>JBAMCL010000217.1:367500-725888 GCA_037075165.1 Hirtodrosophila histrioides
GCCGCTGCCAGCGCCAACGCCAACAGGGACGCCAGCAGGGCCGTTGCCGCCGCCGACAGCGCCAACGCCACCAACAACCAAACTAACGCCCGCCGCTGCAGCAGCAGCAGCAGCGGCAGCGACGCTCGCCTCACTTAACGCATGCGCCGTCTTTGCGCTCAAATGACTGGACGGCACCGACTGATGCGCCAACGGCAGCGCCGACGGCGGCGGCGGCAGGCCGCCAGCTGCGCTTGGCACCGTCAATGCGCTAAACGGATACGCATACGTACTGGCCGCAAATGCATTCACCGCCGACTGTGGCGGCGCTGCATGGTAGGCGGCAGCGGCGGCAGCAACAGCAGCATGATGGCTATTCGAGCCAGTGCTGCTGCTGCTCGCAGAGCGTCGACCGCTATCTATGACATCATACTGATTGGGCGTCTTGCGGCTGACGCTGATCTCATGCTGTGGCGGCGGCGCAACAGACTCCTTAATGCGGTGTTGTTGCTGTTGCTGTTGTTGTTGCTGCTGCTGCTGATGTTGTTGCTGTTGTTGCTGTTGCTGCTGCTGTTGCTGTTGCTGCTGTTCATTGTGGGCTGCAACAGCGGCAGCGTGCGCGTGCGCCGCATGCACCGCCTGTGCAGCATGCAAATGCTCTTCATCCTCCGGCCGCAGGACCTCGACAATGCGATTCTTGCCATAGCCAATATCATCGCGCATTACCTCCGCAATGCGATTCTTGACATAGTTATCAAAATTGGAGCCTGAGCCGCCGCCGGGACCGCTATTGCTGCTGCTACTACTATTGCTGCTGCCACCGCCGCCGCCGCCGCCGCCGCGCTGCTGTTGTTCGCTCTGTGTGGGTGGTGGCCCTGCGCTGCGTCCCACAACACCGCCAGCCGCGGATAGGAAATAGTGACTGGGATCAACGCCCACGCCCGAATGCTGCATTATCAGCTCTTGGGCATATTTGCGCGGACTTACCGCTTGTGGCATGCGTATTATGTTGCGCGCATGCGCATCCTCGCCGGGCGTATTCGCCCGCCCACCAACTGGTGCCCCACTGTTGCTGCCCGTGCTGCTGTTGCTGTTGCTGCCACCTCCTCCGCCAACGCTGCTGCCGCCAATATTGATCGGCGACTGTTTGGCACGCTCTGCAGCAACAGCCGCTGCTGCGGCCGCGGCAGCAGCCTCCTCGACCTTCTGCTGCTGCCGTCGGTTCTGCTTCCACCGATCGGGCGTCAATATGGCCTGTGGATCCTGCATATAGGGCAAAAAGGCGGGACGCAAATGCGGATTTGGACCATAATCGTTAGCGATTATCGAATCTGTCAGCTGGCCAAAGGTAATGCTCTTTGTGTGTATCTCCTGCTGCGTGGGCGGACCACCGCCGCTGCCCGGCTGCGAGTTGGGCGGCCCATGATGCGGCGGTGCAACCCCCTGCCCACGCAGCGTACCATGCACCGAGCGACCGCCCGAGCCCGATTGCTGTGACTGCGACTGTTGCTGCTGTTGCTGTTGTTGTTGCTGCTGTTGCTGCTGCTGCTGCTGTTGTTGCTGCTGCTGTTGCTGTTGCTGCTGCTGTTGTTGTGTTGGGCCGGATGATATCCGCTGCTCCTGATCCAGATCAATGTTAATCACATTTGGCGAACTGGAGTTCACCTTGCCGTTGTACTCCGCTTGGAGCAGCGAAACGGCGGCAACCTCATGCGTTTGCCGCAAATCGCGCTGATACTGAAAAAACATCACCAATTAATTATATTGTTTGTGAATTACAAATTATTCAAAGAAATCAAAATAAAAATTTGGAAATCATTTTGGAATTTTTAATAACGAAATCAAAACTTGCAATTATAAAAGACCAGAAAAAACAAGAAAGAACACCCATCTTCGAGTTGCCGAAGATACATATATACCCTTGCAGATAAGATATTTGTCATACACAAAACGCTAATTCCGACGATCGTCGAATCGTTCCTATGGCAGCTATATGATATATTACTGCGATTAGGATCAAATTTGATCAACTTCTATAAAGCAAAACATTGCTTGAAGGACACCAAATAAGAAGCTCACACTTAAGTTTGAGATATCTTAAAGAAAAAACAAAAAAGTTGCACATACAACAACTTAATTGTCGAACTATCGTTCCTTTGACAGCTACATTAGGATTATATTCTGCGATTAGGATGAAATTTGATCAACATCTACATATAAAGCATAACGTTGCTTGAAAACCAAAAATGTTGCTCAAACAACTCACAAATAAGTTTGAGATATAAAAAAAAACAAAAAAGTTGCTCTACAACAACTCCATTGTTCTTAGGGTTCCAACGGTTTCGGAAAGAAAGAGTATAGTTTGCATAAAACCAATAAACAGACAGACAAATTGATGCTGATCATGTATATATACATATATCTATATTTTTTTTGTGGTATTGGAAATGTCAAACTTCAATGCGTTAAACAATTCCTTACAAAATCCTCTGTAAGGGTATACTATATATAGATATATATTTTTTTTGTTATTTATAGATGGTAAAAGTTGCTCTACAACACTCCATTGTTCTTAGGGTTCCACGCTTTCGGAAAGAAAGAGTATAGTTTGCATAAAACCAATAAACAGACAGACAAACTGATGCTGATCAAGTATATATACATATATCTATATTTTTTGTGGTATTGGAAATGTCAAACTTCAATGCGTTAAACAATTCCTTACAAAATCCTCTGTAAGGGTATACTATATATAGAATCAATATAAACATATATATACAACATCTTTCTTGTTAATCTCTAAATCAGATATAAACACTTTTTGTTGGTTCGTTTTTATTATACAAAATAAAGAAGCATGTTTTTTTTTTTTATAACTTTTGTCAATAAAAGTTGATTCGTATTAGTTTTTTTTGTCTAATTTCTTGATGTTTCTTGAGGTACTCCACACTTATGTGGCAAACTTCCTTCTCAGTGATGTTATCATATGAAAATAAAGCCAATAACTTTAGTTTTCGGTTCCTGGATTTGGTTAATCTCTCATCAATCATAATAGATGCTTAATACTCACGTAGGCGGAACGGGCAATGTCGCGTGGTTGACTGCTAATTTCCCCACTGCGGTTAATCTCGTGCTTGATGATGGCATCAATCAGACTCTGAGCGCTGAACTGGCCAGGCGCATCCTCTGGCGGCTTATTGCCATGTGCCTGTCGATAGTATCTATAAGTAGCAGAGAAGTCGGTTAATTGATTGATTGACTGATGAGGCTAGACTTGACTAGATTTATATCCCAAAAATAAAACGCGATTGATTGTTTCGATATTAATTTGGTGCCTTCATTGCTTGATTTCGATTAGGTGGTTTGCTTGATTGATCGCTTGATTTTGATTGTTAGTCTCATTGGTTGATTGCTTGAGTTTGATTGGTGGCTTGCTTGCTTGCTTGATCACTCGATTTTGATTGGTGGTCTCATTGATTGATAAACTGATTGCTTGATTTTTGATTCGTGGACAGATTACAGGATTTTTTTATTGGTGATTCACTTGATTGTTTCCTTGATTTTGGTTGATTGCTTGATTTTGATTAAAAGTATGAACACTTGATAGCTTAATAATGATTGATGGTCTGACTGCTTGATTACGATTGAAGACCTGATTGCTTGATTTCAATTAATTGGTTGATCGCTTACTTTTGATTGTTGTTCTAATTGCTTGATTGTCTGATTGATTGGTGATCTGATTGTAAAATTTTGAGGTAAGGTCTAATTGCTTAATTGCTAAATTTTGATTGATTGCACGATAATGATTGATGGCCTGTTCGCTCAATGGAGCTATGGTCTGATTTCTTGACTGATTGCTTGGTTGAATGACTGATGAGTGGAAAAGTGAGATGGCCGGAATTTAACACTGATTGTTTAGCTGATGGATTGGTCTACTTACGCATCCCGCTCGCGGTCGGGTATGGTGCGTGGTGGACCACCTTCTGCGATGCCACGTATATAGTGGCCGTGTCCGTGGGGATGGCCATGTCCATGTCCGGGCGGTAGTCCAGCCGCATTGGCAGCGGCCAGCATGCGCTCCATGCGTCGGCTGTCGCGTTCCCGCTCCTCGGCAGCCCGCTCCTGCTCGCGTCGCTCCTGTTCACGTCGCTGGCGCTCCTGTTCGCGCTGGCGCTCAACGCGATGTTGCATTCGCTCCTGGTTCTGTAGCATCTCCTTCTGCAGCTCACGATCCCGCTCAATGCTTTGACTCTGCTGTCGCTGCGATTCGCGTTTCGCCTGATCGATGCGGCGCTGCATTTCAACGGCGGCAACGGCGTTCATCTGCTGCCGATACTGCTGCTGATGCACCAGCTGCTGCTGCACTGCGGCGGCCATCTGATGGTGATGTATAACCGCCATTGGATCGCGAAACCGCATATCATGATGTGCTGCCGGTGGCAGCGGTGCCTGTGCCTGTGCCACTTGTACATGCGTCGGCGGCGGTGGCGGCGGTTGCGGCACCGACTGTGATGACTGCGACTTATCATCCTTCTGAGATGGCACTGGCAGCTGCGGCTGCTGCACGGCCACATCCACAAACGAGGCCAGCGCGTCGTGGCCAGCTGTTCACGAGAAGCAAAGCAAAAACCGATATTAGTGAGATGGAATCGAATATTTTGATATTTTATAGAAAACAAGTAAGAATGATATAGTAGCGAATAACTTCCTTGTTTATTATCCGATCGACTGGAAATTTGGACAGTGGATTAAGAGTGACCAAAGTATTATACATACATGTCACATCCCAAAGCTATATCCCCGAAATTGTTGGTATCAAACGATTTTATTGAATTGCGGGGGAACGGAGGAATTGTTGGTATAAAACGTTATTATCGAATTGCGGGGGAACGGGGGGAGATATCGGAAATTGGCAACAAACTTGGTCTGCGTAGGGTATACAGGAACCGACATTCCAAATTTGGTGTCTCTATCTCTTATAGTTGCTGCGATCATACAGACGGACAGACGGAAATGGCCAAATCGAAATCTCTTTTGATACTGATCAAGAATATATATACTTTATAGGGTCGGATATGTCTCCTTCTGCCTGTAACATACATACGCACCCGGTTTACATTAGTACCCCCTTTTTACCCATTTTATGGGTACGGGGAGTAAAGAACTAGTTACCATGTAGGGTATTGCTTAGGAGGTATAACCTAGAGAGTGAACCGCTATTAAGACATTATTAGGCCAATGGAGGACGACATAACTAACCAAACAAATTAGATATATGCAAATATCCTTATAAACTGATTTGAGATCTACTTGATTCATGTTTTGACACAGAACACTTCAAGTGAATATAGAACGACAATAAGAAGTTAAAGAACTGAAGTGACCATGGTGGAAAACGGGTCTCCTAAAGAGATACAAGGCCATGAAGACCTATTTTGACTATAATTGATGTGACCTTTATAGCATTGTCAGAATAGTATTTGGTTACTGAAAGAGAGGACTAGCAGACTATAAAATTATATACATATATACATATGTAACCATAGAGTACGGTATAGCTTTCTTGACAGGAAAATATAGATAATGTAGAACAAGAAAATGCAAATTCTATTGAAGGATAAAAACATGATGGGGAATAACTGAAATCACCCTGATTATTGTTATTATTATTGTTTTTATTGCTTACCTGGTGGATAATTGTAGGGCGGGACAATATGCATGCGGCTCGGTGGCGGCGCAGCGGGCGAAGGCGGCTTGGAGCCGGTATTGTGACGTTGTATAACGCCCTGGCGCTGAGGCGGCGGTGTACGATGTGGACTGGGCGTGCTGGGGAGAAAATAATTTTAAATTCAAGATTATAAATTTGATTTAAGCTATAACTGTAGCCAATAGTGCTGCAAGCCTATCGATGCGAACTATCGATAGTACCGAATATTCGTAAATCGCTTTCGTTTTTATTTTTGTTTGGTAGTTTTGCTAGTTGAATAATGAAAGCAAATATTTAGTCTTGAATGTGACTACGATGTCTATTATTGTATTATCAGCTTCCAAATTAACCTTTCAATAGTTCTCTGAAATTACTTAAAACCATCGATAGTATCAAAACTAGTTAAAATTTTGGAGTGTTTGAATCTATTAATATTTAATCTTTTATGTTAGAACGATGTCCGTTGATATACTCTCAAGCTTCCACATAAAGCTTTCAATAGTCCCCAGAAAATATTGAAAACTATCGATAGTGTCGAAACTTGGGGGAAATGGGGGGGGGGGCCAAGTTTTTGAGTGTTTGAATCTATTGATACTTAATACTTAATGTTAGAACGATATGCGTTGGTATACTCTCAACCTTACAAAAGAAGCTTTCAGTAGTCCTCTAAAAATATGAAAAACTATCGATAGTATCGAAACTAGTTGACATTGACGAGTGTTTGAATCTATTGATACTTAATACTTAATGTTAGAACGATATGCGTTGGTATACTCTCAAGCTTACAAAAGAAGCTTTCAGTAGTCCTCTAAAAATATGAAAAACTATCGATAGTATCGAAACTAGTTGACATTGACGAGTGTTTGAATCTATTGATACTTAATACTTAATGTTAGAACGATATGCGTTGGTATACTCTCAAGCTTCCAAAAGAAGCTTTCAGTAGTCCTTCTAAAAATATGAAAAACTATCGATAGTATCGAAACTAGTTGACATTGACGAGTGCGGTCACTATCGATAGTTTTGCAGCACTAATGGGCAATGGGCATGGCTATGCTGAATGGTTGCACTTACCTATTGGAATGATCGGCCGGTGAGGCGCGACTGGAATATTCAGGGCGGCCACGTGGCTGTGGCTCCTTCTCGTAGCCGGCATAGACGGCCGAGCCGCCGCTAACGCTGTTCCTTGGCGATGGTGATTCCTTGTCCGAGCCGGAGCCGGCACCGCCGCCGGCGCTGCTGCTGCCGCGCGACACATTACGCTGCTGTTGGCCCTGCATCTGTTGCGATGTTATATAATCGTTGATGACAATCTGACGTGAGCTGAGCACCGATGGCGGCTCAACAACGCTGCCGTAGGGCGAACGGGAATAGGGCGAGCCGACAGTGACGCCCACACCATAGCCCTGGGGCGGCGCCTGTGGTGACGATTGCTGTGGCGGCGGTGCCTGGGCCGGACTCAAACGCTGTGAACTCTTATAGAAATCAAATGCACGCTTGCTATCCAAATGATGCGGCGGCAAATGGAGCGGTGTGCCCTGCGTGATGGAGCCATGCTTGCCCGTATCCGGGCAGACGCCGGGGGGCGTTGGCCGCACCAGACTCTCGTATTTGGGACTGTGCAGCGAGGAGGGCGCTGCGTGTACAATTATTTGCTGTTGTGCGCTATTTGTGGGCGTGCCGTGTGTTATCGAGCCGCCCTTGACCATCTGCATCTGTTGCTGCTGCTGTTGCGCAGCTGCGGCTGCTGCTGCAGCTGAGGACTGCTGTTGCTGCTGCTGCTGCTGCTGTGGCGACTGACCGTGCATACCGTGCTGCTGCTGTGGACTCAACTTGGGCGGCAATTTCGAAATGCGCGTTGGCGGCGGCGGCGGTTGAGGCTGTGCCGTTGGCGGCGGCGTTGGGAACGTTAATTGGCTCTGGCCAAGGGGTACAGGTACAGGTTGCACATACAACGAGCCGGGCACACCGCCGCCAGGCTGCACCGCCGATGACTTGACCACGCTATGCAGCTGCGGATAGGCCAAGTATGCCGATGCGGGCGGTGCCCCAGGCACCGTTAATGCCGGCACCGTATCATCGCGATACATGGGCGCCGTTCTCACAATGTGCTTTATGGCGCTGCTCATTGGCGGCGGCGGTCCATGGTGTCTTTCGGCTGCCGCATTTGCCGCTGCTGCCGCTGCCGCAACAGCCGCCGCTGATGCGGACGCTGAGCTGCTGCTGCTGCTGGCGCTTGTGTGCGGCGAGTGGCCTTCCCGGGGCGTCTTCTTAATGCTCAGATCAAGCGAATGCGTTTGGGCCAACGGTGCTGTTTGTGTGGATGCCTGTTGTTGTTGGGCGGACACATGACTGCCAGATACATTATAGATTATTGTATCGGGCGGCGTGGGCGTAACAGCGCTCTTCTTCAGCACGGGCGTTATGGTGGCCTTGTCCACCGTTGTGGGCTGTTGCTGCTTTTGTTGCTGCTGCTGTTGCTGCTGTTGCTGCTGCTGTTGTTGCTGTTGTTGTTGCTGCTGCTGCTGCTGCTGCAACAAGGCTTGATGTGGCATGTGCACATGATGTGCTGCTGCTGCCGCTGCCGCAACGGCAGCAACAGCCAAATGTGAATTGACCACTGACAATGTGGCCAAGGTGTCGCTGCTGTTGTTGTTGTTGCTGTTGCTGCCACCGCCTGTACTGCCGCTGACGCTACCGCTGCTGCTGTTGCTGTTGTTGTTGTTGTTGTTGTTGTTACTGTGACCGTGACTGTGAGCGTGAGCGTGACTATTGCTGCTGCTATTAATTGCCGTCGGTGGCGCCACAGAGCGTGAGCTTAACTTTTGCACAGAGGTGCCATGTGGCAGTCCTGGCGGCGGCGCCTGCTTAAGCAGAGCGGTGGCATCCTGTCGATATTCGCGCACAATTGTCAGCTCCTTGCGTTCCAGATTGTTGTGTTGCTGTTGCTGTGGATGTTGTTGCTGCTGTTGTTGCTGTTGCTGCTGCTGTGCGCTTTGCTTTCCTTGATTGTTGCTGCCCGGCAGCTGTGGTCCCTTCTGCTGCTTCAGCTGCCTCTCGATCACCGAATAGACGCAATCCTGCACATTGTTGACAGCCTCGCGACGCAAGCTCATTGGCCCATTTGGTTGCTGTTGTTGTTGCTGCTGCTGTTGCTGTGGATGCTGTTGCTGATGCTGTGGATGCTGTTGCGGATGCTGCTGATGTTGCTGGTGTTGTTGCTGTTGATGCTGCTGTTGCTGCTGCTGCTGCTGCTGCTGACTGCTGTGCGCCACACTAGTCGCTGCATTTGGCGGCTGCAGACCTGCCACATTGTTGCCATGCCCATGCCCGTGATGACCATGGGCTGCCACATGGGCGTGCGCATGCGCCACAGTGCTGAATATAACCTTGGGACTTTGACGATTCGCTGGCGAATTCTCATTCTCCTCATCCGCCGTTTCCGTTGCCGATGAATCATATTCTTCGCTGGTCTTTTGCTTCTTGGGCGCCTGACAGGCGGGCGGCAGCAAGCGTTCATTATCATGGGTTGCGGCGGCTGCAACGGCAGCGGCGGCTGCAGCGGCTGCTGCTGCTGCCTTGGCGCTCATGCGTGTTGGTGTTATGGTCAGTGCGGCGCCGCTTGCATCTGCCACGCTGCGCACATTAACAGCTGCAGTTGGCTTCTGCGGCGCTGGCGGTGGCTGTGGCAACAGTTGCTGCTGCTGTTGCTGCTGTAGTAGCTGCTGTTGTTGCTGTTGTTGTTGCTGTTGCTGCTGCTGTTGTTGTTGCAGCTGCTGCTGTTGCTGCTGCTGCTGTTGTTGCAGTTGCTGTTGTAGCTGCTGCTGTTGCTGCTGTTGCTGCTGTTGCTTGCTGAGCTGGGACTTGTGGCGCTGCAAATTCTCAGGACTATCCACGGAGGCGGTATCCGAGCCGCCCGGCTCGCGCTCATCACAGGAGGAGGTGCTTACATCCGTTTCATCGCCATCGCTGGCAATCACAGCAATGCCAACGTTAACATCGGCAGCTGGGCCGCGTCGTCGCTCGTCCTCGTTGAGATTCAGCTGGGGATCTAGCTTGCGACGTATGCGCATCAGGCAGGCGGAACAGCAGCGTGTTGCATGCGGCGGTATCTGAAACTCGGCCATCAATGGATCCCGCAACTCCGGCGACAGCTCAAACAATCTTGTGGGTATGTTGCGCAAACGTTGCGAACGATCCTTCGGATTGGGGCAACTGGGCAGCGGGCAATTGGGATAACGATTGCGCACCGATTTGCACTGACAGCTGTTGCAGACACGCGCTCCGGCTGGTATCGTCTCGTCTGGTATCGCATACTGCAGGCCACGCCCCTTCTTGAGGGGGCGCGTGCGGGGGCATGCGTCCGCCTTGCACACAAAACAGCTCGCCAGTTTGTCTGCAAAAAAGAACAAGAATTGTTGATGAATCCGAGTAAAAGTTAAGCAAATACCAACAAAAACAACAAAAAATAATAATAAGAAGCGATTTAATTAAAGCCAACTTGCAAATGGGAAGAAAAACTGGGCAAACGGTAAACAGTTTTTTTCCCTGGCGGGGTGGGGGGCCTAGGAGGGCACCTGAAGCTGGACGAAGGCCGCTTTCATTAAGCCACTTAACAAATAATGAGCAGCCAGCAGCGCCAGGCTCATCAGCCAATTGAATATTTTAAAATGTTCATCCTGTTCATCACAGGAGGAGGAGCAGGAGGAGAAGAAGCAGGAGGAGGGTATGTATGAGGCAGGTGTTGGGGTTGAGGTCAGGAATGAAGTATATATATATATATATATATGAACATCTCTAAAACCCTGAGAATTTGAAATGCGTTTTGGCTACAAAAATGCAGGAAACGTGTTATCGACTGTTATCGATTGTTCGCAAGCGTCGTGGAAGGTTATAAGTTGTTGTCGATGATTATCAAGTGTTTTATCGAACGTTTTATAATCCTATCTAAACGATTACTTTATAATATACTCGATTATTTAGTGATAACAAACTCTCACCAGGCAAACAGGAAAATATTTGTCGTTTGTTCGAATTGGTGTAACTGATTTTATAATATTATCAATTGATAACGAAAGGTTTTATTTGTATGCTGTACTTATTCGATTATCGATATTATCGATAGACGAGACTCTGGCAAACTTTCGATAGATGCAGTATTTAATCATAGAGCATACAAAATTCAAACTTGACTAAAACAGAAATCATCCTTTGGGATGAATTCGGAATTTCAGCTGCATTTGTTGTTGTTGTTGTTTCTCTTAGTTTTGTTGTTGTTGCCATTTAATATTTTTACAATTTTAATGATGTGCAAATAGAGACGATAAAGAAGAGTAAGCAAGAGCAAGATGAGAGAGAAAGAGAGCGAGAGAGAAAGAGACAGAGACAGAGAGAGTGAGTGAGAGGGATGTGGCGCGTTTAATCAAAATCAATGTAATTAAAATAAAGGCAAATAAAACGCAGCGACTGTGCTTCTGAAGGGGAGGGAGGATTGCTAATGAAGAAAATGGGTAGTAGTCAGCGATTGGGAGGGGTGCAAAGGTATTGGGGGTATATGTAAGCAGAGGGGGTGGGTGGGGAGTAAGTTATGAGTAGCCCGCCAAGTAAAATCAATCAGCGTTTAAATGTCAGAGAAAAACGTCAAGGTTTTCTCAAAATCGACGACGACGACAATGTCCATTGACCAAAATGGCAAATAGCCATACACCCAAAGAACCCGAACCCCGACCCCCGCGCCCCGCGCCCTGCGCCCCTAGTCGCCTGCAGCCACTCAATGCACTCCGTTCCCGCCCGCCCACATGACAGTCAATGTGCGTTTGGCTCGTCTCTGTGGAATATGAGAATACATCAAAGTAGCCAAAAGCCAACAACGACGACCTCATTCTCATTCTCATCCTTCATCCTTATCCACATTCACATTCACATTTACGTGCTCGTCCTTGTCCTGGTGCTCCTTCCCTTCATTGTCCTCAATTTTCATTTCGGGGCAAGATACAAAGGCAAAAGGCAAAAAATGCTTTTTGCGCGCGCAAAGTGAAGCGTTTAAATTTTAATAAACCACTCATTTTAATTTTGATTGTCGCGGGGGAGGGTTGGGCAGACGGAAGGGCGTTTGGTC
Source organism: Hirtodrosophila histrioides (assembly GCA_037075165.1). Lineage (NCBI taxonomy): Eukaryota > Metazoa > Arthropoda > Insecta > Diptera > Drosophilidae > Hirtodrosophila > Hirtodrosophila histrioides. The sequence continues at coordinate 379,305 of JBAMCL010000217.1, forward strand.
GTTCGGTCGGTCTGTTGGTCGGTCGGTCGGTCGGTTGCTTTGCCTGTCCAGTTGATCTCCCTGCTGTGGATGAGCCATTGCCTCCGCTGCCCATATGAACTTGGTCAGCAAATAAGCGCCCAAATGAATTGACTTTACATTTGGCTTAACTTGGTTTCACTTGGTTTTTGAACCGGTTTATCATACTATATTGAACCGCTTTTAAAGTGAGCATTAAAAGCTTCAACACAAATCAAAATATATACAATATATGTTAACTATTAATACCTCACAAAATCTTGAAAAACTCCTGCAATATATTTTCTGAATTGGTTTCATTTGTGAAACGGTTTATTATAATATAGTGAACCGGTTTTAAAGTGAGCATATAAATATGCTTCCTGAATTGGTTTCAATTGTGAACCGGTTTCTTATAACTTCAACACAAATCAATATACATATATATTTTAATTATTAATACCTCACAAATCTGACCCCTGCAATACAACTCCTAAATTGGTTTTATTTATTAAACTGGTTTATATTGAAACGGTTTTGAAACGAAGTTTTGAAAAGATTTGCCAAATAAATTTAATATACAATAATTTTCGTGTCTTTTAGAATTCTGGCAATAATTTGGCTAGCGTTGCCAGACAGTTGGCAACTCAATTAAAATTACATTCATAAATATATTTTGAAACAATTTTATTATCTAATATTTATGTGCAATATTGCGCCAACACCCAAAAACTTAAATTAATATTGATTGTGCAATATATTAAACGTATAATATTAATGGCTTGAAATATTTTGATAACTTTGTGCAACATTTATCGATAACTCTGGTCAGCGCAGTGGGCAATTGAAATAAAAATGTTGCCTACTTTTTGGAGTCGCAACCAAAAGGCCAATTAAATTGATGGGCGAGAGGCGCTCAATCAAAATGCAATTATAAATTGCAAATTAAATAGAATTGCAAAATAAATATTTAATATTAATAACAGGCAATAATAAAACAAAGAACAACAACAAAAAAATTGCAATAAATCCAATTGAAATTTTGCAATACACGTCGAGCCTACAGCAACAACAACAACAACTCCAATAAATTAATTAATAAAAAAGCCAATTGGTCGCTTGGCTTGGGTCGCATGGGGGGCCTGCATGTGGCAAGAGTGGGCGGCAGCTGTGGGCGTGGCATATTCATGCGTCAATGTCAGTCTTGTCTTTTTTTATTATTTAATTTTTGATTTTAAAAAATTTATGTAAATATTTAATGCACTTTTGTGGCATATGACGACGACGACGATGACGACGCACAGGAAACATATTCCCTGCCCACTTACCCTCCGCCTCACGCGCCCTTACCTTTCTACCCAATAAAAAGAAAAAAAAACAATAACAAAAAATATATATATATATATATATGAAAAGCTGTCCATGGTCAAGAGTTCATCTTTTTTGTGGAGAAGGACAAAAGTTGCCAAAACTTGCGAAAAAATATTATTATTTATTTAAAAATAAAAATAATAATAAAAATTAAAAAAACAACGAAAATCAGCAAAATTGTTTTCTTGCTTAATTTGCATTTTGTGCCGGGGCTGCCAACCCGACATAAAAAAACAGCAAGCAAAAAGTACAAATGAAATAATCAGGCCTGTTCTGAATTCCACTTCCGGATTCAATTCCACAGAAATATTTAAGGCATACTTTTGGGTAATTCTATAAAAATAATTAAATAGAAAAAGAATGCAAGGTTCTTATTTAAATTTGGCTCTAAAAAGTATGCTTCACGCTATTCTGTGGAATTGATTCGTAATGGAATTCGGAACAGGCCTTAAAAATATCGATAATATCGACATATTTATCGATACAATACTTTTTAATTTCAACTCAAAGCAGCAAAAGGTGTTTATTTAAATTAAAGGCAATTATGCAAAACCATTTAATAATATAAGATTTGAGCAGATCGATTCTGAGGATGATCTATTTTGAATCTTATCTTTTTTTAACCTAGACAAAACACCTGGTTCTGGTTCCGTGGCATGGGTTTCATAAGTGAAATTCGAAAGAGAACAATAACGTTTGTTATTATCGACACTTTTGTCGCCTGACATGTCACTCAATTTACACACACACACACGCAATGTTGTTGTTGCGTCAATTTACCGAAAAATTAAGTCAACTGTAATTAATACATATTAATGGAAATTTGTGTTAATTAAATGTTGCTTCAACCTCACCCCGTCACCCGTCAACGCTTGCTTCGGCCCAACCTCGACTCCCCCAACCCCTCGCAACCCACTTGACAAAACAAACAACTGACGGTACATGTAAAGAGTTTGCGTGCGTGTGTGTGTGTGCGTGCTCTCTCTCACTGTTTCTCATCTTAGCACCCAATCACAATAACAAATTGAAGAAGCGTCGCAGGATTGCCAACTACTGGAATATAGTGTGTCCAGGCTCTCTACCCGTTCCCGCCGTTCAGCACCCCGCGCCAATAAGCTTTAAAGTACTTAATTCAATCAACATTATTTTTGTTGACCAGCAGCAGCGGCAGCGGCAGCAGCATCAGCCGACGGCAGCGGCAGCGACGTCGCCTCTCTTTGCATTTCGATCAATTTTATTAATAATTCAATCAGTCAAAAATTATTTGAAACGTCCCAAAGGAAAACAAAAAAGTTTTGCTCGTTTTTGCGGCTGCTGCGTCCGCGACAGCGACGGCGACCACGACGGCGGCAGCGTGTGGCTTTCTTTGCTTTGATTTCGTCGCCGCCGTCGCTGAGAATGCGAGCGAGAGCGAGCACAGAAAGATAAAACGCCAAGCAAGGGAACAGAGAGAGAGCGAGGGAGAGAGAGGCAAACCAACGAACGTTGGGTTATTTGTACAGCGTCCGTCGTAAGGAAGAAGAAAAAAATATATATATGAAACTAAAACGAAAGCAAATCAAAACGACAAACAAAACAAAACGAAATGCGACGCAGAGCGGCGCGCCGCGATGTAGAAGAAAAAAAAATAAAAAAAATATTAAAAGAAAACATGAAATAATTCCATTAGTACAATTTCTTTTGCAAGTACAAAGAGTAAATATTGCTGGGGGTAGTGCGGTGCGGTGCGGTGGGGCGGGGTGCGCATATGCTGTGCGTAAAATTATTGACTGAGAGTGTGACTGAGCGCGCAAGGGAAAGAGTGGGGAAGTATGTGAGTACGGTCACAAAGGCATATAAAATTTGCGCAAACTGTGTATCGTTAGTTTGATGCAACACAAATTCTATATGTTTCTCAAAGATTTGATCAAAGATTTGATCAAATATTTGCTTCTCAAAAGTTTGACGAAATATTTGCTCAAACTTTTGTTCAAACATTTGGTCCAATATTTTTTTATAAATTGGATTAGTGACACATTGAGTAATGAAATTGTTTAATCAATAATATTTGAATTAAATTATTGTTTTGCTATCTTATTATTATGTAACAGTCCAGACCACAGTTCCTCGAACCAAGCTTAAATGTAGCTCAAATACTAAACATATGAATACTACTCGGCAAATGACAAGCAAATTAGCATAACTTTTGCATATTTGTACGCACATTATTTGCATTATTTGAATTAACATATGAGTATATGCATACCCCTGGGGCCCCTTCCAAAACTTGTCAACGGCTTACGACTGTTAACCTACTCTCCTGCAGGGTCAAGTCCTTTGATTATGGTACACACATTTGTGTGTGCATATATTTGTATATATTTGCAATTAAATTTGATGCAAATACAAATAAATAGTTCTTGGCACCCAAACAGAAATTAACCGTCAGCGGGACGTTTAAGGATGTTCTTGAACTACAACTACAACAACAACAACAACTCTGCTGCACCAGCATAAAATTTGTGCACAAACTACCAAAATTTATTTAACTTTCAATTAGACAATTGAAAGAAAACAACAACGAAATAACAAGAGGAAGAAGAAAAGGAGAACACGGCCAGCAAAGGCATTGAGGGGCATTCGCTGGTAGAGCAGTAACTCTATTTTGGTGAACTAGTTCACAACTTTAAAATACATGAATATGAAAAAAGGAGTAAGCGACATTAAGAAAGAAAATTTACAATGGATCAAAGGTCCTTTTTATTTGTACTTAATTACATACAAATGTGGTTTATTTCAATTCACATGATCTTGTTCATTACTGGTTCATATATTAATTAATTGTTAATTAGTTTCTTTTGAAATGACATTGAATTAGATCTGCTAATTTGTTTTATATGCAATACGAGCTGTAAAACATCAGGTCTATCGATAGTATCGATAAATATTATCTAAAATGATTTAATCGGAATCAAAAATGATAACAGAACTGATTTTGTATTTTTTTTTTCTTTTACACACATATTTATAAATTACTTTTTTGCAATGCTGGGAACTTATAAGCTTTAAATACTTATTGGATAGTATTTAAAAGTATCGATAGTATCGATTATCCCACAACTTTCGTCTGTCCCAACACTGGCAAGGACGCAATTCTGTGTTGTTTACGAATAGTATCGATAGTAACGTTTGCTTAAACGAATAGTATCGAAACTCTTTCAAATACGTTAAGTTAACCCCACACACATACACACATACACACACACACACACACATGCACATCTTCATCTATCTACATATTTGTCAGTCTCTTTCTTTCTTTCTCTCTCTTTCTGTGTGTGTAAGCGACCACAATCAAAAACAAATTCAATCAAATTTACTAACAACATTTAGCTAACGAGTGCTAACAGCTACAACAACAATAACAACAGCAGAGAACTAACAAACGAACGAACGAACAACAACAACAATGACGACGGCCAATTAAAAAATATACGACGCGCGCAGAAAAGTATGCAACGAAAACGAAGGAGGACGTCAACAGCGGCGGTCGCTAATTAGCACCATAGGGAATTTGCGATGGTAGAGCGGAATTGAGGGGCGGAGGGACGACGAAAAAAAAAAGGAAGAAAAATACTTGCGTAAGCGAAAGACAGCAAGCAGCATGAAGCAAGCAGAAGGAAGTTGCCAGCCAACTTGTGTGCAAACATCAAAGAGCACCAGCAGCCGACGCGGTCGCAGTCGCAGTCGACGTCGACAGCGACGGCGGGTAAAAGGAATTATGTGCATAAATGTCGACTATGACGCTGACAAGCAGTTGTGACGACACACACGACACACGACTAACACACATACATACATACATATTGTACACACAATCTCATAAAACACATGTTCATAGCGCAGGCAGATCGAGAGAGCGTGAGTGCAAGCGAAAGAGCAAGTGTGAGAGAGGATGCTCAAGGCTCATGCCATGCCATGCACTGAGAAAAATTTAACAACGCTGCAAAAGTTTGCACTGTACCCCTGCTAAATCAAACTAATATGGACTTCAATTTTATTGGTAAAAAGAATTCAAACTTGTAAAGTTTTAAAAGCCACATAAGCTTTATCACCTAGACTACCCATTTATTGTATTTTTTTATATAATGCTAATAAACTGTTAAAAACTATAAGCTAGCAGTGTGAAAAATAAAATTAAACGTATCTGGATCCCTAGCCATACAGACATTAAAGGCAATGACAAAGCAGACGATATATCTAAGTTATCCACAAAACTTCCTAGACTGTCAACTCCCATAATTTTGTTAAAAGAAAATTATCCTAAGATTATTATATTAGTCTATTTCCCGTTTTCTGAAAGTTACTATAAGTGCATAATTTTTTTGCTTAAAAAAATAAACAAAATAATCATTATTTAAGGTCCCTGGTTTAAACTTCAACGATTTGCATACGGGATGTCTTTTTGATTATGGTTTGTTTTTTGTATACTATATATACATATTATTTTTTTTTTATATACTATATATATAAATTTTTTTTTTCAGTTTCTTTTATTTGCGATCTGTCTTAGGACTGTTTTAATATTTTTCAGTTCTTTTCTTTATTTAATCCTTAATTGACTTGATATTTTTAGAATTATTCACAAAAAGTATATCTTTAAAATAAGCACGAATACTTCTAAATAAGCTTCAATTCCGATTTATTCAATTTTTGTTTACTTTTAGCTTTTCATTTTTTACTTTTGACTCAATTTGTTCACTTTTTTTCGCTCAGTGTACATATAATTGTAAATACAGTTAATATAAACGTCATGTCGCTGCTGCTCGACTGCTCTGCTCTACTCGGCTCTGCACTGCCGCTATGCCGCTCTGCCGTTGTTGCCCCGTTGCTTCGTTTGGCACTTTTAATTTACAAAATGGTGTTGATTTAACGGCATTCGTCGTGGCAGAGCGCGGGCGCAGCCAATGTGGGAGTCTGCAGCGGGGTGAAGCTGTGCGCAGCAGGATTGTGGAGTGTGGAGTGTGCAGTGTGGGGTGTGGGGTGTTGGGTGGAGGTAGACATAGCACAAGTCCAGCGTGGGCATGCGGGCAGCGCACAAAAGAAACTTGTAAAATTCTGGGCAATTGTGTGGCGGACCAAACCAGGCAGCATTATTATTATCATTATGATCATTATCATTATTGTCATTATCATCATGAATTTTGCTGGCGGCTTTGGTTTTCTCAGCTTTTGGCAGTTTCAGTTCAGTACTTTTGCCGCTGTTGTTTGTTGTTGCTGCTCTTTCATTTTTTGGTAAACGATTTTCACTGATTAATAAAAGTTGCTGCCGCACACACACACATACACACACAGACACACACCCACACGAGTGAAAACTGCGCCAGCGATAATCAAAAGGGTGTGCAATTTTAATTGAGCAATTTAATTACATATGTAAGCAAAAGCCAAACGACAACCCACGCGAGGGGGAGAGAGCGAGAGAGGGAGAGTGCTGCCACCCGCTCACATAATTAGCAAGCAAGCAGAGCAGTGTATGTGTGTGCCTTGTGTGTGTGTGTGTAGGTGCACAGTTTTTGTTTGTGTTGCGAAGCTTTCGTGTTCGGTATTTAGGTTTAAGTTTGTAATTAGTTTATCAGCGCCCTGGAAGAGAGAGAGAGGCACCATTTTCCTTTTCTCCTTGCAAAGTTTATGTTAAGCTGTTAAGCAATTAAGCACTTAAGCAGTTTAGTAAGATTTTTTTTTTTTTTTGGTTCTTCTGATCAGCTAGATAAGTAATTTCTTTCGGTACTTACAATGTATACTTTATTAATGTGCATTGGACAATGAACTTAAGGAAACACGGCATAAGCTCAAATTATACACCCTGCATCCATAAAGATGGGTGAAAAACTGTGAAAATATATGTAATAGGCAGAGGGAGATCTCCGTAGAAGCGCAGTCACCGCTTGCTTGCAATGCTGCTCAACTGCTTGCTTGCAATACCGCTAAACCGCTTGTTGCATATAAATATGTCAATTGGAATGTGTACAGGTATGAAGGTGTTTGGGAATTGAAAACCTAGGTCTTGTTGTTGAGCATTCTTACTTGTCTTTTCTGGCAATAATGTTTTCAAATATTTTCAATTAAAAATCCTTTCATAAATACTTATAATAAGAACATAAAATGACTGTAAATGTGTATTGCTCTTATGATAATATGCTAATAGTTATTCAAAATCCCATATTAATCATTGGCATAGCTGACATAGGTTTTCGATAAGTAGAATTAATTTCTGTGTATCTGCAGCGATCAATCAATTTGAACTAAAAGCTGTCAAGGGTTATGGGGGAGGGTAGGTGAGTAGGTTTGAGTTTGTGCATCTAGGAAATCAGATAAATGGGCAAATGTATGTGAGTAATTATGATTTACTAATTAGCAAACAGAAACACATCAGCCGCAAAGCTGACAAACTCTGCCTGAAACTGGACGCGCAAAACCGAAACGCGAAATGCGTTTCTATTCAAACCCCTTTTCCCCTGGCTACCCTCCCCAACATTGCCTTGTTCCATCCGCGTTCTCCCAGTGCGTCCAACACACAACTAAGCGGCTACAGCTGGAAGGCGTGCAGGGGTGCAGGGGTAGCTAGTGACTAGCGAGTAAGTCGATTAATTAGCTGGACTTGCAATGTTGCCTGACGTTCATGGCGCAGCATTCAAAATTCGTAGCACACACATACACATACACACACAAAAACAGACACACACCCCTCGGCTAGGTGTTTTCCCCGCTGCCATTCCATTTGTAACAAGGATTTGCACATCAAATTCACTAATTGTTTTTGCCTTTTGGAGTGTGTGCCCCCGTGTGTATGCGTGTGTGTGTGTGTGTGTGTGTGTGTGTGTGTGTGTGTGTGTGTGTGTGTGTGTGCGTGTGTATGTGTGGCACGTTCAGGCAACACTTGCTTCGGCAGCTCACACACACATGTATTGCAATTGCTGCCTACTGTTTGTTGATGGTTGTTTTGGGGCCCAAACAATTAGCGTAATTTCAATTTTGTTCAAAATTTCATAAGCAGCCGCCGTCGACTCTCAACTGTATCGGTCGGACACACACACGCACACCCTACACACACACACCCACACAGCTGGTCCACCCCTCCTTTGGTTGAAACCGTTAAGCCACTGGTAGCGTTGCATACTTTTGTGCGCGCTTTTTGACAGTTGCCCTCTCTCTCTTCATTCGAACAAGTGTTCATAAAATAATACAAGCTAGAAAGTTCTGATCGAGTGATCTCGACTAGCAGCTACCCTAGATATAAAGTATACAAGAATCAAGACATTGTGACTCTTGGTAATCCTACTCAATAGTTTAGATAATATCGATGATTTTAGGAAAGTATTTCAAATTAAATTTTGTTAATTGAAAACATTAAATCCGACAACGTAGCCATTATTTAAATTAAAATATTTTTCCCATTATTCATTAAATATGTATATGATTATTACAAAATTATACAAGTTACGAAATAAATACTGATAAAAAGAAACCAAACGATGTTCACAGTCGCAATTGTTTTTGTTGTACTAAAATTACATGGTATAAAAAATGAGTTTTGATTGGTGCACCCAACCTCCCTTCACCCACCCACTCCCACCCCCACCAGGGTAGCTATTTTGGCAGGTGTTTGCGTGCTCAACTGATTACTACTGGTTACATCAATCAACTTAAAATGCAAATGGGCGCCAATTAATAAACAAAGCAACAAACAACAGCAGTATGTCAAGAGTTAACAGTTAGCAGTTTAATAGATCCCCTTTTCCCCTATACCACTGCCCACATACCACCCAGTCAGCACTCTCCTATGCCACCTACTCAATAATGCCCCTTCAAACACTCAATTTCAATGGAAAGTGCAACAAAATTTTCATTTTCCTATTTTTCGGGTAAAAGGGGGAAAGGGCATTTGGCTTTCAAATTTAGTTTTTGGCGCATTTTTATCTCCCCATTTTTATTTTTTTTGTTTTTGGTTTTCTTTTGTTGTTGTTGTTGTTGTGTGTACGGAGCACAAAAAGAATTTTTAACTAACACGAAATGGCTGTTGATTTGAGTAAAACGGCTGCCTGGCAAGTGTAAGTGTGAGTGTGTGTGTGAGGGGGGATTAGTGTTAACTCCCCCTGAAGATACGCCTCTGCTTGCTTTAGCCTGAAAGTTCAATTGCAATCTTGTTAGCGATGCGATTTCTATGTGTGGGTGTGTGTGTGTGGGTAGATGGTAAGGGGGTAAAGGGGTAGATGGTTTCATGGATAAGAGCTTGGTTACATGGGCTACAGCTGAGCAGGTGCTACACCAGTGTATGTATATCCTGGCGTCCTGTTTTTGCCTGTTGCCTGGTTTATTAATGTTGACCGTCAATTATGTTTTAATTGTCATAAAAGGTTTCCTCTTTGCCTCCTCACACACACATACACATACACACACATACACTAAAAATGGGAAATGGACAGGTGGCAACACGTGCGTGTGAGCTTTGCATCTGCCTCCCTCCCAATCCCTTGAAGCACCCTTTCCTGTGTACAAACAATAAAATCCAACTGGGATAAGCAACAGCAAAAAGCGACAAGAAGTGCGGCGGCGGTGGCGGGGGGGGGGCCAGTTGGGGCAGAGCTTGTCAACATGACCAAAAGGCTCAACAGTCGTATGTGTGTGTGTATGTGTGTAAGACAAAAGCCAACAGTTGACAGCTGTGTGTGTGCGTCTGTGTGTGTTGCAGTCGCTCGATTGGCTGCTGGCAGGCAATTTGCAAACTTACTGCAAAGATCAGCAAAAATGTTTGCCCCCCTCGCTACCGCCGACACATGCAGCAGCGACGCAGCGAAAAAGAGAGAGAGGAAGAGAGTCGGAGTAGAGTGAGCAGGATGAAGTTAACGAGAGTAAAGCTAATTGCGCAGAGCTTTTAACCGTCGCATTAATTGAATTGAATTGCAGGTGAATGATTCTCGTTTTTAACCCATTGTCGCACAGTGGCATAGGTAATATTTTTGCCAAATTTTGCTTGTCGTTAATAATAATATTAAAACCTTATATATAAGCAGTGCCTAGCTCAATTGAGCACAGCTGGATATTCAACAAATGAATAACTATCGATAACTCTATAAAAACCAACGCTAAGACATTCAATTTATTAAAATAAAAATCGATTGACGATTAGCAAATCGAAAAAACCAAATAAATTGCAAATTCAACATAAATATAACTTGTTTAAAACTTATAGCAATTGGAAACAAGACACATAGATTATAAATTTAATTAATTTAGTAAAGACTGCTAGACAAATTAATAGCTATCGATAGGTCGATAGCAGATGCCTTAAATTGTCAATTTCTCTTGAAAAGAAATCGATAAGAAGTACTTGAATTGTGCTATATAGTATGAGTGCTACATTTTTTAAGCAGTCTCGAAACCCTTGCTAGCCCAGATAGCATCGATTAAACTGACAGTGCCGATAGCCTCGATAACATCGATAACCCTGCCATAATATATGACACATTAACAACAGTGAAAAAAGGATGTTTCGCTTTAACTTTAAGCTATCGATAAATTGTTTAATTAATTAAAATAATTAATTAATTAACAGCAAAATATTCGTTAATATAACTTTGAGTTATCAATAATTTTCAAATAGTTTTAAAAATATATATAATCAAATGAAATGAATTAACCTAAAATTATAAATTGATTTATCGATAAGAATCATTGAGTGCGTAACTAATAACAATACATATACAAAATATTATATATTAAAATATATAATGGTATAATAAAATAATGTAAATTGTGCGAGTTGATAGGGTCAGCTATAATGAAGATAAAAACAATGCAGAGCTATGCAGCATATGCAGGATAATAACAAACACGCAGAGAGGGTAGACAGGACGCTTGGGGGATTGAAACGGCATTTAACAAATGTGACAGATTGACGACGACAACAACAGGACATGAGCTCAGCTCCGAGCTCGTCCTGACAGACGTGTATGTGTGTGTGTGTCGATTTCTGCCATGTTTTCCAGTTGCCATTTGCCCTTTTTTTTTCGTGCTGCCAATTTATAAATTTTTTTTGCCTACGTTGTGATTATTTATTCAAAATGTTGGAAAACCCCGACAAGCAGCAGCAGGAAACAGCAGGATTGCAACGACAAGAGGGGAAAGGAGGGAGACAAATTTAAAAAAGGATGAGGTAAGGATGCTGGTCACTTATTGCTAAATAAATGAATAAAACAATTTATGCATGTCGAACAAACATTTATAATTACATTGCGAAATAATTTAATTAAAATTGTTAACGCTTGATTGAAATTTAATCGGAATGGAAAGTCCTTACAACAACAGCAATAATAATAACAGCAACTTAATTAAATTAGCCTATCAATAAATAAAGGGGGCACAAAAATGAATGAAAATAAAGCGACCAAAACTGACCGATTGACCATATCTGTAAAAATTCATCTAAGCCCCATACACTCAATCCTTTTATCCCCCCACCCATCTTCAATCAAATGTCAAACATTTTTTGACAAATTTGTCGCACAGCAAATAAAGGCAGTGGGTGAGAGGGAGGGAGGGGGATTCAACAAATAAAACCGATCAGCAGCGGTAATTAAAAGCCAACCAAATGTCCAAATACGAAAGCCACACAAATAAAACCAAACCAAACACACACACAAACACACACACCCACACACACACACAAAATGCCACAAAAAAGTGCCGATGAAAATCTTGGTAAAATTAGTACAAGAAGTAAGCATATTCTATTTCAATATGATCGACTAGCTAATGCCCTGTATTTAATTTAGAATTATTATAACAATTATTTCCCTTTTCGTTTCCTATGCGAAATCGATATTGTTAGCTGTTCTGAATTCCAAAAAAAATATTATCCTTTTCATACTAAGAATACACAAATCTACAGCATTTTTTTTTTAAAGACTTACAAAGGCAAAACATTGTTGCCTTGAATCAGAAAATATAATTTAATATATAATGGAAAATTTTAAATGTTGGGGTAAGTTTATTTGCTAATTTGCGGAGCGAAAAGTACTCGGAAATGAGAACAGAACTGACTATCATGTTCATAAGAAGTTCTTCCAATTTGAATTTTGAATGTTCTAAGTATCTCAATATAAATATTATTTAAAATAATAATTAATTGTTTTCAAGTTTCCTACATTTTGTTCCACACCCCTTATGCTGCTTACGAGTTTTATCGATAGTATCGATATCTATATATCTTTGAATTTAGCGCTTTGAAATACTTTAGTAAAAGGCCATGTATGAATGAGTTCAACATTTTTAATGTCTTATTAATATGCCTACAACAGAAAGTTAAGTTCATACTTCAGTTCGATAGATGCATATATCGATATGTTATCGGTAGACAAATATAGCCAGCATTTGGTCAATTTGAACTAGAGTATTTGTAAATAGCAAGCTAATAGCCACGCACACACATACTCAGGTAGATAAAAACGACTACACATACACATGCACACAAAATCAACACACGCACACGCACATACACACACACATAGAGAGGGTCGTATGTAAATATGTGTTGGTTATGCCCACAAATCAATTAACTCGATTGAGGCGCCGCTTTTTGAGCATAGACGAGAATAGGAACAGGACAACTGTTTGGGATTTGATGCAAAGCTAAAAGGCAAACGGATTTTGGCCAGTTCTAAAATGGGAAATATACCCATACCAAAGTTGCCAACAAAACGAAAAAACAAAAAAGGATCTCAAAGCAAAGGGTCGCGTGGTTTAAACATTTTGACTTTCTTTTCAATTATTTGATGACGCAGAAGTTAATTGAGTACTTTGAATATGTCAAGATATAGTATGTGAATTGCGACAAATATATAATTATGCAAGCACAATTAGAAAAAAATCTCTGGCATAGATGCATAGTTTATGGAATCGAAGACAAATCCTTAATGTTCATTTTCAATAGTCATTTTGAATGTGTATAGATTATAAAAAATACTCATCTTCTTAAGAATAAAGCAAATTAAGCCACAAAGTTGTAAGCACATCACTCAATTTAGAATAATGGAATTGTATTATAAATTGAAAAGCTATTTTTGAGCTTTCACTAAATGAACTGTAACCTTGCCAGTGAAAACGTTGTAGGATAATGCCCATATTTTCTAAAGCAACTAAACTCAATCTAATAAACACATGTAATATGTCGAACAAATATTACTTTGCGTTGAATCTTCTATCTAATAAACACATGTAATAATATTTTTTTTATCTCAATCTGGATCTAATTTTATTTAAAATCTGCGCCGAAGGAAGCATCCTCTTGACCTCCCGCTGGACTCATCAACATGTAATATGACGAACAAATATTACTTGCAAATATTACTTTGCTTTCAATCTGTAACGCAATAAATTTAGCGAAACTTGCTTATTTCTGAGTGTTACCAGATACGTACAGTTGTGCTTGCAAACACTGAAGTTTTAAAGCTTTTCCAAGTTCATTAAAGGCATTTTACAACACTGGTCAAGACTAACATGCAATTCTGACACGAATTATAGCTGATGTTAGACAATATTGCACGTAAATATTAGATGGTGTGAACAGGCTTGAGCTTAATAAGTGAAATGTAGTTGTACACGTATATAAGATATTATACATATTATAATAATAAGTATATAAAATATAACAATGTTTTATGGATAAAAATTGTTAGATTTAAAAAGCCACAAGGAGTTTGTAGTCCATTTTTGGATAAAAAAAACACTAAATAACAACTCTGTTAATTTGTTTATTTAGGTATGTACGAATTCTTTACTTATATTACTTAGGATCTTCTTTAGCTCTTTGGGAAAATGAATTTAATGTGTTGAAATATGTAAACTTATGTCTTGGGAGTAGCAGGATTTACTATATCCGCTGCAACCTAAGTTGAAGGAAGCAATTATTTGGAATTGAAAGTAACCCCAAAAAGTAGGCAACACTTTTTGACAAACTTGTGTTTAAATATCTTAAAATATATATATTTATTCTATATATATATATATATTTAAAGATATATAAATGTTGCAATAACAACAAGGCAGCAGAAAGGCAACAACAACCAATTAAACAGATAAACCGACAACAAACAAAACGCAATGCTGGCAGCGACAGCGACGGCAGCAGCAGCAGTCGAAGTCTCGACAGCAGCCGAGCGTCAGCAGCAGCCGAAGGGACGCACACAGCTGACAGACAGGATACTCCACAGTCAGCCAGGCCGTGTCCTGTGTGTGTTGGCTGTTGGCTGTTGGCTATAAAACGCGCCTCGCAGCACGAGGCGGTCATCAGTTTGAATTCGAGTTGCACACGTGACGGATCGTTGCTCAAAACTTGCCTCAACTTTAACGTCGTTCAAGTCCTCGCCTCGCCTCGTCTCGTCTCTCGTCCTCGTTCTCGTTTGTTTGTTTAGTTATTGTTTTCCTTTTTTTTGTTTTTATTTATTTTTTGTTTTTTCATGTTTACAAATTGGTTAACGGGCAGCAGCAGCAGCAGTGGCAGTGGCAGCGGCAGCAGCAGCCGGCTTGCAACAAACGCTGCCGCCAGCTGCAGCAGCAACATGGGCATTGTGGGCGGTGCGGTTGTTGGCGGTGTCATGTCCACACCGCCGGATGTTATACTCGAAGTGGGTCCTGCTCCCAGCACCGTTCGATTTGTGGCACACGCCTTGGTCCTGGGCATGCATAGCGGCTATTTGCGCTCTGCCATTCGCATGGATGAGGCAGCAACAGCAGCAAATGCCGGCAATGTTGCAACTATTGCTGGTGCAACAGCAGCAGCAGCCGCAGCTGCCGCTGGCGGTGCTGGTGAATTGCTGCTATATTTGGGCAATGTGACCGCCGAGCAATTTGCACCGCTTTTAACATACATGTATACGGGCTATTTGGATTTAAATGTCGACAACATATTCGCCGTATTGCTTGCCACACATGTGCTCCACATGCCGCGCGCCTTGGAAATTTGTCGGTAAATGCAGCGACAAAATAATATTCATAGTCAACAAAAAACACAGCAAATTCTTTATGCGCTAATAGAAAAAATTATATAAAATAATATCAAATAGTTTACATAATAATATAAAACAATATATAAAATGACGCAAAGCTGTTCTAAATTCCACTTGCGAATTAATTCCACATAAAAATGTGCAGCATACATTTTGGCGCTGCTTCAAATCAAAAAAGGAAAGGTCGCAAAAAATTCAACATCAAAAGTATTTTTCTTAAATGTTTTCACAGTTAATGCTGCCATTAAAAGTCCTCCCAATTGAATCCTTATAAAAATGAGAAAGGAAAAATTCAATTCCGCAATAACTGGCCGAAAGTGAAAACCAGAACAGGCCAGTTAAATTGGTTGATATAATTTTTGTTCTTATTGATTTTTGTGAAGTTGAGCTCAACTGATGACTGATTTCTAATCATTCAGCATAACTAATCGCTGACTAATTTCCGCTCATTTAGCAGTACACATCGCTGACCAATTTCCGTTGCTTTTTGATTGAAAAGCAGCCAGTGGAAATCAGTCAGCGGCTGATTCTGCTGAATACGGATCAAGTGTAATTTCGAACAGATTTTTTTCATATTTTTTTAAAAGTGTTTCAAAGTGTTGTTATTTGTTTGTTGTCTTCAGCTCCTTTCTGGCGCGCGCCCAAACTGAGGGCTATTTGAGCGGCAATCCGGGCAATCATCAGCTGCTGCTGGCCAGCTCCAGCTCCAGTTCGAGTGCTGGCAAGATAATCAGGCCCATAGCGAGCAAGGCGACTTTGCCAAATTTTGGTTTTCTGCCAGCAACTGCTGCTGCTGCAGCCTATGTGCCACCAATGGAGGCAACAACAGCCACAACAACAGCAGCGGGGCAATTGCGAGCGGAGGCATTGCAAGTATTGCAGCCGGAGGAGCAACACTTGGTTGAGGATGAGGAGGATGTGGAGGTATTTATAGACAGCAATACGGCCACTGACAATGAACTGGATACCGAAGATTGCAATGTCTCTGTGGTTAGCTCCTTGGCAACCAGCAGCGCAGCTAGTAGCCTAAATATTGAGCGTTTAGAGTCCAGGACACAAACAATGCCAAGTCCCATAGCATCAACAGCAGCAGCAACTGTTGTAGCTGCAACAACTGCAACATTAACAACAAATACAACGGTTACAGCCAAGCAGCGACGCCTTGGCACCAATACACGCAAATCCTTGTCCAAACGGAACAGCAATGCCACACGTGCTGTTGCTGCCACTGCTGCCTGCAATCTGCAATTGGCTAAAACCCCGGCAACAATATCCTCAACACAACTGGAGACGGCAACGCCAGCGGCCAAGTTTATCATAGATGTGGCCAGCTGTGATGGACCCGTACGCTTTCGACGCATACTCAATACGGCTTACGGTCACAAGCCGGAAAACTTTGAGCCCAGCAGCAGCGGTGGCAGCAGCAGCGGCGTCGGCGGCGTCGGCGGCGGCAGAGAGCAACAGCAGCGAACACAGCAGAGCGTCAGTTATTCATTTCATCAGCAAATGGCGCGTGCCATTAGCAGCCAGCAGCGACAGCAGCAGCAGGAGGAGAATGAAAACAGCGCGGATGCAACAACAGCAACAACACCAGCAGCTGTAGCTACAGCCACAACAGCAACAGTTGCTGCTGCTACTGCTGCAGCAACAACGGCAACAACACACCGCAAATCTACACACGCCGAACTGTTTGTGTGTGTTTATTGCAAGCACACCTTCAAATCACAATATTGTTATCAGAAGCACGCCAAGCGGCATTTGAATCCACTCAGTCTGGACAAAAAGCTGGCCGAGACGCAGCCGAACAGAGCAGACAACAGCGGCAAGGCAGAGTTGCTGGCAACAGCAGCAGTTGCAGCTGCAACGGCAACACCAACAGCAGCAGCAGTAGCCACTACAACAACAGGAGCAGCAGCAGCAGCAGCAGCAGCAACAACAACAGATGCCAGCTTGGCAGCAGCCGCCTTGCTGCGCCGCGAGGTGCGTCCTTTGGACATGAATGTGCAATATTATCCATGCAAGACTTGCGGCAGCAAGTTTCCCAGCTATTATTTTGTGCACAAGCATCGCAAATTGTGCCATGCCGATGAGCTGGACAGCAGCAACAACACCAACATTAACAGCAACAACAACAACAACAACAACAACAACAGCTCGACAAGCAGCAGCAGCAACAGCAGCAGCAACGGCGCCTCAAAGCGTGAGACAACAGCAACAGTTGCAGCTGCAACGGCAACAGAGGCTGCGCCTTAAAGTATGCAACAACAAAATCTACGCAATCTACGAATTTAGCACGCAATTTAAATGCACACATACATACACACAGCACACCCCCAACCCTGCCCTAAACACACGCACAACAATTTTTTTTGTCGCTCTAGCGTTTGAATGTAAACAAAATAAAGAAACGAATAAAATATAAACAAAATAGTAAATGTACCAACTATTATGATATTTACCAATCGATAACAAAGCGGACTATCGATAACAACCACATATTTGAATATACTACTGGCAGCAACTGCTGGACTATCAGTAAATGTTATCGACCTAGTCAGTTCCAAGTGTCAGCAACAAATAATATGTTCATAATTTCAAGAAACAAATTTGACATACTTAATAATATCGATAACCAGCTAACTATTTAATAATTCACTATAGATACCTCCAACTATCGATAGTTAATTCGGAAACTATAAATGTTTATTGGCAAAGCTTTGAATTATGTCAAGTAATACTTAGTTACAACGATACATTGTTAACGATAACCACTACACTCGATAACCTAATTAATATCTAATGTTTATCGCAAATATCAAAGGTTATCGGTGTGCTACAATCGACAAAATTTTGAGCAATTCGTCGGTTATAATCAAACTACCATTGATTAACATTTATCGATAACAAGGTCCATTTTCACACGGAAAGAAATACCGTTACGCTATCAAATCACTCGGCTGTAAAGAAACTCTCAGCGGACATCGATAAACGATTATTAATAACATTTATCAGTTATAGATATCGATAACAGCTATCGATTACACTTATTATAGCTTTCAATAGACCAACAATTAATTAGAGCATTGGATCGCCGCTTTTCGTGGTTGCTGCAGTCGGAGCTGAGAAGAGATGATATCCTTTTTCTTCCAAGCCCCCGCCCTTGCCCCTCGCCCGTTTGAAAAATAAAAAAGATGGCTGACGTCGGTTAATGCAAACAACGCTGCGGCAATTTAATAATTAAATTAAATCACTTGCATAATAAAAAAGACGTTTACAAAAATTTTAATTTAATTGAGTTTAATTAACTCGCCAGGGAGATGACTGCCAACAAACGGAGAAACTGAGCGAGCCTGCAGAGACGCAGGACGAATGAAGCACTGAGGAATGGGGAAAGGATAACTGAAACAGCTGTGCAGGGCTGGATATGGAAAGGGTTTGAGGTTGGGTTGGGGATGTTGGTGTGGGTTTTGGTGTGGGTGGGGTAAGTAGATGCAAACAAACCACAGTTTTTGCGCGCACCACCCAAAACCAAAACCCACCCCACCCCACGCAGGCAGACACAGCACGCACCAATCAAGCGTCCACCGTCGACGCGCATCCTTTTCATCCTAGAGGAGCTCAGGTTCATTCCAGCCTGACTTGAGGCAATGCGCAACATCAAATATTCATTGGGGACGCCGCCAGGATGAAAACTGGTTTAAAACTATGTAAACAAAGACCAAACGGACAATGGACACAAAAAGCGAAATTGACAAAGCACGAATGCATTTATGATGAGCACACTAAAGGACACTGAAGCTGAAAAATGCAATTCGTCCTTAACGGCCTTAATACAGCTGCTTCACCAACATCAAGTAAGCAAGTTAGGAAGAAAGTAAAGCACAAGAGCTCTAAATCCATACTTGATGAAAAAGCTGTAAAAGCTAACAAAACGGGTAGGTTTCATTGGTTAGAATTTCACAAAATGCTACTTCATACAGCTTTTTCGGTTGACAAGGATAGCAAATAGTTGCAAAAGCTAAAAAGCTTTGTCTAAGGGTGGCTAACAGCTTTAAAGCTTACGCATCGTTGACCCAGCTTAGGCTGAGTTCCCCTAAGGTAAAAGCTTTAAAGTTTATGCTCAATGGAATGCTCTCAGCGTTTCTTGAAGCTTGTTTTAGCCTTGAAAACTGAGAGAGTAAAGCACAAGAGCTTTAAAGTCCAGACGAAAGCTCTCCGAGCTAACAAAACTTCTATACCACATATGTATGTATGTTGAAAATGAAAAGAAACTTGTAGCACTCACCTTTGCCATCCAATGCTAGAACCTCCGATGTGGTCAACATATTGCCAATACCATCTGACATCAGAGTTGATGTTCCTGTTGACGTTGATGTTGTTGTTGTCACCGTGGGCGCTGTGGACATGATCGAGGCAGCGGCGATTAACAACAGCGATGAGGACGATGCCGATAATGTACCCTTACCAATGGATGAGGTTTGATTGGACGCATCCTTTGAGTTCAGCTTGGCGTTGTTGTTATTATTGTTACTGCTGCTACTGCTGATGGCATTGTTAGCCTCGACAGACATCGCTAGGTCGTAACGTTTCTTCTTGGCATCACTGTGTATGAAGAGTGGAAAGTTAGTAATTGTCTTGACCAAAAAACATATCGATACTTGAATCGAATGTACAGCATCATCCCGAACAGATATGCAATCGCATCTATATCGATATAGTGGAGTTCTTATGATATATCGGAAGTTTTCCCATCAATATGTAGATGTGAAATCAAAGTAAACAGGTTTATTACCATTTTTGTTATCGATCAAATTAATCGACCTTGAAATCGTTAGCTGTTCTAAATTACGAAAAAAGTTTGATCTATTCAGTATTTTTCTCGCACACATTGACAACTTTAACTTTTCAGGAAATATTTTTGCTGTCCATTATCGATATACAATTGTAATTTATCGCCTCTACAACGATATACGGTTATCGGTTTAGCGATTTTAGTACACCGATTCAGTATCGATACTTCTGCCTCGATCGCTCCTACTCCCTCTTCCGATAACTCACCTAACTTCCGAGTGCAGCTCGTTGCCAGCACCGAGTCCCTCCACCTGCGCCGCCTTCAGCTTTTGTCCAAGATAATTGCCAGCTGTGGTTGCCGTTGTTAGCGTTGCCACACCGCTAACCGGCTCCGGTACTGCCGTATTGGGCACAGCGAAGCCAGCAGCTGCTGCCGTTGCAGTCGATGTTGTCTTTACGATTTTATCGCCAGTTGCATTCGTCGACGTTGCTGCCGCTGCTGCTGATGTGACATCATCAACGCCTGCTGGCGCTGGCGCCTTAACGTTGGATATGAGGACGCTCTGGTAGCCGGGCTTAAAACCGTTGACCGTCACGTTGACAGCGGGCGCTGTTGTAGGCGTGGCACCAGCTGATCCTGCGGCTGCTATACTAGCACCAGTTGCTATGGAGCGAGAAGATGAGAGTTTGTTATTGAGTGATTTTCAATTGTGCGAATTTTTGCTATTAATACATTAGTAGTGTCTCTATCGATAAGTTTTTATCGGTCGAACGGAGTAGTCATCTCTGACTAATAACAGATTCTCCAAGAAATCGTTAGTGGTATAATTAATATCAATTTATTTGAACAATTATCGACTAATGCATATCGATGGAAAGTGTTGAATCATAAGACAAATTTGTAAATGCAATTATCATTTCTGATAACAATTTTCATTGCCTTTGATTTGTCAAAGTAATCGAACTAATTCGATAAACATTCTTATCTGAATTTCATTTAGTAAATCTAATAAATCAAGCTCTGTTATCGATTAATACAAGCCATTTCAAACATAAAAATGTCCTAACAGCATATTAATCGAAATAAAAACATTCTTAATTTTTCAGATTGTAGTTATAAATATAAATTAAATATATAATGTTTGCACATATTTTTAACATAGATACATTGTCGAAACATTATCGATAGCTTACCATTGTAGCTATCGGCATTGGCGGCCGTTGCTTTGCTCTTGGCCCTCCGGTGCTCCTCCACATCCACTGGCGCCTCGGCCGCCTTGGCGGCATCCGCTGAGCCATCGGCGTGATGTTGGGCTTGGATTTGGGTTTGGACTTGCGACGATTTGGACGCCTTGGGCGTTGTCGCTGCTGCTGTGGCAGCGCTGGCTGCCTCATGGGCAACAGTTGCTGCCACAGTTGTTGTTGCGGCTGATGACGCTGTGGTTGTTGTTGCTGCTGCTGCTGAGGCAGGCTGCTGCTGCTGCTGTTGCCTCTTCAGCAATTTTGGCTTTGGCTTCGCTGTTACTGCTGCCCGTTGAGATCTCGCTGCCGCTTGCGGCATTCGTTGCTGCTGTTGCAACTGCCGCTGCTGTTGCATTCCTTTCGGTTGCAGCGTTTGCCTTGGAGGCATCCGTTTTGTCATTGCTACTACCAGTTGTTGTTGCTGTTGCGGATATTGCGGCCACAGCTGCCGCGGCTGCTGTTGCTGCTGCTGCTGTTGTTGCTGCCAATGATGCCGCTGCTGCCGCCGCCACTGCTGCTGCGGCGGCAACACTCTTGGCCACCTTTTCACTGCCAGCGGCTGCCTCAGCGGCTTTGCTAACAGCGCTTGCCTTCTCGGCAGCACATTCAGCCGCCTTGGCTGCATCGGCGGCTGCCTTCTCGGCAACACGCTCCCGTTCCGCAACGGCGCTGGAACGATTGCCGGACTTCTGTTGCTGTTCACGCTGCAGGCGGGTGGTGACGCCCGTTGTCAGGGAATCGATGATGCATTGTGGTTGCGCTGCCTGCGCCTTCGCCGGATTGCGACTGCTGCGCGTACGCTGGCGGGACTTGCGCAACAGTTGCTTGTAATTCTCCGTCTTTTTGCTGAGGTAGTAATAGCGTACACAATCCTGCGGCGATTTACGATCCAGGTTAGAGGCAATCAAGCCAAAGTTTTTCGGATGCTGCATATATTTCTCCTTAAAGGTCTCCTTCTCACCAACTGTCCACATATTGACAGCCTTGCGCTCATCATGCACGGCCACCATATCCTCAATGCGTCCATTTTCATTATGATAGACGCAACGGCTCTGGCGGGAATCATACATTAATGGTGGTATAACAGCATAAGATCGCATCTTTTTATCCTCCAATGCCTGCTCCTGCAGACCATCCATGATCTCCTCGAGATCTGCCTCGGATTTAATGCGTGAGCCAACGCGATTGAAGCGCTCCTTATCCTCACGCTGTTTCCGCAGCTCCGTGAAGACCTTCTCAAAGAATTCACGATTCTTGGCCTCACGGGCCTTACGCTTGGCACTGCCCTCGGCACGTTCGCAACGCCTCTGCCAATCCGCCTGATCCTTGGTATATTTCTCGACCAGGCCCTGATTATGCTCCCAGCGTTCGGCCTTCAGTTTGCGTATATGCAACAGCAACGGATTCCGTATTAGTGTCTGATGGCGCTTTATTAGATGCGTTAGCGTTTCGACATCCAGCGGCTGATTGTAAAGCGGCAGCCAGGGTTTCGCCCGCTCCTCGCCGCCGGCCAAACTGACAAGGGAATGTTGCTCGGCGGCCACTGCACGGTTCGCCTCATAAATGCTCTGCGCCAGCATTTGTGTGCGCCACGCGAGCGCACCAATCTCATTATCGCCATCCGCAGTTGTTGCCGCCTCACCGGCTGTCTCCTCATCCGCTTTGGCAGCAGCAACTGTTGCCGCCGCTTCATACATCAGTGTCTTCTCCTTTTTACGCAACGTCTCCATTGCCGTCTCGGCGCACTTGATCTCATTGTCCACCTTTTGTATTTGCATTAGCAGCTCCTCTTTGGCGCTACTGTTGTTGTTGCTACTGCTACTGCTGCTGCTGCTGCTACTGTTGTTACTGCTGCTGCTGCTGCTACTGTTGTTGTTGCTGTTGTTGTTATTATTATTGCTGCTACTGCTGCTGCTGCTGCTGCGAGCGCGCTCCTCAGCATTATCGCTGGGCAGCGTTGGTGAAATGGCCTCCACCTGTTCAAGAATAAGTCATATATTAGTAATCAAAGATTCAAATTATAATGCAATTGACACTGACACAAAGTAACGCGCTTAAAGATTCGATTAATACCAAGAGTCAACAACTTTTTACTTAATACGAATGAAGTTCGAACTTCAAACACAGTTCTTTTTGTCTTTTAAAGAGCTTACAAAAGAACATTAAAGCTTGAAACTTAAGGGTTTCTTACTAGATTTACTGGACAGTAGTTCATCGATTGTTAGCAGAGCTTCTAAAAGCACATTAAAGCTTTCCTGATTTATGAATATTTTGATTTCTACATAATAGGTTCCCTGCGACTCGGTAGAGTAACTAGAGTCTTCCAACTTAAAACTAAACTAAACACAATTAAACAACAGAATCCTCTAATGGTTTCCCATTAAGCTCATTTCAAGCTGAAAGCTTAAATTAAAGAAAACATTTAAGTGTTATTACTAACATTTAAAGAGTAATCAGAATTGATCAATTATGTTCGTCAAAAAGCACAAAATCCCATTAAAGTTTTCAGTGAACTTGAAACAGTATTAACTATATAGCTGACTCAAGCTAAAAGCAACTTATTCTCATTGTTCTATAAGTCTACAGAGGTTCTTAGATTAGTTAGCGATAGCTAAGATGGTTAAGAGCATAGTGCTAGCCTCTAACTGCTCTAACTTTACTAGGATTGTTAAAGACAGCTTCAAAAGCTCTTGAAAGCTTCAAAAGCACTTGAAAGCATTAATATACAATTGAATACAATAGCATTTTCCAAACTTTTATCTATCTATTTTACGAAATGGAAGCTGCCCCTATATCATAATTTTCTACTGCATTTTTCATCTTTTAGTATTGTAGTCTATAGTTTTTTTGATGTAAAAATATAGTATTCAAACATATTTTTTCCCCTTTTTTGTAAAATTTTCTGCGACCCACACTTTGGGAAACACTGGAATGCAATACATTATGATCTCTGGCTATACGACTATAGTTAAGTGTTACTTTGGGCCAATGTCATTTGATTTGTTTACTCCACCTGTGGATGGTATGCTTCAGAGCTGGTTGTCGCTGCTGTTGCAACTGTTGCACTGCCAACCGCAGAGCTACTGCTGCTGCTGCTGCTGCTACTGCAGCTGATGTGGCTGCTGATGTGACTGCTAATGTTGCTGCTATTCATTGGCGCTGTGGAGACGCTAACTGAGCTGACCATCTGTGGTACCCCTCCTCTGTCACCTGCTCTGTCACCACCTGATCCAGCCAGGCTGCTAGTTGGTGTCAACGTTGGCGGTGGCGGCAAAACACGCGGCGCATGCGATTGCGATGACAGTTGCTGTTGCTGTTGCTGATGCTGATGATGTTGCTGCTGCTGTTGCTGCTGTTGTTGTTGCTGCTGTTGTTGCTGCTGCTGGTGTTGTTGTTGCTGCTGCTGTGGCAGCGTTTCCACCTTGTGCTGCTGCATGGTCAGTGGTGTTAGCACGGATGCAGCAGCGGCTGCTGCTGCTGCTGCTGCTACAGAGGACATGTGCAGGACGGCGCCATGATTGCTCTGACGGCTGTTTAGCTGCTGAGCGGGCGAGGATCGTTGCTGTTGTTGTTGCTGTTGTTGTTGTTGTTGCTGCTGCTGCTGCTGCGATTGCTGATGTGGCAGGTGATTCATGTTGCTCGCATTGGTTTCACTTAACCGCTGCTTCTTATACGGCTGACCAGCTGACTCTGTGGGCGGCTGATGCTGCTGCTGTTGTTGCTGTTGTTGTTGTTGCTGCTGCTGCTGTTGTTGCTGTCGCTGAGTGGCCGCTGCCACATTGTTCAGGTATTCGTTGGTGTACTGCAACGCTTGATGTCGTGGCAGCAATAGATGCTGCTGCCCGCTGGCCATAATGATGGGTACGCTGCTGCCAGGTGGTGCATTGCTGCCTTGCTGTTGCTGCTGCTGCTGCTGTTGTTGCTGTTGCTGTTGCTGCTGGGCGACACTGTTGCTGCTCTGTGGAGGACCTGGCTGCTGCTGCTGTTGGCTGGCATAATGCGACATGGCATCCATGACGAGCACACCCCCTGTTTGAGAGCCCGGGGGTGCCATATTGCCAGCGACTTGGACACCACTGCCACCGCCGCCGCCACCGCCGCCTCCGGCTGAGCTGGGTACCGTTTTGCAGCCGGCAGCGGCAGCAGCTGCTGCTGCGGAGGCGGCCACCGTCGCTGCGCGCGCCACCCGCTGATATTCCGGTATTGTGGGCTGCAGCTGTGGTATTCGCATATAATGCGGCTCCCGATAGTTGCCCACCGGCCCCATGCTGTACGCTTGCTGTATGAAACGCTGCGGCGCTTCAGCGAATTTTGCATAAATGTTCGCCGCCACTGCTGCCGCTGTGTTGCCCGGTCCAGGACGTGGCGGGGACAGTGGACTAGCTGCCGACCGAGAGGATTGCTGCTGCTGCTGCGCCTGTTGTTGTTGTTGCTGCTGCTGCTGCGCTTGTTGCTGCTGTTGCTGTTGCTGCTGCTGCTGCTGATGCTGCTGTTGTTGGTGGTGGTGGTGATGCATTTGTTGTTGCTGTTGCTGCTGCTGCTGTTGTTGTTGCTGTTGTTGTTGCTGTTGCTGATGTTGCTGAAGCTGCAGGTGCCCGAGGCTCTTGGCGTATTGCTGCGTCTGCTGCTCCAGAGTCCTGTACGACCTGCGTGGGAAAAAGAACAGATTATTCCGACTTCTCAGCGCAGGAAAGTTTGTAGTATGTAAATCAAACGTTTCAGGCTAAATCCCAGCCGCTTTCAACCACATTTTTTCCCAGCCCATAAATTATCCTTCCTATACTGTTTGCAGACCAATTGGTCATTTTGAAGTGTGACCAAACTCTAAAAGCAGCAAAATGCTATAATGCACTAACTTAAAGCTGCTTTAAGCTTCGTTTTGCTTTATTTTGTGCAAAAACCCGTGCTTTTTTCTCTGTTAATATGAACTTTGTTAAACGAATCCACCTCGTACTTTTTCACACCTTGTTCCCTTGACAGGACTATACATAATTGCACATAATTACAGAACTCCTGCCTACTCATGCATGAATTGTCAGCAGGACAACAAATATATAGCTTTAAAACTCAATTTAATGCAAGAGAGTTCTACACACAGAAAAATAAATGTCATTGAATTCAGAAAATCATAAAATTCACCCTTAAAGCCAGAAAATATTTCTGTTTAATAGAAATGAGTTCTAAATTTGAGAAATATATTTCTTTAAATTCAGGAAAAAATAAGCTTTACTGGCGACTTCCTATGTACATTTAAAGGCATTTATTTTTCTTAGTGTAGTATAGTATACCACACTGCTCTACTCTTAAATCTGTTCTACTAACAAAAACCGATTGTTTTTTTTTATTTTGTAATTTTGAAATCAAACATAACCTCAATAAGGAAAAATCTTTGCTATTTCATTCGAAAAAGGGAAACAGATTATCAAAAACGATTCGAAGTGATAAATCAAACTGTATAATAAAACTCTTCATAACGATGTTTTTGGATTGCTACTACTTTTTCCGATAGTATTGAAACAGTTGCTTTTGCCACGATTAAAACGATATATGTTGGGAATATCAAACAATAATTTGTGAAAGAACGTATTGTAATATTTAAACACATAGGTTTATATATTATTATATTTAGTGATGTAAAAACATCGACGTTTTCTATGGAAAACATTGAAGAACATTGATGTTTTGTATGGAAAACATCGAAGAACATCGATGTTTTGTACGGAAAACATCAATGTTTTTACATTACTAATTATAATACCTAGAATATACAAATATATTGATATAAACTGAACTCTATCTATGGAAATCTTTTCATTGTATTCATTTTTCCATAATGTTTTATTTATTATACTAATTTACAATAATTATTATCTTTCTCAACGTCTAGTGAAGGTAGAACTTTATTAATAAATAATAATTAATAAAATAATATAATAAAATTCTTTCGATTATACGGTTTTATTCTTTCAAGGTTAGTTTTACCAGCTGACAGTTAAGCGTACACGTTGACCAACACTACGTTCCAGTGTGTACACGTATTGAAATATGATGGCAACGCTGTGAACACTTAAAAAAAAAAATATATAGCCAAACAGCTGTTAACCTTTTTCTATCAAAAAAACATTTAACTTACAGCTTAAATGTTATCATAAGGAAAAAAACTCAACTAGACATTGAAAAACTGGTTCTATAAAATTATGTAATTTTTATTTTTTTTTTAAATATGTAAAAAAAAAAATTGTTAACCTAAAAACTAAAATAAACTTAAAAAAAATATATATATATATCAAAACTTTGCTTACTTAATGAATAATCAACAATTGCACTAATCGTTTATTTCCGAGCTATTTACATACCTAGTGTAAACTAACAACATTATTCAGTTGATTTATTAAATTGAATAAATTTGAATACCACAATAAGCTAAAGATGACGTCAAGTGGGTAAACACGCCTGACCCCAATGAGATCGCTTTGGCCAATCTACACTAATCTGAGCCGAGCACAGTGCGCTGGGCAATTTAGTAGTAACAACAAATTTAACGGGTTGATTTAGTGAGGCGCCTTACTATTATGTTATCGAGGACACAAACCTAAAAACACACGACGTCACACATGTTGCACATGTTGGCGTGGGTGTGCGAGTGGGCGAGCAAGCAAACAAGCGAGTCGATCATTGCGAGAGAGAGAGCGCTAGCTATTCCCATACTGCTTACATTCATGTGCCAGCATGCGAGTATGAGTGAGAAAAAACCAACAAAGCAGCATGGCGGACTGATGCCAAACATGAGACATGCATGAGAGCGAACGGCAACATCGAACATTAGCTGGCAACATGTTGCGCGACAACATGTGCGCAACGAACATTGCTGACGTCGACGACGTTGGCAGCCAAACATTTGCTGGAACATGTCGTTCTCAATCCCTACCCTTTCCCCCGCCCTATTGCACAGAACATTATTTAAATTTTTGATACGACGCGTCGCTGCTGCTGCTGCTGCTGCAACAACAACGACACGTTTGACGTTCCGTTTCAAGATGTGTGATTAACGTGCGACGCGTTTGACCTGCGGCCGCTGCGTCGACGTCGACGACGACGTCACAGAGTCAGCCCAGTATGCTGACAGTATGAAAGAAACAGACACCCGCACACCAGTACGCTTATTAATTCATTAAATATTAATGACACACACAGACAAACACACACACAGAGAGCGAGAGCGAGAGAGAGACACACACACATACAGCTGTCAAGTGTATTGCAAAAGGCAACGTTGCCAAACTTCACGGACTGCTATTTTTAAAGAATCAAACTTGCGAGCTGAACCCAAAGCGCTTTAAAGCTGAGCTCCCGTGCACCACCGCACCGCCGCCCCACCGAGTTCCCTCCCTTACCAATCTGCCGCCACATTAAGCTTTAAAACCAGACGTTCGCTCCACGTCTCATCAATCATATCGACCTACAGCAATACGGATACAAAAACAGAACCTTGCGACAACCCCTCTACCCCCGCCCCCTAACCATATAGCCGCAGAGCACCCAATTCCTTGCTCTCTGCCCTTCCCCTCCTCATTGTTACCAACATTATCCAATTTGTGGCTTCCTTTCAAGTTTGCATCATTTTGGCTGGGTTCATTTAGATGTCTTACCTGCAAAGAGCGTAAGGAGAGTAAAGGAGGTAATTAGTAATTGTTTGGTGTTTACACACATACACATACATATACATATATAAAGCAATGAATTAGTAATGTGGATTCTTTGGGGTTTTATAATTTAATACATTATTAAATAAAGTATTTATAGGCTTATAGAAATATCGATAAATCGATTACAATCGATATAAGACCACTTTGAGTACAGTATAAACGATAATTAACTGTTACAGCTTCCAGTTATGGGAAAAAATCCTTATTTTGTTCTAGTTCTTTCTATTTGTTTACATGTGTGTCCTATCTTTTCTTTTTAAACGGAAAATACTGATACTAGGAATAGAAATTCCTCAACAATCTTAAGTGTTTCTGTTTTAAAAAAAAATTCGGATTTCAATATTTTACTAACATATGGATTACTTATATTCTGTATGTGTATAAATATTCCAAGTCTTATTGCAATAATTTCAAAATTTGGAGTAGTATAAATAAGAGATATTTATTAAAAACCCATCCCAGCATAGGATTGCCATTGAGTTTGATCGTTTTCATAATACTTTTGCAGATTATTTTTAACCGATTTAGATATTTATACATGTATGTATTGTAAGGATTCCAATATTACTACTCCCTAGTGATGTAACAAAGTCGATTTTTTGTATGGTAAACATCGATGTTTTCCGATGTTTTTCATACAAAACAATCGATTTTTTTTACATCACTACTCCTCATTCATTTCGGCTCAAAAGCATCGATATATTCTAATTATATTCTTTGATATTAATAGAAAAGTACAAAACCAGAGACTATTAATTTTGAAAGTGGGTACAAAGAATACCTCTAAAATGATTCATAAATCTTATTATATTCTTTGATATTGATACAAAAGTATTAATTTTGAAAGTGGAAGGAACACCTCTAAAGTGATTCATAAAAATAACCAACCAGATACTATAATTACAGAAATCAATTGTTTTCCAGCTGGAATGCAAATACATGTACCTGTAATTCCATAGAACTTTATTCAATTAAATTTCGCTTTTCAACAATTTATACTAGAATCAATTTACTCATCCAAAATTTAACTAAACCCTGTACAGAGTACAAGTATATTTATACTATGCTCCCGAAGGGAAAAATAGTATATTGGGTTTGCGAAATGTCCGAAATGTATCTTCCACATTTTTGAAGCGAGAGTCACCAAATTTTGCATACACACTAATGTTGAGAATCCTGGCAGATCTGCATCAAAAATTTGTTGACATCCCCACGCCCAACCCCTTTCCCCAATTTGGTACATGGTATCCCCAAAACACGTTTTTCACAGGGGTAGATCTTCTACAGTTTCATAGCTAGAGTCACCAATTTGGCATACAGACTAATGTTGACCTCCTGGATAAATCTGTATCAAAAGTTTTTGGAACAAAAGAAGCAAAATCTATATCTCCCACACATCAAATTTGACATACAGACTACTGTCTCTTTCCGAGCTCACAAATAACCATATTATATAGGACTGGGAACATAGTAATCTGCAGTCGGGTGCGTCCGACTGGAACGTTCTTACTTGTTTTAATAAAATTTGTGATTAAAGTTACAATTGAGAAACTTCAATTAAAGATTTTCAAAGTTTCGTAAGTTTCAGGGACATTTTGACTTGAAAGCTTTTGCGAATGAAATAAAAAAAAAACTTTGTTTTGCGGATTCTTTTTTCTTTCTTTCTTTCTTTCTGTTTGTTGTTAAGGTTACGTGTCTGCCTTATGTTTCTCTATTCTATGCTATTTGTATATCTTTTGCTTCCTCTACTATATTTGTTTCTTTTGTATTAAAAGCATTCGCAACTTTAATGTGACCACAAAAGGTAAAACATCGAAAAGCATAAAGCTTTGCAAATAAGCTTTAGCTTTGCTGCTCCCTGTGCTCTCTTACTCTCTTTACTCTCTCTCTCTCTCTCTCCTCGAACTATCTCGCTCTTGAAAGTTGCGCCAGGAATAACAATGCAAAAAATAACTTCATACAAATAATTAAAAATTGCAGCTTGAATAATTTTTGTTTTGTTTTTGTTGATGAACAAACAAACAGGAAAAAAGAAAAATGAAAGAAAAATATAAAGAAAAAATTTGTAAACACGAGGCGCAGCAACGTCGACGTCGACGTTGGCAGAGTTAGCGACTGAGCCAGGCCACAAGTACCGTAATGTACGTGCAAGCATGTGTGTGTGTGTGTGAGTGTATGTATAAGTTTTAATGTGTGTAACTTTTGCCTGACAGCATCCTTGCGCCAACACACACATACACACGCACACACATACCCCCTCCCCACACCCCCACGGGTCCATTAGGCTGCCACGCCTTATGGGCCAGATTGCATGTGCTATATACATACATATGTATGTACGTACGTACATACATACATACATACATATATAATATGTATAAAATAAAAGCCATACAAGAAAAAATAACAGAACAGCAAAAGGAGAGCTAGAGAAACTGAGTAGAGAGGCGAAATGTGAGAAGCAGATAAAGGAAAAGATGTACGAGTAGAAGTAGAAGTAGACATAGAAGTAGAAGAAGTAGAAGAACAAGAGCTGGGCAAATTGTCCTGTGCTTGTCCTATCCTATCCTATCCTTTCCTATTCCACCCTATCCTATATTATCCTGTCCTAACCTGAGGCACATGCCGCTATACTTGCACAGGACAACGTAGAGAGAGGGGTAGAAGTGAAAAGTAAAAGAGTAGTCATTGCCCACCCCCCCTACACTCTTCCCAACAGCTAGCCCGGCTCCCCTCCCACAAGCACACCTCTACTCGTTCTATAACTAACCTATTCGTGACCCACCCCTGTCCCCCCGCCCAGCTCCTTTCAAGCAAGCAAACGTCTGCTCTGTGGCGCTTTGCTTGAGCATGTGGCAAGTGCAAAAATTTATCGATTTTTGCTTTTCGCCAGAGTTTTCAACGGTTAGGTGCTTGGCGGGTGGTAGGCGGGTAGGCGGGTAGGCGTGTAGGAAATGGGGTTTTTTAGTCGCTTCACTGCCTTGTTATGAATGCCAGCGCCATAAGGAAGGTGGTTGGGTGGTTTGGGTGGCATTGTGGCAAGTGGACAGGAGCCGGTAGCTGCATTTTGTATGCCGCAGTGTCGCCGCCATGGCTGATTATTATCCAGGCGCTGGTTGCCTCCTAGGCAGGGAGGCAATTGTTGTTGTTGTTGTTGTTGTTGTTGGCTGCCTTTTACGCGCAAAACTTTAGAACACGCCACCCAGGAGAAGGACGACGACGAGAACGACGAGGACGACAAGAGTGTAACGGCGACGTGAACAACTTTAAAAAACAAACTTTCATCCTGTTACGGTGTCCTTCGTACTTTGTCTCCTATGTGTCGCCTCCCTGTGTGCCATTAAATTTTGCAATGCCCGGGCTGGTAAATTTAATTTGTGGTTGAGACTGCCAAGAGATTAACAGACTTAGCAGCAAAGAAATTGAGAAATAGAGAAACAGTGAAACAAAGAAATAGCGAGAAAGAGATAGAGCGAGACAGAAAGGAACAGGCAGGATATAGATTTAGATTCAAAGTGGTGTGCATAAGCTGGGTCAGCTGCAGGAGCAGGCAAGTGTAAAATTGCCAACTGGTTCTGTTGTTGTTGTTGTTGTTGTTTGTTGCCTAGCCCAAGAGAAAATGTTGTTTTGAAACTCTTTAAGAAAACTTTACTTCGTTACTCGACAGCTGAAAGAATAGAACAAATTGTATACCAGAGTTTGTAAACTTTGAAATCGTGAAGAATGTCAACTTTAATGAGGGTTCAAGTCCATCACAGCTGGAAGTTACTTTAAAAAAGTTTGTGCTTTCAATTTAAACTAACTAAAACTGAATCAACACAATTAACGAAATCTATTAGGAACTGATGTCTTGACATCTTTTTAAAGGATAGAAGATATATAGATATATGTAGTTGAGCTTCAAACAGCAAGAGGTTGTTTACTATTAACTATCAGAGATATTGCGCTACCGTATTTCCATATTTACGAGTATAGCAACTATTAAGTCGCGACAAGTCCAGACATAACCCTACACACTACTATAGAACTACCCAGCACTTCAGTGACAAATATTAGGTACTGTCATTTATTTACCGAGTAGCTACCTCACACTGCTTTCTATAACCCAATCCTTTCTTTCTACCTGTAATGTTCATTCTTGAGAAGCAAGACAATACATTGAAACACAAACCTGGAACTACCATACTAAATGTTGACCACACTACCGTACCATATATTAGGTACGGCCATTTATTTTCCGAGTAGCTACCCTACACTACTACCAGCACTTCAGTGACACATATAAGCTATTGTCATTTATTTTCCGAGTAGCTACCCTACACTAGAACTACCATACACAGGAACTACCCTACACTAGAACTACCCTACACAGTAACTGCCCTACACTGCTTTTTATAAGCCAATCCTTTCTCTCTACCGGTAATGTTCTTTCTTAAGAGACAAGACAATATTTTGAAACACAAACCTGGAACTACCATACTAAAAGTTGACCACACTACCGTACTACCGTACAACACCCTGGACAATACTACTACAATTGGCTTCTTAAGTGGTATTAGAGATTCCTCATACATTAGTATCACACAATAGCTCTAACGAACATTTTAGGCAACACTACATTAGAACTGCCCTACACAATATAAGCTAACACTACTCGTAATACTTTAATTGAACCATTATCTGAGCCGTACCGGTCTTTACTATCGCATATACCCTATCTTCAGAATAGACAATCAGCTTGTGAAGATATAGAAAACAAAGCAATAAATTACAAATTGTGGTTGTAAATACTAGTTTTATTTTCTATCGATTTGCGAGGTTTGGGATTACAAACTTGATTGGTATAAAATGCCAATATTTTTGTTTAAAAATATGATAAATTTGATACATGAAATGATTTTAAACAGATATTAATCTGTTTTTTTTTATTAATTTAATGACTGGGATTTCTAACTTGTAAAACCAATACTGATACTAAAAAGATACTATGTATAAAAATTGCAATTTCAAATTGTAGTACAACAACTAACAATAGAATTAAACCGACAAAAAACTTCCACAATGGCGGCATGAACGTTATTCTACCCTTTTTTATTTTTTTTGTAACAATTTTCATTGTGTGTTGGGTGAGTACTGGGAAAATAATACAAGCAATTTGGTGAGTAATCCTCTTTTCTACCATCGTTAAAAATGAAATACTTCATTCATGGTACTGCCATGGGCACCGTTTGTATAGACGACGCTACCTTAATTTGGCAACTTTACAGGTTTCACTTGCGGCTTTTGGCTGCACTAAAATAAGAGCGAGACAGACAACAAATAGAGAGACAGAGATAGGTATAGCAAGAGAGAGAGAGAGAGACACAAAGCACACGTAAATCGCATCAATTCTATTGATAAAGAGCTTTTGTTTCGCACAATGCCAGGTAAGCGTATGTCTTTACAATATAATAGAATAGAAAATTATCTTGAAATTGCAGTCGAGACCCAACAACAACGTATATTGTCCTCTGTCTCGCTCACTCCCGCTCCCTCCCGCTCCCTCCCGCTGCCTCCCGCTCCCTCCCGCTGTAACTGTCATTGTCTTTTGCCGTTAGCAATTACTTAAAGCATTGTTAATAAATGTTGGGGCTTCTCGTTAAAATGTTGTTGCATTAGCGACGGGTAGAAAGGTTCAGGTGGGAGGTGGGAGGTGTAACATGGGTGGTGGGTGGTGGGTGGCGGGCAGGTAGGAAGAGTGAGACATTTAACAACACCTTTAAATGGTAATTGTCATGCATTTTAGCATTGTTTGCTTTTTATTTTTCATCATTTGCTTTTGGCGTTTTTCTAGTTTTTTGCATTTTGTTTTGCTACGCAATGCTTAAAAAAAATTCAAATTTCTTGCCTTGTTTTTGTTTTAGTCATTCACAAATTAGAGCTTCCTCTACCTTGTCTTCTATTTTCGCCTCTAATCGTCACTTGATTACACTATGCAACAAACCAAAAAGTTCAAAGACCAAACTTCGGACACGAAAAAAATAAAAATTTTGAAGTCTTTTCGACTTGAACGAAAAAATTATTAGTTTTATGATTAGCTTGCTTTATATAAATGTAATAAGATTTATTTTCCATTGACATAATAACAATAATAATTATTCAGATAAAAATACAATAATGAACAAGTAAGAATGCTATAGTTGAGCATACCCAACGACAAAACTCTCTGTAGCCAGGTCGAAAATTTCCGATCGCATATTCGTACACTTACACATACAAAAAGACACACACATACACAACACAAGCGACAGCGCAAGCAAGGCATTTTAAGTGGCGGCTGTGCTGCTTCTTTCCCCCGCTCTAGAGTACCGAATCTTGTATGTTGAATAACTTCCGTGTTTATTATCCGATCCACTTGAAATTTAGACAGTAGTTTAAGAGTGACTATAGTATTGTACACGCCAAATCCCGAAGCTATATCTTGAAAATTGTTACTGTAAAACGGTTTTTATCGAATAGCGGGGGAATAGGGGGGGAGGGGGAATATCTCGAATCCAAAATAAATTTGACCTGCGCCTGCTATACACGAACCAAATTTGGTGTCTCTAGCTTTTATAGTTGCTGACGGACAGACAGACAGACGGACATGTCCAAATCGAAATCTCTTTTGATACTGATCAAGAATATATATACTTTATAGGGTCGGAGATGTCTCCTTCTGCCTGTTACATACACTTGCTCAGATTTAGTAAACCCTTTTTACGCATTTTATGGGTACAGGGAGTAAAAACATATTGTAAGGCTTAGAAAGAATGGGAATACTTCCAACTCAGAAATAAAAGTTTACTTTATTTGAAAATCTAATAAGTATATATAATCATATATCATTTTAAAAAAGCTATTAATTGTTTAGCTGTTATTTGGAATAGAATTGCACACTTTTGCATTAAAATTAGTCTATTTTATAAAATTAATCCGATTTCTAACAACATTTTCTACACATATCGAATTTTGTTTCTTGTTGTTATACTTTAGAGCCGTTTCATCAAAAACGATAAACAGTTGTAAAAGTTATAGACATTTTAATGTAAAAAGGCAAGTTGAAGTCGGGCAAATTTTTTATTCAAAAATAATTCAATACTTAAAGCAATATATATGACTATACATATATAGTTAATAATTGATTATTTATTGGCAGTTATTCAAAGTTTTCATAAAGATCAAACAAAGAAATTAAGTGATTTTTGAAGGAAAATCGATATTTTTAATATTTTCAAACAAGTTGTTAATCCAGCTTTATGAAAATTCGGAAAACTCACTTTGGTTTTCCTTTTTCATTATTTTCTTTATTTTATCCGTTGCTTGGAATGCATAATAGTTTAAAAGTTATGCAAAGTGCATACTTATACTACCGCAGCAAACTGTTAATTAACAACTCACATAACTCGCTTATTGACCACCATTCGTCGCTCGTCTCTCGTCTCTCGTCTCTTGTCGCTTGTCGCTTGTTTCACCTCAAGCGTAGAAAATGACTCATCCAACACAAATATGATTATTATTAATATAATAATGTGCCCCACCAAGACAAAGTAGACCCCGCAGCGACTCCCACAACAGCTCGGAGAACATTTATACACGCTTCTCTTGTCCGGAATGTTCAGAATTTCCGTGCTTAATTACATTTTCACAGCATTTACCTGGGCCACCCCAAAAATTTGCAAGCATACATATGTCTATAGGTATGTGTGTACGTAGTGTGTGTGTGTGTACGTGCAACATACAAAGTCCCTGATGCACATAAGAATTGAGCAATAGTTTAAGTTAGTTTGCAAGTCACAGTGACAAACGTGACTATTACTTTCAAATATCTATGAGAAATGTTTGTGATTGTGACTATGCTTTATATACTATATCATCTATCTATCATCTATCTATTTCGTTTTTATATGAAAAACAAGTTAACCAACTTCAAATAAGTTTCTACCATTGATTTTCTATTGTCATTATACTAAGTGAGAAGTTTGTGATCGAAAGTTCTCGACTGCAGTATATCCTGTTCCCAGGCAAATAACATTTCTACTTTATATAGCATACCGTAGGTATATTTCATATACCAAAATTTGTGGCTCTAGTTTCAAATATTGCGTTCATACGAACGAACGAACGAACATTCTTTGGGAACAGAGTAAAAAAATGTCAAATATATTAACCACAAACTGTTTGAAAAAAGTCAAAAGTTAAAAAAAAAAGTAAAGAGGTTTGACTTCAGTCTAAATACATATTTTATTAAGGAACCTCTTAAAAAGTTCTTTTTATAATATTCAAAATTGTTTTTTCGATATTATTATTATAATTTTATAATTAAGTATGTTAAGATAGTTCTAGAATAGCCAGAAAGTCTATGTACATTGGTTTAATAATAATAAATAGAAAGCTAACTCTCCAAGACCGTGAAAGTAATAAAGCCAGCTATTCATATTATAAGTTCTTTGTATAACCATTGAAAAGTATTCACATAATATAAAATTTTCATCACTGAGTCGCAAGTTCCGCGATGTGATCAAACTAGGTTAGGTGGTTAACATTGGAGAGGATAATATTTTGTAGAAAATGTTAATAACATAATTGCCTGTGGGCTTAAAATATGTACAAATTTTGCTAGTATTTATTATAAAACCTGTGGTATATAGTCCAGGATATTTGAAATTAAAACATGATCTGTTACTGTTAATATCGATATTGCACTGTTAATGTGACTTTCAATATTAACAACTGTTAAACTCTGGACTGTTTTAATAACAGGACTGTAAATATGTATGTCCCAATAGTAACAGCTGTTATTAACGATAAATGTTACTGTTAATACCTTCCCCACCCACGTCCCCAGTCAAATATTCACCCTTATACAAACATTTTATAGTTATTGAGTTAAATGATCAATGTTAAAAAAAAAGAAACTGTTAATACCGAATCTGTGAATGTTATTCACGGAACTGTCACTGTTAATAACAGAAATGTTACTATTAATATCAAAACTATGACTGTTAATATCAGTACTGTTAATACGAGCTCCTTCGCTCTCCATACGCAGTCACAGTGACTCAGTCACAGTGACTCAGTCACAGTTAGGAGCACGATATTACGCATGTTTAATGCACACACTAACACTTTATATTTAACTACCATTTATAACCTGTAACCTTCGATAATTGTATACATTTTCG
Source organism: Hirtodrosophila histrioides (assembly GCA_037075165.1). NCBI lineage: Eukaryota > Metazoa > Arthropoda > Insecta > Diptera > Drosophilidae > Hirtodrosophila > Hirtodrosophila histrioides. The sequence goes on from JBAMCL010000217.1 coordinate 417,660, forward strand.
GTACGGTTGAATAATTTTACGTTGAATTGACTGCGTTTACTTGCACTTGGCAAAAATAATTAGAAAAGAAAATAGTTTCTTAGTATATTATAATTAAAGATGCACAAGCATCAACATTGTGCATTGATGTATTAAATTACGGAGAAAAAGTTTTCTTCTTCCACCAATTAATTCGGAAAATCCAAGAGGGTGTCCTTAGCCAGTGGTATCTGTTACATATTTCATTTGTAAAATAATACAAATAGAAAATGCACAATCTTATTTATAAATTAATTATCTTAGTCAAGTATCTGGCATCTGAGAGCATAACAATACACGTTTGTGCTTCAATAAACCAAACTAATTGCAATCGCATTAAATGAATACAATTCAGGTTGAGTTCAAACGGGAGTTTCCATGGTAATCAAATCAATAATAATGTGCTTAAATATCAAATTAGATTCTCTGAGGAAATTCCAATACCAATACCAATACCAATTCCAATTCAAAGGAAAAAGCCATTGCAATTGTTATCACCTGACAGCTTGTGCGAGTTGTGGAATGTATCATACTAGTATTATTAGCTTTTAGCTTTTGAAAGTCTGTGCATTATGCATTACTTCAATGGCAATCACATTTCAAACGTCTTGTCATTTCACAGTAAGCTGCTTTCCTGACAAACTACTCACTCACACATACTCTCGCAATGTCATCTAATCTATCTACTCATAAGCAGCAATGTCACTCCAAGCGTGTTACGTTTACGGATGGCAACATAAAGAATTGACACAATTTATCTCTCTCTCTCTCTCGCTCGCAAGAGAGTAAAGTTGATATTGTGACAGCATCCACAATACAAATAAAAATGTCATCTAATCTATCTACTCGTAAGCAGCAATGTCACTCCAAGCGTGTTACGTTTACGGATGGCAACATAAAGAATTGACACATTTTATCTCTCTCTCTCTCTCTCGCTCGCAAGAGAGTAAAGTTGATATTGTGACAGCATCCACAATACAAATACAAATCAATGTTAGTAGTTTTTCGTGTATGTATGCTAAATAAATGTCAATTATAATATCCAGTTGTAACAACAGAACAAAAAAGGATATATTTGACCTAATTATATGCTTATATGCATTCATCCATATTTATATAATAATGATAATTAATTATATTAGGTTTCGTTGTCATTTTACATGGTATTCTGGCAGTTCCATTATATCTATAATTGAAAACAAACAAAAAACCAGAAAGAATGGCTATGTTCGGAGTACCGCAGCTAAATACCCTAGGAGCAACGCTTTTTATATACAACTTTTCGTCTGATTGTTCCTATGCGAGCTACATACGTGGTCCGATTTAAATCAGATTATTGAAAACTATATATGTAACTAAAGCAAAATAAGACTCTTGCTTATTTTGGGTGTAATACAAAAAGTTGTTCATGCAATAACTTATTTTTCACCCGATTCTATAGCAGCTATATGATAAAGTGGTCCGATTTTGATTAAATTTGATCAGATTGTATAAACTCTCCAGAGACTCGGTTTGGATAAGTTTGGTGAGGATATCTTCATAAAAAGAAAAGTTTTTCATACAAAAACATAGTCTTCGAGCATTCATTCCTATGGCAGCTATATGTTATAGTGGTCCGATCCGGCCCGTTCCGACATATGTACTGCCTGCAGCAAAGAGAAGGATCTGTGCCAAGATTCATCAGGATAGCTTTAAAACTGAGAGACTAGTTCGCATAGAAACATACGGACAGACGGACATCGCTATGTCGACTCTGGTATATATGCTGATTCAGAATTATATATATTTTGTTGAATCGGAAACGTCTCCTTCAGTGCATTACACATTTCAAGACATAATTATAAGGGTGCAGATATTTCTAGTTATATCCTAGCAGAGGGTATTTTGCCACATATGAGGCAGTCGGCAGTTAGCATAGCGTGTGAGTACGGTATGGCAGGCTGCCACATAAATTTTGTGATTGAGATACCTGCTCACACGATATGGCAAATCAAAGATTTCTATGTTAGAAAAGTGCCATATAAGTTTATATGTTAATTAATATTTAACATACATATATTCTTACTTTTGCCATATAATATTTTTTGGGGTTGATTTCGATAACGATATTACACATATGTGGCAAAAATGGCATATCGTTTGACCGCACCTTAATACCCTCTTCTCCTAGGGTATTACTAGAAATATCTTTCCTAATAACTTATTGTTATGACGCGATGTTCAAGTTGCGCATATAATATTTCAATTATTTTTGCTAATTTCATCATATTTTTTCCCCCTTTGCTTTTATTTAATTTCTTCTTCGTTTTTTTATTTATTTTTTTTTAAATATATTTTTGCAATGCCGCAGCTGTTTTTATAGCTGTTTTAACGGCAGTCAGCAATTTGCTCATTGTTGTTGTTGATGTTGTTGTTGTATATCTCAAGGTGTTTTTTATACGCGCTGTCAGCTTTAAAAGTAAAAAACAATAAAAATAAATAAATAAAATAAAATAATACAAAAACAAGTAAGAATGCTATCGTTGAGCATACCCAACGACAAAACTCCCTGTACCCAGGTCCAAAATTTCCGATCGCATATTCGTACACTTACACATACAAAAAGACACACACATACACAGCACAAGCGACAGCGCAAGCGCGGCATTTTAAGTGTCGGCTGTGCTGCTTCTTCCCCCCGCGCTTCAGTACTCAATCTTCCTTGTTGAATACCTTCCGTGTTTATTATCCGATCAAGTTGAAATTTAGACAGTAGATTAGGAGTAACTAAAGTATTGTATATGTCAAATGCCAAAGCTATATCTTGAAAATTGTTACTGCAAAACGGTTTTTATCGAATGGCGGGGGAATGGGGGGCAATATCTCGGATCCAAAACCCCACATTCCAAATTTGTTGTCTCCAGCTTTTATAGTTGCTGAAATCGACGCGTTCATCCATACGGACAGACGGACAGACAGACGGACATGGCCAAATCGAAATCTCTTTTGATACTGATCAAGAATATATATACTTTATAGGGTCGGAGATGTCTCCTTCTGCCTGTTACATACTTTTGCACAGATACTAATAGCCCCTCCTTTTTACCCAATTTATGGGTACAGGGAGTAAAAATATATACTCCAATTACAGGGCATTAAGGCGGGTATAACAAAACAGACCGTAGAAGAGTAAGGGAAGGAAATTATCTCACATGTGTTGAACTTGGTCAGAAAACCTTAAATATATACATACATACATATATAGATATGTATATACTATATAGAAATGTATAGTATGTTTTGTATAAAGAGCAGTTCCGATAAGCAACTCTGGCGAATCTAAATAGTCAAGTCACATGCAAATATTCACATAACTCTGCGAAATATTAAAGACGACAAGACAAGGGACGGGTAGGGAAGGTTGTGAAGTTGAATATGTCGGGGCCGGGCCTGTACATTGAACTTTTGCCGGGTTCTCAGCCGCTTCTCTCAGCCACATACACATACACATACACATACATATACACATACACATACATATATAGACTCTATGTGGTATATCGTCTCTCTCTGGCTTTGGCTATTTCTGTGCGATTTATGGTTAGCGTTTCGTTTGAAATTAACTGCCATGAAAGTTTCATAAACACAATCGGAACGAACGGCTGCCCATAAAAAAAAAAACAAAAAAAATAAAAACAAAAAAAAAGTGCGCAGCTGCAGTTCGGGTAAGTAGGGAGGTGTCTGCTACGGGGCTGAGGGGGTATAGCAGAGGCGGGGGGGCGGGCGTATCTAATCTGGGTCGTAAAAACATGTTTCATGCGTTGCCCCCGCTTCAGTCTATAATAATACGCGCGCGCAAAAATAGGAAAAACAAATTAACCGGAAGTTACCGACTGCGATATGCTCTGTTCACAAAAATGGGCGTAGCAATAACAATAGCTACAAATCTTAAAATAAGCTCATCAGTAGAGTTCGCATGGAAAATTTGGTGACTTTGGTGAATATGATAAAATTATAGGAGTTAAAGATTTAGCTTATTTTCGTGGAAATGATTATTATTCCTGGTGAAAACAATTTAAATATGTTAGAAGGGTCATCGGTATTCTTAGTAAACAAAACTTCGGCTAGATCTTAACACTTTATCAAACAAGTTCGAATACCAACATGTAAACCAAATGTGGTTGCACTAGATTCAAGGGTGTTGAATAAAATTGCACAAGCCCAAAGCATTTCAAAACAGAGTATTAATAATGGTAACCTCAAAATTTCTAGTTCTATATCATTGTTATCGGTACTCTTGAGTTTTTGTTGATATTTCTTATCTTATCAACTGAACAATAATATTATAAAAAGAAAAAATATAACCAAAATAAAATGCGTTCTTTACAGCACTGTTTACACCCTTTCATTTAGTAACCCTCCCTGAGAAATTTATATACAGGCCTGTTCCCAATTCCGATTACGTTTTCATCCAAATCTTCCGATTCGTTACAGATATTTTTTCCCCTTTTCGATTCTTTTATGCTTTTCAAAGAATATTCGATGTTTATATACACTGCCTCAAAGCTATACTTTAGTTTAAGTTCCGAATGGTTTTATTTTACAATAAAGTTGCAGTACCTTATCGGGTAGGGTATATACACGTGCTATATACTATACCAGATATTATCTGCAATACATTGTATATACCACAAATAGCGGGAGTTGAGAACATGACATTGATATAAAACAAAATTGTTGACGGTATGAGAATTATAATGTACGAGGTTTTTACCAGACGTACTTAGACGGGTACGGGTGGGTTTGAAGTTAAAAGCGATTACGTTTTCTTTGATTAGAAAAAGGTACATGAAATAGTTGCAATCAAGAATGGAATTTGTGGAAACTCATTGCGTTGATTGATTCATAGATCTAGCTATAGATATGGCTTATCTCACAAATGATATTGTTAGATTGTGACATTTTATACGATCCAAATCGGCGATAACTATTTTTGGAAAGTTTTTGAACGCTAATCTATAGATTGTCTAACTGGAAGCGTATGATATATATGTATATATGTACACGCGTATATAAAGATAACTCAACTGTGCCACAGATTATTGCATTATCTCTGGTAACTTTCCAAGTCTAGCCAGTCAGCTCTTGAGAACCCGCTTTGTCACGAAATGTGCAACGCATTGAAGTAGACGTTTTGACCCATATTAACTCTATATTCTTGATCAGCAACAATAGTCGAGTCGATCTAGCCATTCCATTTCAATGAAACTTGGCACAGATACTTATTATTGCTGTCGGGAGTAGCCGGATCGGAACATATAAGAGTCATCGATCAAAAATACAGATGTTGCATGAATATCTATTAAATTTTTCAAAAAAAGACATATACATATATATCTTAACCAAACTCACCACATTAAAGTTGCATTGTGTTCTTTAACTTGCGTCTAATGGAGATCAGAGTTCCACAACAAAATTTTATAGAAAAAATCGGATGAAAAATTAGGTTTTTACACCTATATATGTTTATATATTTTAATCAAAAAGATATCGTAATAAGTTTCATCAATTCTTTGTGAGACTTTGTGGATGTTGATTAAATTCTTAATCAATATCGGACTATTATATATTATCAATAGCTGCCATTGGAACAATCAGGATGAAAAATTAGGTTTTTACACCTATATATATATGTTTTAATCAGAAAGATATTGTAATAAAAATCATCTATTCTTTGTGAGACTTTGTGGATGTTGATTAAATTCTTAATCAATATGGGACTATTATATATTATCAATAGCTGCCATTGGAACAATCAGGATGAAAAATTCTTGTATTAAAAAACCTTTTTGTTGTGCCTATATTATACATCATATAGTTAAGTAAAATTTGTTATAAAAAGTATAGCAGAAATCGCTTTAAAAAACTTCCTGTAAGGGTATTATAAAACTAGGATGCCCCTAAAATAACTGTTATATTTTGTTAATATTAATGGAACCTAACTCGACATGTTTCTTGACTTGTTTTTAGTTTGATGAGCTAAATTGCAGTCATATATCATGGCAACAATGACAACAACGACAACGATTGATGACAAACTCTGTTAATTACTACAATTTGTGGGCTGGTCATGGAGCACATACCCCACCCCACCCCACCCCCCCCGCACAGCACAGTACGGCACGGCACCGCGCAAACACCCTACACACCCACGCGGAATGCCTTCTATTTATAGGGCCTGTCGATAAGCTGAAACTTATCGAGAATTGTTATTGATGTGGGCTCATCAAAAAAAAAAATATATATATATACTATATATATATGCGAAAAGTTGGAGAGTTTGTAGAAAGCACAGTTAACACAGATATCACAATTATTTTTGTTATTGTTAGCCATATAGTTATGACTAATTGTTTGAAAAACTATCATGACTCAATAGAATAACAATAAAACAAAACAAAACAAAAAAACAACCTTTGAGATGCATATTTCTTACTATCTGTAGTAGAGTTGCATGTTGTAGTTCAATTCAAGGAACTAGTTCAGTAGTTTAGTTTTATTTGATTCTTTAGTTTGTTCGTTCATTTAGTCAATATATATATTCTTTATAGATAGTAATTTCTAACGCATTTGAGTTTTTTAATTATTATTTATTTTTCTAAGCAATCATATTTGAATTAGCATTATTATTCGATGGGGGTACGAATGTACTACGATCTATTAGATCTATTTTACTCCCTTCTGAGCCTAAAGCTCACTCATCATCCCTGTCTCCTGCACGAATGCAACATATTTCGTCGGGTTGAGACTTCCTATATCGCCAACGCAGGAGCCTATTTCTTTCTCTAGCAAGGGTAGTGTATTACTTCAACAGATACTGGCTCGCATCCCTAGAAGAAGCGGCCAGACACACTCCCAACGCGCTGTTGGCGTTTACCAAGCGCACACGAATTCTACAGGATCAACAAACCTCCTAACGACCTTCAGTATCCAGCGACACTAAGGACCTACTCGGTCTATGTGGGACCACCTTGTGGTGGTCAACGGGTTCTACCTAACCTAACCTAATGCACTACCCATTCTGTTAGTCATGTAATGAGAATTTATCCTCTAGTTCACAGAATCTGCATGTTCCGCTGCGCTCCATTCCTAACTTACTAAGGTGCCCAGCTTCTCTATTTACAGTAATATATATTGAAATAATGTCAACTTAAACTATAATACCATTAAACTAATACCATATTTAAAGTACGTACCCAAAGCCCAATTTATCTTATCATAATATAACCCTGAAACCTCCTGGCGCTCATGTGATCCCAAACATTAACCTCCCTGTGAAGGTTGTCGAGAAAACCGAGGAAGCAACTTCTAAACATCTCCTCTCATGGGTTCCCAAACCTTAACCTCCCCGGGAAGGTTGTCGAGAAAACCGAGGAACCAACTTCTAAAGTTCGCAGTAATTCATTTCAAAGAGTCGTAGACTTTGCAAGCTTTCCAGCACAAGGTACGGTCACCCTGGGGAGTTAGGGTGATCTACCGAGCTAACCTAACCTATTACGAACTGTAATTCGATTCAACAAGAATTAAAGCCAACTAATTGAACAAATTGAATAGTTTTCGTTCGATCAGTTTAGTAACTAGTTCATTTCTGCTCTATTCTCTAATACGTATCTATTTCAAAAGTATATGACAGTTTCTGTCAGCTTCTCAGGCAATGGCAGCGGCAGCGACAGCGGCAGCGGCAACAATGCAGCTGGCGTCGCTGTCGTTAGGTCGTTGCAGTGCAAACTACAGTTGAAGGTGATTTAATAATGAGACGAACGTCGCGTTCATCTCTGTCTCTGTTTCTGTCTCTGTCTCTGCCTTTCCCGTCGCCTATCTCTCACTTTTCTTGCATATTTTTTTTGCATTTTTCTATTGCGCGCTGCAATTCGTTTCTGTTACCTCCCCTCCGCCCATTTTTTTGTTAATTCTCTTTTCTTTTCACATTTTGTTGTTGCACTTATAAATAGACGTCGCCGTTGCCGTTGCCGTTAATTGCTTTGCAGTCGCGTCTTTCCTTTTTGCCTCTTTTCTGTTTCTGTTTCTGTTTTCGTTTTCTTTAATTATAATTCATTACGTACCATATGCATTTTATTTATTGACTTTTCTTCTTTTTTATTTCTGTTGTATTTGGCGCCCCCTAGCGGCTACTATTATTGCTTTTGTTGTCGTTGTCGTTGTCGTTGCCGTTGTCGTCAGAGATTGCACTTGCCCATGAGCTTTGCCATAGGGGTAGGTCGGGGGCAGCATGAGATCGATAAAAAATAAATATGTATATATCATAACCTAAGGCTTATTATACCGAGTCTTCCTATTCGTCTTCATCTTTATATACCCCGGCAGGGTATATTACAATTTTGTAGTTTTCTATTGTAAGTTTCTGATAGCGTAGGACATGTAGTATATTCTATGAGAATGATGTATGAGCATCTATAATGGAGTTCTTCTCTCAGATTCAGACAGATCGGATCACTAAAAAACATATAACTGCAATAGGACCTATCGTGCGAAAAATCAATTATATATGAATCACTTTTTCTTTTGCTTATAAAGACATCTCAATCACATTATGAAATGGTAAACAAATTTGATCAAAATCGGTGCAGGATATCACATTTCTAGGAGTTTTAGAAACCATCGGATGAAAAATGAGTTGTTATATGAAAAACTAATTGTTATTTGAAGATATTTCAATCAAACTCGGTAATTGTGAGTTTTATTATCTATCTATGCTTATATGCATAGTATAAAAGAGATAGTAGTTTCTAATTATTACAGAAGTGCACCCACAAGGACGGGACTTTGGGAAATTCACCCACAACTGTGGAAAATTCCCGGGCTCTATCGTTAATGAAATTTTCTATTCCGATCCCATCTCTACGATGCATCTCTAGATCCATCGAAATTCACTCAAAACTACTTATAATGTACAGCACAAGATCAGCTTATTAATCCTACAAAAGAGATAGAGTGAATGTTCGTGAATGGTGTAACTACATTGGATTTCGGTGCTAAGCTGTAAAGGTCACACTTTTTGTTAAAGGACGCGAAAAATGTTATCAAAAGTAACGTAGGGTTTAATTGGCAAATTGATCCCTCATCAGATTTTATTTCTACTCTGTTTATTCACTTTGTCATTCGAATCCACCTCGTACTTTCTCGCACTGCTACTTTTAAAGGACTATATTGCCTGCATATACATATATAATTGCACATAATTATAGGACTCCTGCGTACCCATGCATTCATTCCCAGCAGGACAACATATAATTAGTGAATGTGTTGGGTCCAACGACTTTAAATGATACTGAACTGAATGAGATTATCAATCTGGATTAATGGATTTATCATTCGTATAGAACGCATTATTCCGAATCAACCACTATAACTTAGAATATTTGCATAGAAATTGCAACAAACCGTTTAAGAAAGCAGCACAAAGAGGAATCGAATTGCTCTCACCAAAGAATAGACTATCGTATAGAACGCATTATATCGAATCAACAGCTATAACCTAGAATATTTGTAACAAACCGTTTAAGAAAGCAGCACAAAAAGGAAACGAATTGCTCTCACCAAAGAATAGACTATCGTATAGAACGCACTATATAGAATCAACAACTATAACCTAGAATATTTGCATAGATTTTGCAAGAAACCGTTTAAGAAAGCAGCACAAAGAGGAAAGGAATTGCTCTCACCAGAGAATAGACCCACGAATGAGCGTGTCATGTAGTCAGCTTTATACTTAAGTCTATGCCCAACTAAAGTCGTTAATTAACCTATTCACACTTGTTGTTTGTCACTTTTATAGACTCAGTTCATTTGAGATTTCCGTTTTTCTTTTTTCCCCCGTCTCTTTTATTTAGTTTGGAGATTAGCTAAGAATTGTCAACTGTAAGCGCGGTTGCATCACTTAAGCCACTTAAGATGGGGAATCTAACGGGGGGAAGCACTCAAAACCTTATACAACGAGGTGAGGCGGCGGGTGTAGGGGATATAAAATGTCAGGTGCTGGGGCTTGCTTTATTTACTGCAAATTGAATTCAGAATTAGCTGGAATTCACAATTAGCAACCACCTGGGCCTTCTCAAGTGCGTTCTTATTATCGCCTAGCTGGAGGGGGATACATGTTTTGATATACTATGCTACATTTTATTTGCATTTGATTCCTTGGTAATCTGACTTTAGATCCAAAGTCCTCTCAACTTGTTTGTTTTCATTTTAAACTTCCTTTGAAATGAGACGAGGATAAACAAAACTTGAAACTGCGTATAAGATTGCAATGCTTAGATAAACTTGTTTACTTCTAAGTGCCTTCGATAAATACTTTAAGTCTGTGTATTTATTCTACTTCATTTTTATTTATAAGCCAAATGTAACAAAATATTCAAGTGCAGAGACTGTTTTAAATTCGACGATAACAAAAAAATAAGCTGTTCCACTAGTTTGACAAGGTTGCAAGCCGGTTTGAAGCCGATATTTCACTAATGCTCTATCAAAGACATTATTATAATAATAATAGAAGAACACGTTATTATACTTATTATATTTCGAATCTTAAGCCGAACCGATTTTCCTAAAATGGTTAAGACTATCCTTAACCGAATCATTTATTAATATTTAAAAAAAAAGTTAAGGTTCATGAAAACTTAGAGAAATTCTCTTGGGCTATTTAAAAACTGTTAGGCATTTAACTATTTCAGGATGACAATCAGAAAGAACCTGTATTAAATTCTCCTATAATCTCGGTTCACGAACCACATTCGCAGCTATGGAAGTGGTTCGCAACGTGAACCGAAACACTGTCTATATGTTTATTTGAATAAATTTTTTAAATAAAACTTCAGACAATCTGATTTATACTACACGCAGAAAAATAAATGCCATTGAATTCAGAAAATCGCCATATAATAAAATTCACCCTAAAATCCAGAAAAAATTTACTGTTTAATAGAAATAATATCTAAATTTGAGAAATATTTTGCTTAAATTCAGAAAAATAAAAATAATGTTAACTGCCTTTGGCTAGAAAAGTATGGCGATTTTCTACATTTAAAGGCATTTATTTTTTTGAGTGTATGTAGTATGTACATATGTATGTATTTTGATTGAATACCAAATGAATCTGAGAAGAAACCTCGAGTTGAAAAAGGCAAATTAGATTCAGTTGTTAAAATATCAGCCGCCATAAAAATCTTTAATCAAATATCTTTCAAAAATTATGAGAGTTGGGTCAAAAGATGACGGGTGTTATTATTGTAACATTTGGCACGTTGTGATACCATAAGTATCCATTATTTTCCCCCCGTCTTTTTTTATATCTTAGCCTAATGGATGAGCTTCGATGAGTCAAATAGTTTTCAGTTGTTATATAAATTGCAAGCAACCTGACTTCACGTCAACGTGCGCCTCAACAGAATGTACTTCGAGTGTACCCAACAGATGTGGACACATGACAAACTATGAATAGCAGAAATCGTAAGTTCTCGACTTGATAACACCCTATAATCACAAGGTTAACTGCGTGTGGTAATCAAGAGCGTCCATACCAAATTTGATGGCTCTAGCTTTTAAGATCTCCGAGTTCATTAAGACGGATTAGACCAATGTTTTTCAAAGTATGGGTCGCGAACTGGTACCGGGGTCGTAAAAAAATTTTGCAGGGTCGCCAAAACTATTGTAATCAGATAAACTAAAGACTATAATATTAAGAGATGAGCAACGCAGTAAAAAATAATATCATAAGGGTAGCTGGGTTGCGAAAAATTTGGAAAGCTCAAAAAGTTCGGGAAACGCTGTATTAGACGATATAATGCCTAAAATATTCTGTAGCAAGGAAAGTTTTTTCTTCTAAATTTCAATGCTTCAAAGATTTTGCAAGCCACAAGCAACATTATTATAATACATAGAAATGAAACATAGAAATAGAACATATGTATACCTATCGTTTTATTTGGCATATCTGTAATCGTTCAAGGGTGATATTTTAGCATATAGGACTCGAAATGATTCAAATATAGGATTATATATTATTATACCTAAAAATATATTATATATCCCAATATACTAATCAGACTCGATGTCAAAAAGAATCAAGAATTGTACTATAACTTTATATCAAAAATATTTTGTATCCTAATATATGTTAATCGGACTCGATGAACAATTGTACTATATGCTGAATGGGATTGTTGAGATGTTCTTCCTATCGCTGTATGTTACGTTCATATGTATATTTGGCCAAGTTTGTTATACCCTTTCGTAGACACGTGCTAGGCCATCCATGCACGTGATAGTTATGTGGATATGAGGGATATGACTAGTATATCCAATTAGATATGCAATATGTAGCAATTGATATCCGAGAGGCGGGGGGGTGGGGGGTGGTATTGCTGTCACACACAATGGATATGAAAACGTGGAGAGTGAATCATGTGCTCTTGTTATTTATTAATGGCTTAAAGGTGTAGCTATCAATAACAGAGAGCAGTCAGCCAGTTTACGAGATACAAGATACAAGATACAAATTGTGAGATATGAGTTACATTTTATGCATTTTTTCTAACAATGTATGTACATATGTATGTATGTATATTTTTTGTTATTTAAAGCCGGCTAAAAGACACCAAGCAATAAATACAACAAGAACAAGAACAACAACAATTGCGCATAGTTAAATAAACTACAAAACGTGCATTGCTGTGTGCCTCAAGGGGTATATGGGTGTAGGGGGGTGTAGGGGTCTATCACATGTAGGTGGGAGGGGGGCGAGCGAGGAAGGAGGAGAAACACACAAAACGAACGGACAAGCTGACAAGCAAGCGACGCACGTCAACGACACCCAAAGCCACATGGCGACAGAGAGGACAGGCAAGAGAGACGTGGAGACAGAGATAAATAGAGACAGACAGAGAGAGAGAGAGAGGGAAAGAGTATGAGAGGTTGCGGTGGCAGCAGGCAGAGACGCTGCATATAACTGTTAGTGCATGTGCGTGTGTGTGTGTGTGTGCCGGTCGATAAACAAAAATGACAGGCAGCAGCAGCAGCAGCAGCACCAAACCGAAACTGGAAGACTGCGCAGCTGACAGCGCTGCTGGCAGCGCAGTCGACAGCTGATAGCGGACCGCAATCGTGTTGACGCCGCTCTTGCTGCCGCTGTCGCTGTTGCCGTTGCCGTTGCCGTCACCGTCGCGTTCGACTCATTAAATATTTTGCAACCTTGACCGTTCGAGTGCGATTAAAATTTGTGTGAGTGTAAATATGTGAATGTATGTATGTACATATGTATGTATGCGTATGTATGTATGTTAGTGGCTGCATTGAGTGTTGAATTTGTTTTGTTGCTGATGCTATTTGCTTTTGTTGTTGCTGTGTGTCATGCAAGGCAGCAGACAGCAACTTGAGCAACAACCGCAGCCTGAATGACAGACAGACTCGAATAGCAGATACAGCCGCAGATATTTTGCACTTCTAGCTGAACAGCAAATATGTACATACATAAATACATACATACATACATACAGATACAGTACCCAGTGAACCAGCGTTGCCCAGGCCCAAGCCTGAGTATGAAAGAAGTATGTTCATTGGTATTCCACCCATTCTTTAGACCGTACGCGTGGATTATTCAACAGTGGAAAAAAATCGTTTTATTTTTTTATTTCAAGCTGTCTAGAATATATTGTTTTTAAGCAACTGAGATGGAAATTAAACTTTTACCCATGCAACCCCATAGGGTGGATTTTGTGAGATCGAAAAGTTGTTGTGAATTAGGAAATAAATTATTAAAGCTGATCAGATGAAAATTACACATGCTTCCCTCAGACTAGAGACCAACTATTTATAACATAAGGGGTGAATTTAGAGCAATTATTAGGAAACAGCTCAAATCATTTTTTAAGCCGCTCTCCAAATCATTTTGAGCATCATCGGATGGAAATTTAAAGTCGACTTCTTATAACATAAGGGGTGGATTTAGTGTAATTATTAGGAAACAGCTCAAATCAGTCTTTAAGCGCATTCCAAATCGTTTTGATGATGATCGGATGGAAATTTAAAGTCGACTATTTATAACATAAGGGGTGGATTTAGTATAATTGTTTGGCAAAAGCTCAAATCAGTCTTTAAGCGCATTCCAAATCGTTTTGATGATGAACGGATGGAAATTTGACACATATCACTCCACTGCTATTCATCCCATAATGGGTGGATTTACTGACAATCAATATTAAATATATTAATAATTCAATTTAGCGTAAATACAAATAAAAAAGTTTATATCATTTTATACATCATAATAGGAAACCACTATAAAAATAAGCTATAATTTTACTAACAATTTATTTGAATATACAGAGATTTATATATTACAAAGCTTTGGGTGTAATAACCAGAAGTATACATGTCTCAGACATGTCTATATGAAAAGGACACAGTTCATGCTAATATCCAAATAAAGGAGCTATGTATTTACACAAAATCAGACCTTTATAAATAAATATATTTGCAAAACCTTGTTTAAACAATTTAAATGCCTACAGGGCATTAAAATAACTATGCGCAATCTGAGAACGGCGCCGCATACGTTTTTCTTTATTTTAATTTTTTTTTTTTCCTTTCTTTTTTTTCAGTGGTGGGGGGAGAATTGTTTATGCCATCGCCTCGAGTTCAATGCAAATATTTGGACAACGACAGGAAACGCAGTTTTGTGAAAACCAAGAGAGTGGGAGGGGGGGAGAATGTATGCGAGGAAGGCAACAGCAAACATACACGATCGTTTAAACCAAACAGAATGACAGAATGAAAAAGGGCTACAAAATATAGCCTGTTAGGCAATAAAAAATACTCGTAAGCAACATTTGCGAGCGAGAAACTTTTTTTTTGAGAACCTATTTAGTATTCTTGCAACCTATCCAAGTTCGGAAAGTGGTAATTTCTACTCAAGTGGTAATTGTTTCCCTACTAGTTACAGGTAATGCAAATAGAACCAGTTTCTTACCACGAGTAAAAGGGCAGGGTTACGTTCGCAGAACAGTTTAGTACAAAGTTGACCTTTTGGGTAGTTCAGGGTACTGCAGAGTAGAACCATAACACCCTCCTTCCTAGAACATGCCCATGTTTAAATAATCGAAAAGGTAATCATTGGAAGGGTAACTAGTAATTCTAGCGGCACGAGGTGTCAATTCTGAACCGTCATAGACAAGCCAGTAGCCATTACGTAGAACACCCAAAACACCCAACTTCGCTTATGACATTCTAATGAAGTCTAATTGCCCGTGCAATTGTAATAACTTTGCTTTAGCTACAATTCACATTTTTTCCAGCCAACAGTTGACTAGAGCCCAATCATTAAATGTCCATTAAACGAAACACAATTCTCCCCCCCTTTCGTTTCTACTCAGCTCAAACAAAGACAGACACACACACGCATTGCAACAAATTGGTGCGGAGCGGTACAGCAGGAGGGGCTCTTACATCAATCAATTGTCGATTGAAATAAGCGAAAAGAAAAAAGAAACTACAAAGATAATTTAAAAATATAAAGTGTATAGATAGAATACGCGACTAGTGTATGTGTATGTGTGTATCGCTAATGATAAGTCAGGGAGAATTGTGGGAGGTGTACTATATAGATAGAATAACGATAAGTTAGGGAGAATTGTGGGAGGTACCAGGTGCATGACATTTGAAAAATGAATTTTTGAGTTCAATTATATAATCCATAACTAGCCTGGGTACCTCAACAAAAAGCTCTACCAGCTGAACGGGAACCCACTACTACGTGTCATTTCTAGCATTTTTCCAATTCTGAGATTTGTACACGTTAATATAATTGGTGTTATTATCATTATTATAGGCAATTTGCGAACTACGACTTATATTTTTACGGAATTTGTCTGGCAAAGGGACTACCCCACTCAGTCTAGTTTCGTATACTCGTCTAAGGGTTCCTATATATACTATTAGAAGAAGAATTACATAGTAATCTTTTTTGTCAATAAACATCTATTTCTGTATATAGTATGAGTATTATTTAATTACTAGACGCCTTGACATGTATATAAAAAGTCATGTACAAAAGTCACCTCTACGAAGATGAAATTTGAAGAAATCCCAGAAAATCGTATAAACAAACATAGAACTAGGTTTCTTTATCAATAAACCTAACTTTCTGTGTATTATTATTATTGGATGCCTTGAAATTTTCACATTCAAGTACAAAAATGTTCCCTAGGTAGTTCAATGCATATATCGCATTCTAGAGACATTAGATAAACAGTGGAAATAAAGTGCAAGTCATAGAAAATACGCATTTCAATGAAAATGCTTTTCCCATTTGTTTATTCTACACCCGACACTCGACACTCGATTCCAAATGGGACTTCAATCGATCAATAAATGGGCGGAAAAGTTTTTTTTTTTTTTTTGGTCTATCAATAGCGACAATTATGTGTTCGTTTAGGTTCTTTGACTTATTACCATGCACTTTATAGAATTTTTAATGTTTCTATACTCTTACAGGGATTATTATAATTTGGGCGTTTCCAAAAACCCATAAAGTATATTTCCTTCTGTCTGTTTGTTGAAATCAGCTATATCATATCACTGAAACGTATAGATGCCAGATAAATAAGGATGAAAAATGAGTAGGTTTGTATAAACTTGCTAATTCTAAGCTACTTTTTGATTATTTAATGTTGATTACATTTTTATTAATATCAGATCAGTATATCATAAAGCTGAAGAAAGAAATTATCAATCGAAAATTTAATTTTTTTAAGAATAACTTTTTATACCCTTGCAGAGGGTTTTATCATTTTGTCTCGAAATGTGTAATGGTCCGGAGGAGACGTTTCCGACCCAACTAAGTATATATAATCTAAATCAGCATATATAGCAGAGTCGATATAGGGATGTCCGTCTGTCCGTCTGTTTCTATGCGATCTAGTCTCTCAGTTTTAAAGCTATCGTAATATAAATTGGCACAGTCCCTTCTTTTTGCTGAGGGCAGTACATATGTCGGAACCAGCTAAATCGGACCACTATAACATAAAGCTACCCTAGGTCGAAAACAATGTTTTTATATGAAAAACTTTTGTTTATAAAGATATCCTCACCAAACTCACCCAAGCCGAGTCTCTGGAGTTTATACAATAACATAGCTGCCATAGGATCGGGTGAAAAATGAGTTTTTGTATGAAAAACTTTTTGTATTACAGCCAAAGTGAGAATTTTATTATACTTTATATAGTTTCCAATAAATTTATCAAAATCAGCCAAAAAGAAGCCGCCATTTAAAATGCCTCGCTCACGCTGTGGCTCGTGTGTGTGCGGCTTTGTGTATGTGTGGGCTTATGTGTAAGTGGACGAAGATGTGACTGGAAGATTTAGACCCGGGTACAGGGAGTTTCATAGTCCGATACACTCGACTAGAGCATTCTTACTTCTTCTTGTTTACTTTTAAGATATTACAACTTACCAAAGTAAACTTTTGTTATACTTTTCAGTTGTTGTTCAATATCGGATATGTATCATCCAAAAATGAGTTTTTGTTTGAAAAACTTTTTGATATCTCAAACCAAAACTTTTGTTAAGACTTGATCAAAATCGATTCACAATATATATATGTATGAATGTAGCTGTCCTAGAAACAATCGGTCTTAAAATGAATTTTAGTATGAAAAACGTGTCCTCGGAGGTATTTTCAATTTTCTTTTTTACTCCCTGTACCCATAAAATGGGTAAAACGGGGGTATTGGATCTGTGCAAAAGTATGTAACAGGCAGAAGGAGACATCTCCGACTCTATAAAGTATATATATTCTTGATCAGTATCAAAAGAGATTTCGATTTGGTTCGTCTGTCTGTCCGTCTGTATGAACGCGTCAATCTCCGCAACTATAAGAGCTAGAGACACCAAATATGGAATGTAGGTTTGTGTGTAGCGGGAGCAGGTCAATCTTGTTTTGGATCTGAGATATTCGCCCCATTCCCCCGCTATTTGATAAAAACCATTTTGCAGTAACAATTTTTAAGATATAGCTTTGGGATTTGGCATGTACAATACGTCAGTCACTCTTAATGTACTGTCCAAATTTCAAGTGGATCGGATAAACAACACGGAAGTTATTCAACATATAAGATTCAGTACTGTAGCGCGGGGGGGAAGCAGCACAGCCGCCACTTAAAATGCCTTGCTTGCGGTGTCGCTTGTGATGTGTATGTATGTCTTGTGACCTGAGTACAGGGAGTTTTGCAGTTGGGTATGTTCAGCGATAGCATTCTTACTTGTTTCTTTTGTTGGGTTGTAATGCATGTGAAAAGCTTCAGCTGCGCGCCAATTTCATCATCATTAAATTCTTGAATATTTAATAAATTCGATTTTCTGGGCATTTTCTTTTTCTTTTCTTCTTGTTTTTGGGTTGGTTTTGCTTGGGCAAACAAGCATTTTGCAAATTACAAAACTTGAACTACGCCCCCTCCCACGTTTTCCCGGCCCAACTCTTTGCAAAGCTTTTCCTTGCATCACCCCGCAATTTCTTTGACATTTTCCAGTCGTCGACTTCATTTCTTTTTGCGGTCGTCCGTTGTGTGGGCCCATTTAGCCGCTCTCTAATTGCTGTCATTCAGCAAAAGAGAGCTCTGAGTAACAGCGTTGTTGTTGTTGTTGTTGTTGTTGTTCTCATTGTTGTTGTTATACTCGTTACTGTTGTCCTTACTGTTCTCGTTGTGGCAGGTCAATAGTGTCAAATTACGTATAATTATTTTTAACTTAAGCAACGTGCGTGTTGCGTTTACCGCCTTCAACCAGCTCAGTTCTGCTTATACCCCCCGCTACTGCTGCCATCACTCTGCTGATTCTTCCTCTCTCTTTGCCCACTCTACACTTCAGTTCACTTTACCGCAATTTATTCGCTTGCTCGCTCGCACGCACGCACGCTCACTTAGTCATCGTCATTGTCTTTGTCTTTTAAGTGCTTCCCACTTCTCCGTGCGTCGTTTGCCTAACCGCAAAAACTACAAAACAACAACAACAACATCAAACCATCATCATCATCATCATCAACTATACAAAAGAAACAACAACAAACATGTGCATGTATGTATGTATGTATGTTTGTTTGTACATTTGCAACTCTTGTTTCGCTTTCCGGGTCGTATTCGCTCTTCCTCCTTCACCTTTCCCATCCGTCCATCCGTCCATTTATCCATGTCTGTCTATCATTTTTGTTTGCTATCTATTTTCTCATTGACCGGCTGACTAATATCCCCCTTACTCTTCTTCTCTCTTCGTCTCTCGCACATCAACCAACCTTTTCCCCATTTCCAGCGATCCGATTTTGTAATGGGGTTTTTTTTTTTCAAACATTAAAAATAGTTTCCGTTTTGAAACTTTTTCAAAATATTTGAAACATTTTTAGTCGTTTTGAAGGTCGTTCAAATTCTTGACAGAAACTTTATTGATTTTTATGCAATTGCAGAAGTATTATCGTTAACATATAGCTGATCCAGGAACGATCTATTGGAAATTATGTTTTTATATGAAAACTTTTATGTTTTGCATGATTAACTTTCCAAAACGGAATATCGGTATAGTTTATACAGGCTGACCACATTTTTCCAAAATAGAAAATAGAGTTTTTGTATATAAAAAAACTTTGTAAATGAAGAAAATTCAAATGATAAAAACATCTAGATGACAAATGCTGATCAAAAAGATATTCCGCAAGGAAATCGGTTGAGTTTTGGCAAAGTTACAGGAGTTGGAGTATTATAACCCCCATAACACTCATTCCATTTTCACTTTATATGTACATACATATGTGATTGCAAGTATCAAAACCCTAACCGTTCACTATTTTTACTAACCATGTTCATCTTTATATTATTTTCAGACTTCTTTCCAAAAACAAGTTGCAGAATTGAATAAAATCCTATCCTAACTCAAGGAAAGGTATTTTTAATCCTAAATTTTTAGGAAAAGTTCAGACTTCTCCTTTTCAAAAAATGTTACTGAATTGCATAAAATCCTATCCTTACTCAAAGGAAAGCGTTTTTAATCCACAATTCTTAGGAAAATTGACAATGGACATATTAAAGGTATATTATTTTCAGACTTCTCCTCCAAACTCAAGGAAAAGTATTTTTAATCCTCAATTTTTAGGAAAAGTGACCATGGACTTTTCATTTTCTATTTAGATATTATATTTTCCATTCAAAATAAGCCCTGGCCCAAACTTCTTCCCCCCAACCATGAAAAACATAAACAATTTAAAAATGCCTACTATCAGGCAATAAATTGCTACCCTTAGGCCCTCTCCTCCCCGTACCAAGCTATACGCTTATCACGTACTGCAACTATTTGGGTTGCTGCTGGCTGATCCACGCGTTGCCTCTTATCACCAAGGGGTGAGGAGGGGCAGTGATGTTGTGGAGTGCCGTACGAGGAAGGGGGGCGGACGGACTAGAGCAACGATTGTCAGTGGCCGCGAATGCAAACAGGAAATGAGCTTGCTGCGGAAATATGCGTGTCTATGTGTGTGTGTTTGCATGAGATCGGGGAGTTACATATGGCCCGATAAAAGGGGGAAAAGGGGTATGTATTGGAGTTGAGCGATATTGTTACTTTCAAATATCAGTAGCAAATATCTGTGACTCTGATATAGAACTTACTTGACCATATAATATATATATATATATACCTATATATTCGTGATCCGCGTGAACAGCCGAGTCAAGTTTATTTCAAATTACTTATATTCCCTAAAACAAACTGTTATTATCGTTTAAGTGAGAATATCAATTTAACAGCTGTAAATATACATATATTCTGTCACTGATAATAACAGAGCTTCGTCTGTTACTCTCGATATGCATTAACAGTGTGAAACTGTCCATTGTCTACTGTAACTGTTAACTTCCAGACTGTGTCTGTTAATAGCAGAGCTTCGACTGTTAATCTCTATATGCCTTAACAGTCTCAAACTGTCCATTACACTGTAACTGTTAGTATCTAGACTGCGACTGGTAATAACAGAGCAGTAAGCTGCGAATGTTACTCTCGATATGCAGTAACAGTGTAAGACTGTCAATTGCACTGTAACTGTTAATATCTAGACTGTGACTGTTAATAACAGAGCTTCGTCTGTTACTCTCGATATGCCTTAACAGTCTCAAACTGTCCATTGCACTGTAACTGTTAATATCTAGACTGTGACTATTAACATCACTGAAACTGTCAATATCACTGTAACTGATAATATTGTGTGTTAATAACAGAGCCTCGTATGTTACTCTCGATATGCTTCAATTTGTCAATTGCACTGTAACTGTTAATATCTAGACTGCGACTGGTAATAACAGTGCTTCCACTGTTACTCTCGATATGCCTTAACAGTATGAAACAATGGGACGGTATGGCTCATGTTTAGAGGGTATTATACATATATGTATATAGTAATATATTGAATGACTTACCTATGGATCGGCGATGCACCGGCAGCGGACAGACGTTGCTGATACGCAGACATGTTAGCAGCTTGTTGTTGCTGGTGTTGTTGTTGTTGGTGTTGTTGCTTCTGCTGGTGCGATGTTTTGTTTTGCTGCTGTTGCTGATTAGAGGCTGTTGCTTGAGGATGTTGCTGCTGCTGCTGCTGATGATGTAAATGATGGGACGTTGGTCCATTATCATGCACTTGATGCGACGCGGCAGCGTTA
The DNA here is from genome assembly GCA_037075165.1 of Hirtodrosophila histrioides. Classification (NCBI taxonomy): domain Eukaryota; kingdom Metazoa; phylum Arthropoda; class Insecta; order Diptera; family Drosophilidae; genus Hirtodrosophila; species Hirtodrosophila histrioides. Next base: position 439,418 of record JBAMCL010000217.1, read on the forward strand.
GTTGCTGCCGCGTTATGCTGCTGCTGCTGTTGACTGCTGGCAACCCGTTGTTGCTGCTGCTGTTGCTGTTGATGATGATGCAGATGATGAAGCTGTTGTTGTTGATGCTGTTGATGTTGCTGATGCTGTTGCGGCTGTTGGTGCTGTTGCTGTTGGTGCTGCTGTTGTTGCTGCTGCTGCTGCTGCTGCTGATGCTGCTGTTGTCCACTGTTTGTGGCGTTGTTTGTGGGCGGCGGAGCACCGACCTGCACTGAAGAGGAGCGTATAGCTGCTTCCATTTCATGCCGAACTCTTTTGGCTTAAACACTTGTTGTTGCGCTCAGAAGTACAGGTTGTAATAATTGTTGTTGCTGTTGTATACGAAATGTTGCTGCTGCTGTTGTTGTTGTTGTTGCTGCTACTGCTGCTGTTGCTGTTATTATCACTGGGCTGCTCACATGCAACAGCATTGCATGGCAACATATTTACAACAACATTTGAATTTGTAGCCACAGAGAAATTGTTTCACTTGTTTGCCAGTTGCTGTTGTTAACACTTTAGTTGCTGTTGCTGTTGTTGCAACAAAACAGCAACAACCATTTGTTTAGCGGCTTTAAAGACGCCATGCAGCTGCTGCTGCTGCTTATGTTGCACGCTGTTGTTGTTGTTGTTGTTGTTGTTGTTATTTCACTCACCATACATATATATATAAGCTACATATATATATATATATAGAAATATATATATATATTTTTTATGTTTTATTATTGATTTACTATATGTTGTTGTTGTTGTTGTTGTTTTATTACTAAATTAATCATTTGCCTATTTACACACACACACTACGGCGACGACTGCTGCTGCAAACAAACAAAAAGAAAACAAAAATGTTGTTGAAACTTGAATTTTTTTTTTTTTTATTTGATTTTTTTGAACACTCGATTGAAATGCGGCAACGTCGCAAAACGACGCCGTGCCATGTTGCCTATTTTCAGCCATTTGACTCGTTTTTCTTTCAGCTTTTGTTGTTGTTGTTGTTGTTGTTATTGCACCATGTGAGAAACTTGGAAAAAAATAACTTATATGTACATATAAAGAGCAGAAAATTTGTGTATAAACTATTTAAAAAACAAAAAAAAAACGCTTTTGAAAATTTTTTAATTTTTTTTTAGCACACACGAAATTTTTTGACACATATTTTATTGCAATGTGAGGTATGGGGGGAGGGGAGGATGAGGGTGTGTGTGTGTGTGTATGTGTGTGTGTATATATCATGTGTATGTGTATGTGCTAAATATGCCTTAAAACAAAATGACGCACAAAAATACCACGAAATGTGTTTGAAGCCAAAAAATTTTTCCATTAATTAACAACTTTGCACATTTAATTTTTTTATTTTTTCTTTTCATTATTATTTGATTTTGTTATTTGTGTGCATTGCACTCGCTTCTTCTTCTTCTTCTTCTTCTTACGTCTCGCCTTCTCCTTGTGCGCTTATCATTCGCATTATCACAAGACTTGCAGGAAAACTTGAAAAAAAAAGCCAACACAAAACAAAAAACGTTTTTTTCTTTCTTTCTTTGCTTATTTCATTTGTCGTCCACACTATATCTGCAATGGAAGAGAAGAGCAAAGTGAATGGTTTGATTAGTTGCCAATTTCGATAAGATATATGTATGTGTATATATATACTATATGTATGTGCCTAGTACAACAAAGAGAAACAACAATCGATAATGGCTGTAAAATGTAATAGGAAGATAAAGATAGTAAGTAGTATGTACAAATGCACATTGAGGGGTCCAGGGTCTGAAGTGCATTAGCACTTGATTGAGTATAGAGGGTGAGTAGGGGAGGAGGGGAGGAGGGTCGAGGCATGCATACCTAATACATATTACATTACATCATATCACATAATACCTTAATCAGACCTGTTCCCATTTTCGATCATTCAAATCATACGTAAGCGAGATGGTTAGCTATTCTCAATTCCGAAAAACGATATGAACGTATATCCCATTAGACCATTCGTTTTGAAAATGAGATCGGGTCTGACTATAATATAATATATATATTGTAATACGTACATATGTATATGATAATAATATAATAATGTTATATGACAACTGGAGTTGACAAAGGGATAGAAATTCAATTATCAATATTATTATATATTATTATAATCATATACCGATAACAACATTTTCGCGATTCTCGGAGAACAGATGAATATCTAAACGAAAGGTACGTGCTGGATATTGTATCTTTTTAATCTCCTGTTTAATCAACCTTTATAGAAGGTTGGTCGCCAGATGATACACTTTCATGCGGATAACGTATTCCTAACTCAGGCTGTGATAGTATCTCTTCCTGAAATATTGACACACCGATATGACTATAAATGGTAGTAATTTTGGACCTAGAAGGTAACATTTAACAATCTTTCAAGAAATATTGACTGAAATCATTATAATATACATACATATCTGAACAAATCTGGACAATTGGTTTATGTAGAGCTTTGTAGAGTCGTTGGTTGTTTATTATAGAGGGTGTTCCTGGTAGAAACTCAGGGAAGTCATCTAACTCCCAGGATTTTAAACTTTAATTGACTTTTCTTGACTTCCGGTTAATACGCCTGTCCAACCGTTTGAGCCCCAGGTATTTGACAGTATGACTGCTGGGGTTCGCTATGCCCCATTGAATATAGCAAAAGATTATAAGTACTATAGATTATAAGTACTATATATGTCAATTGCAGTGTCTTCTTGTCAAGGACAACTTACCCTTCCTGTATAATTTATTGGTAGGTTCTGTGGTATATTCCGACAAAGGTTCTGAATACGGGAATAGCTATTATTGGACAAACAGTAAAGTAATGTCAACTCATGAATTATATAGACAGGCACAGGCTATGCACAGTGCGTATATTGTATGCCCACGTGTCATACACATATTGTAATAGCTTATATTAGCTCTGCAAGGTAAGGCCTTGTAAGAAAATCGATATTCATTCTATTTTGCTTGCTTGAATCTTAAAGTCTAACCAACAAATTGAACTGTTAAACAGTTCATTTCTTTATTCCGATTGTGTCCGATTTTGATAGAAAAGTTTTCAATTAGAAATTGCAGCTGTAAGAGCTTAGTTGCTAATAGGTTTTAGTTAGATGATTTGCAACTAAAACGAATACTGAACAAAATAGTATATTTTAGTAATTTTATGTTCTAAAAGATTGTGTTAACTCTCCAGAGACTCTAAAACTTTCAGTCACATCTTCGTCCACTTACATATAAGCCCACACATACACAAAGCCGGACACACACGAGCCACAGCGTAAGCGAGGCATTTTAAGTGGCGGCTTCTTCTTGTCCGATTTTGATCAATTTATAGGAAACTATAAATAAAATTCTCACCAAGTTTGGTTGTAATACAAAAAGTTTTTCATACAAAAACTCATTTTTTACCCGATCCTATGGCAGCTATGTTATATAGTGGTCCGATTTTGACCAAATTTAGTCAAATTGTATAAATTCTCCAGAGATCCGGTTTAGCTGAGTTTGGTGAGGATATCTTGAAAAGGTTTTGCTGAGGATTAAGCCAGGTAAAAAAAAATATAGCTAGGGTAATATAGAGAGTAGTAGGGTGTAGTTGAGAGAAGGAAAGCGGAATTAGAAGTAAACCAGAGCACTCTAGTAATACTGAGATACAAGAATACAAAATAATCTCCGGTGATTGATAAGATTATACCAATAAAAGGCGCATTTAATTGTTTTTTTTTTTTAAAGCTAATTATTTGTTGTCCTGCTGAGAATGAGTGCTTGGGTATGCAGGTGTCCTGTAATTATGTGCAATTATATAATCCTGGCAAAGGAACAACAAGGAGGTGCGAGAAAATACGAGCTGGATTCGAATGACAAGGTGAATAATAACAGAGTAGAAATACGGCGCAGATACCAAACTGATGAGGGATCAATTTACTAATTATCCTTGATGTATGCGCTTGTTTACCACTTTCGCGTCCTTTAACAACAAGTTGGGTAACACATTGAAGGATATATATATTGTATAGTCCTTCTACTATATTCTTCAGTGTCTCCGTCTGTCTCTATCCCAACTCTCAACCTTAAAGCTATCGTGATGAAACTTGGGACAGATGCTGCTTTCTGCTGCAGGAGGAAAATATGTTGGAAACCCACAGACCAGATTACTTTAACACATAGCTGCCATAGGAACAATCATATGAAAAACACTTTCTTGTTTTTACAGATATCTCAAACAAACTCAGCAATATTAACTTCTAGCTCACCCTAAATAAATTGCATAAATTTGGTTAAAATCGGATCACTTTATTAGATAGCTGTTATAGGAACAATCGGATCAAAAATGAGTATTTAATGCAGAAGATATTCGGCAAGTCATTTGTTGTTGATTTACAGTTAGTTTTACAGATTATTGCTTTCCACAATTTAAAGAATTCATTTTCCATTGCCATATTTTTGGTTTTTACTCCCTGTACCCATAAAATGGTCAAAATGGGGTATTAAATCTGTGCAAATGTATGTAACAGGAAGAAGGACACATCTCCGACCCTATCCAGTATATACATACATATATTCTTGATCAGTATCAAAAGTCTCCCCCCGCACCCCCGCAATTTGATAAAAACGTTTTACAGCCACAATTTTCAAGTTATAGCCTTGGGATTTGGTATGTATAATACTCAGTACACTCTTAATCTACTGCCCAAATTTCAGGACGATCGGATAAAAAAACCAAAGTTCAGCTAATGGAAACATTGGGATTCTTAAAGGTTTGTAATTAGGATTATTACTGGAAATGGCCCACGGATCGATGTTAGGCAGCTTAAAATGCAAAAGATTACAGGTATCTACAGTCTTTAAACTTATGAAAGTAGTGATAAGAATGTTTTGGAAGATACATATGTACATATACAAACTTACATCACATTTCATCTAGTCTAGTCATAACTCAACGATTTCAATCGTTGCTATCGCGGTTTGAATGTTTATGAAAGCTCTGATAAGCTATCTAGGGACTGAAGACTTTTGTTTCCTTATCAGCAGCGGACAACAAAAACAAAAATAGCACTTGAATTAGAGGCCAAAATTAGATGAATAACAGCAACAACAACAATATTATCTTGCTCGCTCCCACATTTATCATACATTTTGAGGTATTCCCAGCTGCCCCCGCAGTACATAGCCCTGCACTACGCACCCCGTGGCCGCCCAGAAACCAAATAAACGCGTGTTTTGCCAACATGAAAAAAAACCAAAAAAAAACCAAAAATCGAAAAACGAAAAACGAAAAACAGAAATCAGAAGCAGCAGCAGAAAGTAGCTGGCAATATCAGAAAGCTGAAAAAGAAACAAAAGAAGAAAGAAGGAAAGAAGAAGAAGAAAAAGCTCCGCCGGTGTCGACAAACTGGTAACTGAAAATTGGCAACAGCGCATGGCCACATGTTTTGCACAGCGCTCGCTGCTGCTGGTCAGCAACATTTTTGTTTTTAATGAAAGCAATTAAACTGCACAGCCACAAATAAATAATAACAATAGCAACAATAACAAATAACAGCTGGCAAAGCAACAAAACAACAACAACAACATTTGCAATGCACAGACACACAGACACACACACATGCATACACAAAACAGCGGTAGCTGGCAACATTTAGTAAATTAAATTCACACTATGAAAATTGCACAGAAATTGAATTGAATTTAAGCAAACGGCAGAAACTCACTCATACAAACACACACACACACACATACATACATATACAAACGAAAATTAAGCACGAAATTCCACAAACAAGCGCAAAAAAAATATTCAGTCAAGCGTCGCAACAACCAAAAGCAGCGACGTCGACAGCAATAAAAATACACAGCGCCAACAACAACGCAGCGCAACGTTGCCAAACTTCACACAAAGCAAAAGAAGAAAAAGAGAAAAAAAACAGCTTAAGTACGCGTAAGATTAAAGCAGCGACTGCGACGACGGCAGCGACGCAGCAAATGCGCTGTTGACACTTTTCACAGCAGCCCCAGCGCAAACAAATTAATAAAAATAACAACACACGCACACCACCACCAACAACAACAGCAAAAACATCAGCAGCAGCAGCAGCAGACGACGACAATATGAAAAAGAGGCTTAAAACTATACGTAAAAAGAAACAAGCAAAGCAGCGCAGCTAGCATCGATGCCAGCAGCGTTATAATAATAATAATAGCATAAAAAGAAATTATAAAAAAAACCAACTCGAAGCAAAAGCAAAACAACGAACGAAGAAGAAAAAAAATGATGCCGCTGCTGCTGCTGGCGCTGGCGCTGCTGCGGCACAACATCTGCTGAGAGCGAAAGAAAGAGAGCGGCTGTGCGAAACGAAACGAGCCAGAAAGAGAGAGCAAGTGTATAAACAAGCGACTGTTCGTCAATCAGTCGGTCGTTTGGTCGTTCGGTCGTTCAGTCGCTCGGTCGTCGTCGTCACAAAGGGGAGGGAAGCGGGAGTGTGCTGTGGGCCACTGCTGAGGTTGAGAAAAACAGTGAGCAACAACGCGGGAACTTGAACACTCGCTTATACATATGTATATGATATATGTATATATGTGTGTGTACAACTCATACAAATGCAAAAGCAAACAGCAGGCAGCGTTGTTGCTGCGCAGCAACGTTATACGTTGTTCGTGTATTCCGTTTGGTTATGCGGCGCGCGGGTGACGCAACAGCAAGTGCAAGGCGGCGGGCAGGCAGCAGCGCCGTTGGCAACTGAATACGAGACACACATACATACATGTATAAACATACACAATACGCACGCATACAAGCAAAAACGAGCGCAAAAGGCAGACACAAAACTCGCAACGTCATAACGAGTCGAGCGACAGAACGAACGACCGAAAGACCCAACGAACGAAACGAACGAACAAAACGCACGAACGTTCGACCGACCGACCGACCATCAGTGAGTGACGTGCACAAAAATTCCCCCGAGCAGCGCAGCGCAGCACAGCACAGCACAGCGCAGCGCAGCAACGTTGTATTTGTATGCTTGTCTGTGTGTGCATGAAAAATGATAGGGAGACGAAGAAGCAAACGAGTCTAACGAGTAAAACAGCAATAAACACGGCGAACGGCTGACGGGGTGGCGTTGCAAGGGGTGCGGGTGCGCAAGGTGAAACGTTAAAAAAAAATACAGAGTGTAAGGAGAAGCAGACATGCACACATACACAAGCACACACACACACGCATATACACAGCGGACGAGCGTATAATAATAATAATAATTGTAGAGCATTGGCGCGCTGCTACAAAAAACCAACACACACACACACAGTCGCATGTATATATGTACATACATACATATGATTTGCCTGAGTGTTGTGTGGGCGTCAGCGCAGGCGACGGGCGCAGCAGCGGCAGCCAGAAATATGTACATATGTACAGTAAAATATTCACAACGACGAAAACGAAAAGGCAAATGAAACGAAACGAAATGAAAAAAAAAATAAAATAAAAATAAAAATATACGAAAAAAAAAATCACGAGTAGGCCGAAAGCAATTTATTTGAGATAGCGCCCCCTGCCAACGTCGACGTTCGCAGTCGCAGTCGCAGTCGCTGGCATTGCTGTTGTTGTTTGGCTGCTTTTGCACTGCTGCTGCTGGCTGCGCTGCTACTGTCGAATAAAGTAAAGTATTGATTTTTCGTTCGAGCTTTAATTTAGTGCTCCAGCTTTTATTATTATATTTTTTCTTTTCTTTTTTAGCCATGCCCCTGCATGTGTGTGTGTGTGTGTGTGTGTGCGTTGTTTTGTTGCGTGCGTCTGTTTTTATCAGTTATTACTCTAGTTGTTGTTGTTGTTGGCTCGTACATATTTTATGACTCTTGTTGTTGTTGTTGCTGCATTGTTGAACAAAAATAAGCGCATGTGAAACGCGCATGGAAAACGTGTTTTTCAGCCAGAAAAATGTGTCGTAGGTTTTGCGTGCTTTGTGTATGTTTAGCTTTCTCAACAACAACAACAACAACAATAGCAACAACAACAACAGCGTAGAACGCAGAAGATTTGCAGAACCACAGAGTCCGGTCCCTTAACCCCACCATACCGCACGCCGCTGCTGCTGCCAAAGCAAAGTGCAACAGTAAGCAACAACAACAACAATAATGGCAAAAACGCATATGCCGCACACATGTGCACCCGCAAGGAAGGTGGGGATGGCTGGATGGGGGAGCTATGCATTTGGTTAGGGTTGATGCAGCCATCACACACACTCACACACACACACACACACACACACAATCACGAAGCTAAAATGATTCTATTGTACAAAACAACAATAGCAATAACAACAACAACAACAACTCGTATGCCTCGGTATTTTCACATTTTCCCCATTTCTTCTCCACTTTAACATGCCTCCTTCAAACTTGTATATCGTATCGCTCGAATGATTCATTGGAATTTTTTGAAAGCAATTTAAAAACATTTTGAATTCAAATTTAACAGGAAACTGTTCAATATGATTGAGATCCTGAAATCCAAGGAAAGTACAGTACAAGCTCACAAATTTGAATTCTTTGAAATCCGTATCCGAAATCCGATTGTGCCTCCATTAACTTTGAATTAAAAACCAGTCAAATCGAAAAAATATATCATAGGCCTTCCATAATTGAAAAATTTAAGCTTTTCATAGAAATCTTTCAGGTTTGTCGTTCTTTAAAGTAGTTAAAAATATTTCCTTAATTTCATCACACATCATGATTGGAACACCGTCGGAACAGATAACTATATCACAATATTATGTTATGAGAGTATACTTAAGTAATAGGTTCAGAAAACAAATTTTAGTACTGATATACTTTATAGAAAGGGATATTTTAATGTAACTCAAATTTTATTCTTTGAAATTAGAATTCTTTGAAATCCGCATCCGAAATCCGATTGTGCCTTCTGTGTCTCCAATAACTTTGAATTAATTTCTTAGCTTTGAACATTATCGCAATTATTATTGTGTAAAACTGGCCAAATGGGATATATATCCATTTGAGCGCGTTGAACTCAGGATTTTAAGGAGCTTGGGACAACAAATTTGGAAGATATACATATGTACATATGTATAAACCAGACACAGGATGGGGATGGTAAGTCCTTAGAATCGGGGAGTTCTGGGAATGGGTAAAAGTTCAGATTCCTAGCTTGAAGTGTCTACACATACCGAACTTCCTTTCGACTCTCAAATTTCCCGGAAATTTTGACAGGATAATTTGAACGAGATGGAATACATTTATTTGCTACGGGTGGGATCGATTTTGGACAACAAATTTGCAAAATATATGTACATATGCATAAACCAGACATAGGATGGAGATGGCAAGTCCTAAGGATTGGGGATTCTTCAGAATTCCAACTCGAAGTGTCTATGGATACGGAACTTTCATTCGACTCTTAAATTTCCCGGAAATTTGGACAGGATAATTTGAACGAGATGGAACACATTTATTTGTTACGGGTGGGATCGATTTCGGACAACAAGTTTGCAAAATATATGTGCATATGTATGTATAAACCAGACATAGGATGGAGATGGCAAGTCCTAAGGATTGGGGATTCTTCAGAATTCCAGCTCGAAGTGTCTATGGATACGGAACTTTCATTCGACTCTTAAATTTCCCGGAAATTTGGACAGGATAATTTGAACGAGATGGAATACATTTATTTGTTACGGGTGGGATCGATTTTGTATACCAATCCCATCTTGAATATGAACTAAAAGCAACTAAATATTGAAATACCTCGCTCAAATCAAATAGGATAGGATATTTCTTAGTTTTACCTCAGTATATCTTAGCACCTTATATTCGAATACTACACATTTCACACCTATCCTTTAATATAACAATGTAATATAATATAATAATATCGAATATTATACAATAAAGACGAACCGGTATTTTAGAGCTTCCTGATATAAGAATATAAGTTAATGTTATGTTCTCGATTTACATTTGTTCTCAATGTACATAAATAAATATTGATCCCTAACTGGAAACAATTTCTTAACTCGAAAGTTACACAAATATAATAATCCTAACCTTTTCTGTGTGTTGTATTTAATTTTTTTAAGGAAAACTGAATTCCGTAGGATAAGAAATACATACATATTCATGTTTATTGAAACTTTAAAGAAAACTCGAACTTCGAATGTGAATTTTAATTTGTTCTTTTTTTATTTACTTATTTAATGACTCTCTATCTTTGCAGATACAATGTTTTTATTACATTATAAACTTTCATTTAAGTGCCAACTTAGGAGAATGGTATACATAGTCTAGATTCTTGATTTTATGACTAGACTCAAAGTTGTAAAACTCTTAAACTAAGTTTCAAATCAAGTATTTTATCAGAGAACTGTTTTGAGGGCAACCACATAAATGAATAAGTTTTAAATGATTAAATAAAACTAATACTGATGTTCATAAAAAGCATTCTATGGGTTTCCCTGGCCTGCTCTGACATCTTAAGTACTTTAGCATTTAAAATATTTCGCAAAATAAACCTGAGCTTACTTGAGGTATCCTTACTCCAAAAAGCAACCCTTTTAAATCATCTTTGTTGAGCTATAAAAACGAGTTTCAAAATTCTCCTGCCTTCAAAAACATCATGGAGTGCTCCAGTCGAGCATACCTGGCTACGAGACACCCTCTACTTAGGTCTGAAATTCACAAACACATTCAAACAAACACTTGTATCAAGCAGTTCAGCAGCAACGCAAACAAGCAGTCCACTTCAGTGGCGGCTGTGCTGCTGCTGCTTACTCCACTCTTCATTACTGGAACTAGTTTTTTGAATAAATTCTGTGTGTATTATCCAATTAATTATGCATATTGAAATTCAAGGTTATGTCTTTGAAATTACCCATATATGGGAAAAATATTCAAAATATGAAATAAACTTCAACTGACAGACGGACAGGGCCAGATCGACTCGGCTATTGAACCTGGACGAGAATATAAATTATACATATATACTTAATATATACATATTTATATACAGTTTTTGTAGTCCCTTTTAACTATTTTAAGGTTACAGGGTATAAAAACAGCCCAGCTAGCATTTGGAAGAGCATTTTAACAAAAATTACCTTAATGAGTCTTTTTTGATCCCTTTTGGTGATTAAAACGAGATTAGTTTAATGTGTGATTTCAAGAAGACTCGAAAATGCATCTGCCTAAAATAGGATTTCTTGAAAGTACAATAACAAAATGTTAAGATTGAATGAAAAAGAAAAAACAAGTGAAAGAATTTTTCGTAATTATTGATTCAAGTTGACTTTTCTTTTACTAATTTTAACTATCATATAATATTTTAATAAAATTATTTGAATAATATTAAACAATTTTATATTGCCTTATTGGAAATCAAACGTTTAGAAATACGAATCAAAAAATACTCCCTAATGAACAGAAATAGATCTCGAAAAGTGGCAAAAAATATTAAAAATACGACTCAAAAACGGTAAATAAAGACTTCCAAATGATTAGAAATATGACTCGAAAATGAGTCGAAATTGTTCAGATATATATGAATGAATCCTAAATGAATCTCCCGACAAAAGAATCATTTATGATTAAAAAACAAGCGCATTAAATCAGACAGAGGACTCGAAAAATACTCAAATGTGATCAGAAACTTCATTTAATGTTGGCTGAGAGGAACTTTGTTCAGATCAACCGAATATTGTTGAAGTTATAGGCATTTTAGTAAATTATGTGACTAAAAATAAACCAGGAATAATAAATTTATATATGTACATACATATTTCTTTTTCTCTCTAAAGTGTTATTAAGGCTATCATCTGTGTTTGTTTTTAGTCACAAATTTGCGATATATCACCATAATAAACACTTTATTTCTTGTGTCATAATTTGTTGTTGTTTTCCTTGCTATTTCTGGGTAGTCACGGCAAACATAAAAGTTCCATTAAAATGTCAAGTGACAGTTTCTTTTCTCCTTTCTTTGCGTCTCTTCTTATTTATCTCTGCCTTTCTCTCTGTCCTGCTCACTCACTCATTTGGTTTCAGCCAACGGTTCCCAAATGGTTCCTCCCGATGACGTTTCATTGTTACATATAGAATACCCTTTACAGAGGGTATTATGATTGTCTGATGGCACATGTAACGCATATCGAGAAAAAAAAACTGCGAGCTTTTATTATTCTTTATATGGTGTGTATATCTTATTTACCATAGGAACAATCGGTCACAAACTTTGTTTTTTTGTATGGGAAAAAAAACTTCCTGTTCTTTCTAGTAGTTGTTTTTATTGGGTTTTTGGCTTTTTGTTGCTCACTCAGTGCTGGGCGGCTGCTGTTCAGTGGGCGTGGCATTCAATGAACGTTGCAAATAACTGTGAAATGTGGCAAGTGGAGGCAAGTGCCGGCCGGCTGACCGTACGGCCAGCAGGGGCGCCACCTGATGTACCATAAATATGGGCAAACGGCTTAAATTGCTGTAATTTAGTTTGCATATTTTACACGAAGCGACCAATCAACAACAATACAAACAGATTACACACATGTATGTACATATGTACATATGTAGTATATCTGTACTGATGGGGCATTAGCCGGGGTGGAGGCGGACCAAATTGCAGTTAATTTTTGCCTGACAGTTGCCACCGAAGTTGCCCGCAAGGGGGCAAAAAACGTCACAAGGACGTTGCGCTGCCGCAAGAGCAAAGAAGACAGGCCCAGTATAAGAGAGTGATAGAGAAGCACAAAAAGAGATAGACAGGGAGAGAGAGAGAGACGAAACACACACAAAACGAAACGTGCAACGTTGCCAAATTTCAGGCATTGCCAAAAAAAAAGGAAGGAAAAAAAGTTCGCCTATCTGTTTTATACGACGTTGTTGGGTTTTGGGTAAAGGAAAAATCAATATGCGATTGCGATTGCATTTAAATGAACTCAAACAGCAACGAAATGCTATGGAATATGGTCAGGGGCAGCAGGGATAGCTAGAAGAAGGGGTAATAACAACAACAACAACAGTATAAACCGGTTGAACAAGAAATTCTACGTGCGACGGTTCCAAAAGCAGAAAAAAGAAGCAAAGCGCAGAGATACAAAGAGAGAGAAGACTAACAACAACAAAAACCACAGGCCACGTATCTATCCGTCCGTCCATCTTATATGGATAGCAATACTACTTACTTCCAAGTATATACATATATATACAAATACATATACATATATGTATATGTATATATATATATATGCATATATGCATAAGCCGAAGAAAAGAAATTGGAAAAAAGAAGCAGAAGCAGAAGAAGTAATATTTGCATAATTTAAATGCTAATTAGCAGGCAACAGAGAAGCAACAAAAAAAATATATATATATATATATATATATATATATTGAGCCGAAAGAGTAGAATAAGCTATAAATAAATATACATGCATGCATGTATCTGTATATGAAAATCTATACTATATAATAAAACTTGAAAGCCGAAAAACAACAAGAACTCGTTTTTTTTTTTAGCGCCATACCAAAGCTTAATACTTTAAACAGTTGCAACTTTTACACAATGAAATCCCAAAATGGGTTCAAATATATCATGAGTCAGGCGCCCGAGCAGGGACCGGAATATTAAGAAACAAAATTTACAGTTATGACTAGAAACGTTTCGATTTCTGAAAACAGAAAAGACATAACGCTCATATACTTTATTTTTACACAATGAAACCCCTAAAACGAGTTCAAACATTTAAAGAATCAAATTGGATTATGTCGTGAGTCAGGCGCCCGAGCATGGACCGGAATGTTATATAAAACAAATTTACAGATTTGACAACGAAAACTGAATACAGAAAACACATAATTGGTATTTAGCTCAATAATATTTATTGATATTAAGGCGACAGACTAAAAGAACTGTCTACATTTAGTAAATACTTCAGCTTTCAATAGATCCCAAATAAATACTCCCTTGATTCAGCAAAAATTCCTCAAATTTTAAGGCGCATAATGAAATATTACTGGAGACAGCGACGAATATATAGTTTCCTTCCTTTTCATTTTAATTGGGATCCTTTTTGATGGGAGTATTATGCAAATTCATGATCAGTACCAATAACCGAGTCAATCTGGCACTGTCCGTCCGTGTGTATGAATGTAGGAATGGATTGAGGAATGTAGGCTTTGTATAGCAAGCGCAGGTCATTTTAGTATATCCCCCCACAACTTCCACAATGCGTTGAAAACGATTTACAAGAACAATTTAAAAATTGTAGCTTTGATTTTAAACATTCAGAATAATTGGGTCATTCTTCATATGTTGCGTAAATTTCAAGTCAATCGGATAATAAACACGGTAGTTATTCATGAAACTAGTTTCAGTACTGCAGAGCGGAGGAAGCAGCTGCTTGTATGTGTTCGTAGTTTCTTCCCAAGTGTACAAAGATGTGTTTGAGAATTTTTGACTTGGGTGCTGTACCCAGTTTGTACCTGACTAACTTGTAGATTGATTGGTATACTCAACTAGAGAATTCATAGCCATTTAGCCACAGCCAAATATAATTTGGTTTTTTCAACTCTCCTCAGTTTTAAAGATTTCGATAGAACTTGATTTCTATTGCTGTTCGCAATCAATTTTATTCTGTAAGATAGGTAAAAACCAGTAAAATCGAAAAACTATATCATAGGCCTTCCATAATTGAAAAATTTAAGCTTTTGCATTGATATCTTTCAGGTATGTCGTTCTTTAAAGAAGTTATAAATATTTCCGTAATTTCATCACGCATCATGATTGGAACACCGTCGGAACAGATAACTATATATACATAAGTAATTAGGTTCAGAAATCAAGTTTTGGTACTGATATACTTTATAGAAAAGGATATTTTAATGCAACTTGGTATTCATCAAATTTTATTATCATAAGAAAACCGTCGGAACTGATGACTATATTATAATACAGCTTCCATGTGTAGGGGTTAAGAAAACTAGTCTTATTTTCCTTTCCTTTCCTTTAAATTGTTCTTTAAATTCGACGCAAACTCTTATTGAATACTTAAAGTTTGTAATTCTTCTTTATTAGAGACCCGTTTGTACGAAACACTAGCTTTTATGGGTAAAACTTTCGGAATGGTTTATTCCTGGAGAAGTTCTAAGCTATTTATCTCTTTGTATCCGAATGGGAACTATCATACGTTTTTTTCCGATGAAACTTGACACAGATGGTTAGCTGGAAGCACGGCGGATCGAAGAGCTGTATCATTATAAAGCTCTTATGGATATGAATTAATTTCCGAATGGGTTTTCTCTGAATAAGTTTTAAGGTTTATGTTCTTTAAGATGATGAAGCTTGGGACAAATGGTTAGTTGGAAACCCGCCAGATCGGAGTACTATATCATAATGCAACCATTATGGGAACCAAACATGTATTGATATGAAACCAATCTCAAATGGTTTTTCTCCGAATCAGTTTTAAGCTTTATGCTTCCTTAAAGTCCAATGTTAACCCTCAAAGCCATTTTTCCCTTGAAGCTTGGGACAGATGGTTAGCTGGAAGCCCGCCGGACGGGATGAATCTGGGAAATAAAGCGATTTCTCTCTAAAATCCAATGAGAATGCCTATTTAGAAGTAGGTTTCCGCTTCTGAAACGTTTTCACATGATAAGAAACTTAATCTAATCTTAAACTAAAGCACTTATAAACATATATTTCATAAACTTACCATAAAGAAAGAATGTTGAGGTTTACAAATCCCAAGTTAATATTATATATTTATGCATATATATGTGATAAATTGCTGTTGTATCAGGTTTATATATGTTATTTCATTTATATGTATGTATATATATTTTTTGATTATGTGCGCGTTTTTTTTTTTTTTTTTTTTTTTGGATCGAATTTGCATTTATAATTTTACATTCGATTCTTGGAAAATTTTTTTGGACAAACACACAAAACACGAAAACAAAGCGACGAACGTTAAACATTTTTTTTTTTTTGTTGTAATTATTGATTTTTTTTTCAACAATTTATTTGAGAGAAAAAAATATGTAAAAAAAAGTGAAAAAACATAATTAAGCATATGTATTATGATTGTAGGGAACAGCGTATGTATATATGTGGGAACTCTATATATATATATATATATATATATATACATAATATATACATAATGTGCCTATATATAGGTGTATGTGTGTATATATGTATATATAAGGGGAAGCTTTTTGAGTGCGCTTCTTTAATGCTTCATAGCTCTTGGTAGCGGGGGTGAAGGGTATATAACAATATACATATATTTTATATATTTGTTTTTGGCGCTGGGGCGGTGCCGCAACAAAAACAACAAGTTTTTTTTAACAAATTGCACACATGTGCGTTATATGCTTTGTATGTGTTTGTGCTTGAATGTGTGTGTGTGTGTGTGTGGGGCTTGGCTTTGATGCTGTTTATGCCACACTTTAAGTTGCAACACACACACACACGCTCAACTGGCCCAGCTGTGCATAAAAAAAAACAATTTCAATTTATTATATATATATATATATATATATATATAAAACAATCTATGCCACTTTAAAAAGCTCACAAAAGGAAAGGAAAAAAAATTAGAATTGGAACGCAGACGACGACGTCAGCAGCAGCAGCAGAAACAGAGAGCGACTCACACACACACACAAACACAAGCACAGAATGAAAAAAACACACACACACAAATAATGCTTTGCTGCAGCGCAAAAGAGTGAGAGAGAGTCACAGACACACACACACACAGTTAAAAATTCCAACAATTTGCGCCTCTTTTCACTTTGATATTCGCGCATAGATCAGCATTGCATTTGGACAACAACAAAAAAAACGTTATATATGCACATACATACATACATTATATATACATATATATATATATATGTACATACATATGTACATATGCATTGCCAACAACAAAGCAAGCGGCGGGGCTTGCGGGTTGCTCTGCAGTAAAACGCGACGCAATTTTCCAAATGTTTTTTCTTCTTTGCTTAAAATACACACACACACAAGCACACACACACATACACACAGCAAGAGAGCACATATAAAAATATACAGTTAGGCGGACACACGGCGTGTATAACATTTGATATTATTTTTGCTCTTTTTTCTTTTTTTTTTGTTATATATATATGTATATATATATATACATATGAAATATATATATATATAATATTTATATTCATTTGGTTGTTGTTGCTGCGTTTGCACATTTCGTTTTTTTACCTTATTTGTTGGTTTTATTTTAGAGCGACGGTTTTCATAATTTTTCGTATATTTGTTATAAATAAATTCGCAACGTATATATGCAAACGTCGTGAAATTTTCACATGCTCTGCACGAGCTGCACACACCGGAGTTTTTAGGATTTCAACAACGACATATACAGCGACGACGGCGACGACGCTGCTGCTGTTGCTGATTTTGCTGCGAAGCTTCGAAGCCGCTGCGATGCCCAGACGAACTCAACGCAACACCATCAAACATCGAACATCGAACATCAAACATCAAACTTGCGCAAGCAGCTTGTGCTCGAACAAGCAAAGCGTTCGCGTCAGTGACGGGGGGGTGGGGGCGCCATACTGGCAGCATCGAACACGTTCAACATTACACTGGCGCGTCAAAATATTGTACATGCCCAGTAATAGAAGAAGTTACATATATGACAACTTCGGAGAGCCGACGCTATATATGTACCTCAGCAGCAATGTTTTTATACAATACTCAATTTCCATGGTCCGATTTCGATAATATTATAGGAAATTCTCACTTAGTTTGCTTGTAATACAAAAACTTGTTCATACAAATACTAATTTTTGACCCGATTCTATGGCAGCTATGTGATATAGTAATCCGATTTTGACCAAATTGGGTCAGATTGTATTAACTCTTCAGAGACTCGGTTTTAGTGAGTTTCAATAGGACATCTTTATAAACAAGAAAGTTTCTAGTACAAAAACATAGTTGTCGACCGATCATTCCTATAGCAGCTATATGTTATAGGAGTCCGATCCAGCCGGCTCCGACATATTTACTGCCTGCAGCAAAAAGAAGGGTCTATGCCAAGTTTCATTAGGATAGCTTTGAAACTGAGAGACGGACAGACGGATATCGCTATATCGTCTCGGTTATTCATGCTGATTCAGAATATATATATACTTTGTTGGGTCGGAAACGTCTCCTTCCACATTTCGAGACAAAATTATAATACACCCTGCTATACAATAAAATACATATATATTTAAATATATTTAAGAATGAAAAGAATCTTAAAAAAGTCAGTTTTAGTTTAGTTACATATATAAATAGTTTTTTTTTTCTCAAAATATATTAATCATAACTATGCTAGAATCAATTGACTTGCAATTTTAGTTATTTTTGATTAAATCTTATAAAGAGTTAATTTTAAAGCCTTATATCAAATTTATGGGCTCCCATTCCCAGGATGTGGAAGACACATGAATTTCTCATTGATTGGGAAGGGGTTTAGTATGTGATAAATATTTTTATAGTACCAAATTTGGTTGCTCCAGCTTAAAAGATGTCGAAAAAAATTCCGTTATTACGGATGAACATTGCACAACAACCCTATATACTCAGTAATAATAACCTCATATACAATGTACTTAAAAAGATGTGGGAGACACATGTATGGCTCATTGATTGGGAAGGGGTTTGGTATGTGATGTGTACCAAATTTGGTTGCTCTAGCTTTAAGGATGTCGAAAAAATTTCCGTTAATACGGATGGACATTGCACAATAAACCCAATATACTTAATAATAATAACCAAATATACAATATACTTAATATTTGAAACATTTTTGAAAAGTATGAAAAATTTATGAATTTTCCATTAAAAATATTGAGCACAGTTAATAATGCATTTACAGTGGGAGGATTGCTCTCAATATTTTGCCACTACTGTTGATGATGTTGTTGTTGCATTCGACTTTGACTGACGCTGACTGCGAATTTGTTGTTGTTGTATTTTTTGTTGTAATTTTTGTTGTTGTTGCCAATTTTGCAGTGAAAGTGAAATACAAACAAGACGGGGCGACAGCAGGCGCAGCAGAAGCAAAAGCAGCGTCCCAGCCGCAGCAGCGTCGCGTGGGCAGCGCACAACCTGCAGCATGCATGTTGGATGCTCGATGGGCATTAACGCTGGCAAAAAAATATTGCTGGCCTGCTTGTTTCTGTGCGCACGCTAATGTTTCATGTCTATTAATATTGTTTGTTGTTGCTTTTGTTATTATTATTAGGCGGCCGCCTGCTGCTGCTGCTGCTGTTGCAGTTGACTTTTGTGCAATGCACACACACACACAAACAAATGTTGAGACACACGCACACACATACGTATACGTATGTATGTATGTAGATGGCCGGCCGGCGGTGCCCTCATTGCTGTCATGCAACATTTCTAAGCGCCGCAGCGTTGCCAGTTTTCAATGTTTGGCACATGTTCGAACACAGCTGAAGTTTGGCAACGTTGCGCGCGCCAGCGCCCCTACACTTGTGCGACAGCGGCAAACGCTGACGTCGACAACGACAGCGACATCTGCGACAGCGACAGCGAACGTTGTTGCTGTTTATAACAACATAAATAAATAAAAGGCAAAATGGTAAAAGCAAACAACAAAAGGCAACAGCAAGAAGCAGAATAGACGCACTGACGCTGACGCTGCCCACTAAGCCCGCTTTAAAAGGCAACAGCAAAATGATAATGATGATAATGTTAATGATGATTATGAAGAAGCAGGAGATGATGATGAAACAGAACAGCAACTACAACACATGCCATACAACAAAAGTCGATCATACACGTTGTGTTTGCATGACATTCTGTTTCAGTCACAATCATTCAGTTTTTAGTTTGAGGGCAACCTCAGCACTGGCAGGCAGGCAGCAGGAAATAATATGACGACGCCCAATTTGTATGATGAAAAGGAGGTTATGGAGGAGTTCATCAGCTGTTATAAACATTTTACGGCACTCTGGGATAATGCCAACACCGATTATCTATCCAAACGGAAACGTGAGCCCGGATATCATGAGTTATTAAAGATATTAAAACGCGTCAATCGCGATGCCAGCATTCAGGATGTCAAGCGTAAAATTAACTCCCTCCGCTGTTGCTATAGACGTGAGATCAAAAAGATACAGTTATCATATGGCGGCTACGAACCACGTCTCTGGTGGTTTCACATGATGGACTTTCTCAAGCCAGTTCTCCTCAACATTGAAATTCCGCCAATTAAACCCGAGAATCAAAGTCTAGATGATAGCCTCGAGGAGTCCAGCATGCAAGTAAGTATCAGATAGATTTCCAAAAAAACAGGACACAGGAAATTCACATATTTATCATTCCATAATATCTATAATCATAATCTTTATATAATAATTTGGTACGATTTCGGTCAAATAAATGCTTACTAGTCTATAAAGTATAACAAAATTCGCAATTGCTGAGTTTGGATACAATTTTTGTATATAAAATAACATTATCATCTAAAAATTCAATGTCCAACCGATTGTTCCAATAGCAGCTTTAATATATAGTTGTTTGACTTGATTCTTCTGTTCTATATTTCGATGAAAAGTTAACTATTTTAAACTTATGTTAACGAACATTTAAGTTAAGACCAAAACTCATATATGTACATATATACATACGCTGAGAGAAAGGATTAATTTCCCATAAAGGGGATGGTTTGATAACTCTTCCGGCCATAAAAGGACAGGTTTTGTCTAAAAAAAGGCTGAGTTGGCAGCACTGGTATCAGAGCGAGATGGCAAGCCAAGTGAGAGTGTGTTGGCTGCTGACTGAGAGCGCGCCAACTAAGTTGGCTGCGGTTGGGTTTGACAGCGAGCAAACATTTGTGTCTGTGTGTGTGTGTGCGCGCGCGTCTGTGTGTGTGTGTTGGACGACAGGCGTGTCGAGCGTGTCGTACGACCGCGTTGGATCGACAGTACGAATATTGCCTGCAATGAATTCACATCTTGTACGCAACACGGACTTCTGGAAAGATTTCTTTCAACTTTACCGCTCCATGCCGGAACTTTGGCATGTGAACTCAAAAGACTATCGCAATCGGAAATTAAAGCCACCCGCGTATGCCCGTCTGTTGGCCTACATGCGCAAGGAGGATCCCAATATAAATGTGCATATGGTTAAGCGTAAAATCAACAATCTGCGCACCTCCTACCGTCGAGAACTGCGCAAGGTTATCCAAAGCAAAGCGATGCCCGGGGAGGAAGAGTACGTGCCATCCCTCTGGTATTTCCACGAATTGGACTTCCTATACGAAATGGAGACTGGCGAGGCGCAAACTCTCCTTGCGCCCACTGAGACTGAATACCTTCAAGAAAATGACTCCTACAATGACTCCTTGGACGATGCAGAACCAGTAAGTGAAATTTGGGGACCTGTAGTTGTTCATTTACCATTCTAGGGTACCCATTCTAGAAACCGTCTAATAATTTTCCTTTTTCGATTAGTTTTCATCAATAATTGGAAAATGTCCTTTCAGTGGGTATTGTAATTTTCAACAGATTTGTTTTTAAATATATCCTAACCAAAATCAACAAATCGAAATCGGTATATTTTACACTATATCATATAGCTGTCATAGGAACGATCGGTAAAATTTTGAGTTGTATGAAAAACTGGAATTGGAAAAAATCGCACCATAAACTAAATTCATCAAATCGAAGTTTCATTATGTTTTCTACAGGCAATAATCGGAACCATCGGATGAAAATTTTTTTTTTTTTTGTTTTTTGTATGAAAAAGTATCTTGTTTGTACAAATATTTCATTCAAACTCTGGAATTGCGGGTTTTATTATACTTTATGTCTATAGGAACAATCGGTCAGAAATTGAAGTTTTGTATTATATAAAAGGGTACATACTATATGTATGTATATATATAGAACATATGTACATATATCTTTGGCAGGCCATTATTTCTTGTTTTATAATAAACTAGGGAGAGGAATCGGCGGGTTTACAATTGTATATATGTACATATTTATATATTTATATATTTTGGGATGAATTCAGAACCTAATACAGATATCATAACCCCAACATTTGTGTGAATTTGGAATTTTTGCAGGATGAGGATATTTTTGCGGAGCCTTTTCACAATGAGGAGGATATGCTTGTTATGGAGGGCGAAACCGAAGGCGATGTCGATACATTTATCGAGGGCGAGGGCGATGGCGATATCGATACGGATGTTGTGGCAGATGGCGATGGTTTGACGGACGATGGTGATAGTGAGCACGAAACGGTTAATCAAGCGCACTTTAAATCGGAAATTAAAAATGATTCCAAAAATCAGCAGCTTCATTCCAATAGCAATAACAACAGCATTAGCAGCAAACAATCGCAATCACAGCCAAATTCCCATCCTTATGGCACAAATCAAACGCAGCAGCACTCGCAGTCGCGTCGCAGCGCTGGTCCCGTTACAGTGCGTCGACGCCGACGCAGCAGCGACGCTGACTATGAGGAGGGCAGCGCTGGCGGGCAAACCGCTATCGCTGCCAGCAAGAAGCGCCGCCAAATGCGGGACCAAATGATAAGCCGCAACATTGAGCAAGAGGAGAGCGAATGCGATTTGATTGGCAAGCGGATGGCTTCCCATTTCCGCAACATGCGTCTCGATCAGCGCCTCTTCGCCGAGCGCATCATCAGCGAGGTGCTCGTCTATGGCCGCATGAATCGTCTCTCTCTCGACGCCCGATTCTTGCCCAATGGGAATATGGGTGCGGGTCCGGGCGCGGCAAACATTTAATGCCCAGCAATGGTTAGCGCTAACTAGGGCCGCAATGCCGATGCCCATTCACGGCGATCATGATCATGTGCATGGACGCGAGAAAAAAACACAAAACTGTGAAAAATCTATGGTAAATATATATATACATGCATACATATTAACTGTATATGTACATATAACATACATATGTACATACATACATGCAAGTGATCATGATCACCGTGATGTTTGAGCGTGATTTTGATGCATCGTGGATGGGCCACAAATCACAAAAATCAGTTGACTGAGGAGGAGTGCAGATGGGGGGTAAAACAGAGGAGTAAGGGTTGTGACAACTGGCATTTTGTTTTCCATAAAAGCGCCAATTAGAGCGAACGTTGAGGACGGCAGCATAAAAGGCAAAAGCAACTGACGACCGACAAGGATGTCGCAATCGTTGTCGCTAATTGTTAATGTTCTAAGCTAAATACATGTATACTTTTCTATAAATGTTAATATATATACACAAATATAAATCTAAAGTAATAAATTCCTAAGAAATTGAGTTTTGGATTACAGAATTTTGAATTTTTATAACTGTATACTGGATACTGAATTTAGACGAGGAAGTACCTTCTTGAGGATGCTTTTTAAAGTTCTTGTTTGCTGTAAAGCGGTAAGGCGGAGCAGGCGAACCCTGTACACTTTTGATATTTTAACAAAAAGTTAGGGGCGTACGTATATATATATTTATGAGTTAGACTTCATCTTCTAAATCCAGATGGATTGAAAGAAGTCGAAATTTATGTAAATGCGATATATGTAATTCCAAGTAGTGGCATTGTAACATTTAAAACTTCATTTTTGTCGCCTGGGCTTAAACTTGAGCTTTGGCGAAAAATGCAATAACAACAACAACAAAAAGAACCGTATAGTCCGAGAACCGGTTTTTTTTTTTTTGTTCATTTTAGGTTTGAGAGCAAGCGATACTGTTCTGCAATGCTCCCTCTCTCGCTCTCTCTCTCACTCTCTGTCTATCGCTCCTTAGCCATCTCTTCGACCCCTTCGCCCAGCACAGCCAACAACCACCGACTTAACTATATCGCGTTTTCTGTTCTTCTTGTTGTTCATGCCGCTGTACATTGGCACAGTCTCAGCGCCGCTACGACTCTGGTTCCACGCTGTATAAGAAATTTCGCTCGTCTTTAACACCCTGTACGCATTAAATATGAGTAAAGGGGGTCATGGAACTGTGCAAATATGCACATGTGTGTGTAACAGGCAGAGGGAGCCATACACAACCCTATACATACATACATGCTCTTGATCAGCATACGCAGTTCGTCTGAACGCTTACATGTCAGGTACTAAAATAGCTAGGGATATCAAATTTGGTATGTAGGTTGCTGTTAGGTAAAGTTTAGTTTCCACAACCCTCCAAATAGATATTAACGTTACATGTACGTACATTTGTTACACAGGTCTACAGGGTATCTCGTAGTCGCATACGATGGCTTAGCACAATCTTACTCGTTTTTTTGCCATACTTCTTTTCTTCTTTTGTTTCCTCTGGTTTTCTTTGCTTTAGTAACTTTAATTTGCTGCCATTGCCGTTGGGGTCCGTTATGCCGTGACCAACTCTAGGCCCTCCCTATACTCCCGGCCCCTGCAGCTGTGTATGTACATACATACATATGTAAATATGTTTGTATAGGGCAGCTGCCTTGGAATTGGGATAGTCATCTGAATCTGAGTCAGCTCGAGCTTTAGCCACGCTCACTAGACACCACACTGCACTAAAAACCATCTGTCTGTCTTAGCCAATGTTCTGTGGCTAGTCGAGAGTAACAACAACAACAAAGAAACTCTTGCTTTGTTTCTTACAGGTATCTGCGAAGGAGTGCCTACTGTGTTAAACAAACTCATTATACTCTGTTCCCACGAATGTTTGCTACAGAATGTATATTGGGTTTGTGTAAGGTCCTTCAATGGAAGTACATACATACATACATACATACATATGTATGTACATGTAGACGGTTATTGAAAAATCTGACTGTATAAACTTTTTACATTTTGGGAAACAGAGTATTATGATAGGGAAAATCAATAAACACAAGCTTTAACATTATAAAAACGATAGCTGAAATCTTTCAGAAGTAATCTTAAAACATACATACTTATTTATATAAAAATCCCTCAAGCGTGGAGTATTGAGAAAAACTGTTGTATGAAACTTTTTATCGGCAATCGTCTTCAAACTTATTTTCCAAAATACGAAAAATCATTTGACACCTATTGCACAGATTTTGGATTTTGGCGGGAAAATAGTGGTATTAAAGTTGTTTGGGTTAAATTTTGGTCGAATCGGGTTCAAACTCATTTTTAAAGCGCTACACATTAGAGTTGCACTTACTAGTTCAATTCACTGATTTAGTTCAGTAGAACTCATCTTTCATTTGAGTCATTTGAGTCCCATTCTCGTTCAACTGATTTGAATCCCAAAATCGTTCAGTCGATCATTAAAGTCACATTTCGTACCATTGTTTTGAATGTACAATATAGTTTTATCTAATATTTAAATTGATATAACTAATTCTGTATTTTGTTAAAAAATAATATATAATATTTCATTACATTCGTATTCATTTTCTTATTTATATTTAACAGTTACTATTTCAAATTCTTATGGTCTAAGAGATTTTATTGAAAGCACATTTTCTTATGGACTGATTCAAATTTTGGGATTCAAAACAGTTGAACTAGAATGAGGCTCAAATAATTTGAAGATTAGTTCAATCGAACTAAGTCTGAACGATTTAGTACAACTTTACTACACATTAAATAATTCGATACGTGTCTCACCGATTTTGAAAGATTTACCTAAACGGTTGGAAAATTTGTGAAAAACTCTTTTTTTCAAGCCATTGAGTTCAAACTCATTTTCAAGGCTCTACACACAAACATAATAGGTGCACAAAGATTCTAGAAACTCCACCCAACATTTGTAATAGGCTTGGTGCACAAAGATTCTAGAAAATCCACCCCACGAGCGGGATTGCGCTATTTTAGTGTATATTTTGAGATTAATGAAAGTTGTCACATTCAACATGATGCATTAAATCGAAATATTTTGCCGGGTAACGCTGGGTTTTTACCAGGTAGTCTTTTATATAAAGTAAAAATCTTGAATACAAAGTTTATTTTTGCAATAGCAATAATCGTAGCTAAAAAATCGTTTATATAGAAACAATGATTAACATGCTTTAACAACGATATCCCCCCCCCCATGTTTAAGGCCGTTGCCTGATTTCTTTTAGCTATTCTTACATACATACATACATACATGCATACAAATGTATGAACATAATTACATACATACGTACATACATACATTTAAACGTGTGTATGTATGTACATATATACATACACCCACTATCTTACAGCTATTTCTGCATTCTTTTTGCTTTTTCTTTGTTTGTTGCCTTGCTCGCATTTTGTCTTATTGTTGTTTTTCTTATTCTTTTACGCTCATACATATGTATGTATGTATATGCATATGTATGTGTGTATGTGTGTGTTTTTGCTTGGCCGTCTTGTTTTTTTTGTTGTTTGGCATTAGCAATTCTCTTTTTGACTTTTTCGCCATACGCTGCTTCTGCTGCTGTTGTTGTTGTTGTTTTTTGTTGTTGTCATGGTCTTTAATTTCCCTTTGCTTGCCATTTTTACTGTTGCGGCTTTGGCAGTCGTCGCCGTTCGACTTCGTTCCCTCTTACACCCCAAGAAACCCCCGCCTACTGCCCCGCCACACACACCAACACAGCAGCAGGTCATTAAAATAACTTTGTTGCCCTGTCCTTCCTGTGTTAATTTCGCCTTGCTCTGCATTTTTATTGCCATTGTCTGCGTCTCCGTCTTTCCACGTCTTCGCCCTTCACTGAAATGATTCTTTTACGTTGTTGTTGCTGTTATTGTAGCTGGCTTTTTTTGTGTGTTTCTGGTTTTGTAATTGTTGTTGTTGTTGTAGCCGGCATTTAAGCCGGCGCACAATTTTAGGCAAATTACTGGCGTTGGCTCAGCCAATGTCTTGGCTTTTGCTTTGTCATACAAAGTTGCCGATGCTAGCCCCCCCTCCCCACACCGTCACTCCGCGCACTTTTGACCAGGCCGCAATCTACCACAATCAGCCAGCCCATCTGTAAGTGTGTGTGTGTATGTATGTGTGGGGTGCATGGAACAAAATGAAAATGGCAAAACAAGGTCAAGTGTAGGGAGCAAAGTTTGTATGAGTGCGCACACACACGCACACACACACACACACACACACACACAGGCATTAAAAAAAACTATAAATAAAAAACGAAAGGTTCGCATAACTTTTTCATTAAACTCAGTTTGTTGTTGCATTTGTTTAAACAAAAATGTTGTCAGGCCGCTGGCGTCAGCAGCGGCAACGACGTCGCGTCGCTGCCCGCGTCTGAGTCACGCTCAACAGGCAACAGGCCGTGCAGCATTTTGAGGTTAACTTTTTGTCACATTGACGACGAAATAATTTGCACAAAGGTGTGAAGTTTTTGAGAGCTGAACTTGACGTATGGCAATACCCAACGACCAACGAGGCCGACGTCGACGTCGACGTCGACGACACCTGTGGATACGAATGCGAGAGGGAAACAGAGAAAAAAATAACAAATAAGAGAAAAAAGACAAAATAATAAAATCGACAACAGCAAGCAAAAGCAACCCTCCGACAGAGATTTGCTGCCAATATGCAAGCCTATGCAGCGTGCTGGAATAAGAGAGTGGGGGGGCAGTGATTACTGTCTCTAGCCCTCTTTCTCTCTCTCTCTCTCTCGCTCAGCATGTTGGCACACGTGTGACGTATGCGCTGTCAAAAAGCATGGGATCAAATCGGCCGCTGAAAGTGTAACTAAAATACATTCGCATACATGCACATACATACATATGTATGTATGTATGTATGTACATAAAACAAAAAGCTACATTTGCACATACTGATGTATGTATGTATATTTGTATACAAATTATATATCAACGCACACGAACATACATACATACATACATATGTATGTAGCTACACATACATTCATATGTACAATGTATGATGTATACACAAACAGCTACAACAACGTCGCCAAGCAAAAAAGAAACCTAAATAAAAAATTAAATGGAAATTTCTGATATAAAACACACGCACACAAGCACGAACATACATACATACATACATACAGACACACATTGCCAGTCAGCCAAACGTGAACATGAACATAGCGCACAAGCAACAAGAAGTTTGGCAACGTTGCCTTTGCTCAAGCAGCATAACAAAGCACTGCGCTGCTTCTGCGCTGCCAGCGGCAAAACGTAACGAGGCGGCGGCAACGAAGACAACGGCACAGTGGTTAAAGCTCGATGTAACATTTTTTTCAATATTGTCTGCCAAGACAGATTTGAAATAAATGAATTTGTGATCAACAACTTTTATTAATATCTCTTGCTTGTCTATACAGTAATATGCAAAGAAATATTTATTTTAATTGTTTATTTAACCAAACGTATTGATTAATTAGTACTTTTTTATAGCGCATGTAACGATTCTATGAACTGATTTTTTTTCGTATGTCTGGCCCCACTGTGTGCCAGCAGACACAAACAAATAGCAAGCAAGTATGACGGGCCGTCGCGACCGACGTCGCGTCGGCGAGCGCGCCAGAGAACGCAATGTAGTTTTTGCGCAGCGCACACACAGCAACAACAGAAACAGAAACAGAGAGGGAAAGGGAAACTACAATATAAGAAACGGGCAACCCGGTGGTGAATTGGCTGCGTCAGCAGGAATCATTGCTGTTTGTTGGGTTTCATGGAAAGGGCACTTGCTGAACGGATTATCTTCACAACAATGTAGACAAATATAAACTATGAACTGCATTGTTCGCAGGTAGCAAATTCAATGGAATCTACTTATGTACTTATGAGCACTTGAACAGCTGTTGCACGTTTTATAACCATTTCTCGATGGAGCAAAATAATTGGCATTATAGCTGTTGTTATGGCTTCATTCTTATTAAATTTAATTGGGAAAAAAAAAATCAAAATGAAAATAGCAATGCTTTTCCTTAAGCCTTTTATAATGTGCACAAATTGATGCGTTTGATTTTGATTTTGATTGGAGCTTTTCATAATTTGCCAACGTTCTTAAAATTTGACTTTAAACAGCGGCATTTATTTAAGGTGGTAAAACATATGTAGACAGTTTTTGAAATAATTAATTGAAAATAGCGATAGATGGTAATACTAAAAAACCAATTACGATCAAATAAATACATCTATGTATATATTTTTATCAAAAACAAAAATAAATCAAAATATTAAGTACATTTATGTAATCATCATTTGATTTTAGTGCAGATCAGATATAATACCGGATAATGAACGATATAATTGTGGCAAAATGTCTCCGGCTTAAGATAGTTAATCAAAGCTAAAATTTAATATAATTAAAGGATATATTCCTATACCAAATTCTAATTTTAACTATATAAAACAGGTTCAAATATGATATACACGACTTTTGTTGCCGATATTTCCAATCAGAATTCGATAGTACAGATAATTGAAGGACTATCTATTGTCCCATTTATATTTTGTAATCAGACTATCGATAGTACAGATAATTGAAGACTATCGACTGTCCCATTTATATTTTTTAATCAGACTATCGATAGTAAATATAATTGAAGACTATCGATTGTCACATCGATCTTTTTTGTAATCGGACTATCGATAGTAAAGATAATTGAAGACTATCGACTGTCCCATTGATGTTTTGCCACCTCCAACATGAACATAAATTTAATTCATATGGAAATCAGCACACACACACACACGCGCATACATATGTGTTGGCAACCAGCTGAGCACAACTTATGGAAAATGCGCCAGTGGGTGGGTGGTTCTCAGCACTCGGCACACAAAAAATAATCAAAAACATTTTTTTTGCTACAATTTGACACACAAAGCAGCTGTCTGCACACACATACACAGACGCGTACAAATACACCAAGCACTTATATATACATATATATGTACATACATACATATATACATGTATATCACACGCTGTGTTGCCATAGATACATTTGTATGTACAGATGTGTGCACGTACCCCATGGATACATAAGTATGTATGTATGTATGTATCTTCGTTTTTGGGCAGAGGGGTGAGGCAGTGACAGCGCTCGGGCAGGGCAGCATTTGTTATCTACTGCGCATTGTCTTGGTGTTGTTTGCGTAGTTGTCTGTCTGTCAGTGTGTGTGTGTGTACAAGAAGATGAAGCAGAAGTGAAAGAGGAAGAGATACTGCGCGAGCAGCAGGAGAATACCGAATAACTAGCGCAGACGCTTATAGTCAGGGTAGCGGGCGGGCGGTCGTTTGGTCGGTCGGTCGGTCGGTCGGTCGGTTGGTCGAAGAGCCGAGCCAAGCACACAAATCAACATGACACGACCAACGGCAACAACAACAACAACTGAAAAACCGGCACATTCAACTTCAACGCACACAGACACAGACAGCGTCAGACGATGAGACGGACCGACACTCACACGCAAAAGAGACAGAAAGACATTGCGACAGACGAACGGCCAGACTGACTGACTGATGAGTGCGCTGGCTGTTTGCTAGCGGACGTGCGAGCGAGATGAAGCACAATGATGAACGTAAAGAGGGAGCGCACGTTAGCGAGAACGTGATTATGGTTGAAAGGAGGGTGGAGGGCGAGGGGTGCTTGTTGGTGGTGTGTGTGTGTGCCAAACGAACGAACGCGTCAGCCAGTCGAAATAAATAAAGCAAAAGGCTGCCAGGCAGGCAGGCAACAACAACAACAGCAATAACGACAAAAAGCTACGCAAATAAAACGAGTAACGCAAAAATAAAAATAACAAGAATATGTAATAATAAAAAGCAAAATAAAATGAAAGCACACGAAACAAGCGTACGTAGGAATGAGAATGGCCTGCGAATTTTTATGCACATACACACACATACAGACGACATGCATGGTTTGTGTGCGTGTGTGTGTATGTATGTGTGCGGTATGAGATGACTGAGTGGAAACGGTTCGCACGGGCAGCGGGGGCGTTGCCATGCTCTTTGGCGCAGGGCAGCGACTGCAGCTTAGACAACGGTCGGTCGACTGCAGCCGCAGCTGACGTTGCCCCCACCCCCTCTTGTCTTCATAGCATGCAAATCGACGGTTGCGACCTATCCAAAAGTAAATGTTAAATGGATTGGGAGAGGACTAGTGCAAAAAAGGTTGATGTACATACATACATACATACCTACATATGTACATATGTTTTTATGTCTATGCATGACCAACATACTGTTAAAAACATTTGTATGTGCATACATATGTATGTACACTTAGTAGGTAATAAAGCTGTGCAAATGTACATACATATGTACATATGTATGTAATTGGCAGGATGTATGTATATGTATGTACATATGTACATACCATTGTTGCCAATCCAGCTTATTTCCCGTCAAATCTGGCTTTTTTTAAAAGTTCAATGGCGGGAAAAATTCGAAAACAGCGGGAATTTTGGCTTTTTATGAAATATTTAGATTTTTAAGCGCTTTTTTCTACAAAAAATAGATGTAAAAATATTAGACTTGACCGTAAGATCGATAAAAATGCAATTATTTATCGAATTTAACATACAGAATCAAATTCCCAACTTTATTAGTTGTGCAAATAGCAATTTTATATACATATGTATACAGAATATCGGGGTTAATTCTATGCCAAAACGTATGGAGGCTGTTATAAAACAGAAGGGCTTGCCCACAAAATATTAATATGTTAACGATATTATCTTTTTCAATATTATTTACAATATTCTTTTTCGTTTTTTTTTTTAGTTCCTTTTGTTCCTTGAAAATGTGTCATTTTTTGATTTGATTAAATTAATAAAAATTACTGCTTTGTTATTTTTAAGTATTGTTAATTGAGTTTTGTTGAAAATTCAGGAAAAATATTTAAAATTAATGTTTGCTACCAAAAACGTCTACAAAATGGGTCCAAAGTAGAAAATGTTCGTTGAATAACTTCCGTGTTTATTATCCAAACGACTTGAAATTTGGACAGTAGATTAAGAGTGGTGTCTCTAGTTCTTATAGTTGCTGAGATCGACGCGTTCATACAGACGGACAGACAGACGGACATGGCCAAATCGAAATCTTGTTTGATGCTGATCAAGAATGTATGTATATACTTTATAGGGTCGGAGATGTCTCCTTCTGCCTGTTTCATACTGCACAATTCCAATACCCCCTTTTTACCCATTTTATGGCTACAGGGAGTAATAAGCAAAAATTCCGGGATGTACGGCAAAACAGCACGGAGTTCATGAACTAGTTCCAAAAGTACTGTAGTGTTCTGCAGTTGTTTCAAATGCAAACGAGTCTATTTCAGCTTTTTTTCGGCACTGTTCCCACCAAAAACAGCTTTTTTTGCTTCTAAAAAGCTGGCAACACTGGTAAATACATATTCTTGATCAGCATCAAGGGCCGAGTCGATCTAGCGATGTCTCGTGGTGGCTTTATGGATTTGACACCTCAATATGTGTATGTATGTATGTATATACATACATACATATGTATGTAGCTCTGAAATCTTTTGACATTCGCTGTTTCAAAAACATTTCAATGCGCATTCTTAAACACATGTTGAAAACTGATAGCAAAATGCGATTGATGTCTGTGGGAAGCCTTTCAACAGTTTGTAGAGCGAGAATTGTAATCAAACTGTTGGAGACTTATTCGCTGATTGTGTAGAGGGGAGACATTTACCATAACCTCGGTAAATGTTCGACATTGACCGATATCGATCCGATCAGTTCCGTGTGGTATTTGAGCAGCTGTGCGGTGAGCGCCTACCGCCTCCCCGCCTCACCGCCACCCCTGTTGGACTGTGTACCCTATGAATACAAAACTTGCCTAATACAGGCTGTTCTATCCAAATAGCCCACCATCTGAAAGTATGCTTATTCATTTCTCGCATTGTTGCTAATTTTTTGTTTTGTTAATGAGTTTTATTGAAGTTTTTTATTATCGGCAGATCGCGCGCGCTCTCTGCTTATCACAACACGATTGCGTCCAATCCCCCGCCTCTCCGATACCCGTGCTCACTCTACACACCTAACGAATGCGATTCCACTGACTCTCCGTCCATTAACATGCGACCGATCGTCGCCAACAGTCGTAGCAATTCACAGTTAAGTCAGTTGTCATACATACAACTGTACGAATATACATCCATACATACAATGTATGTGTGTATGTGTAGAAGGAGAAGGAGAAGAAAACAAAACCTAACCTGAATTTATGGCTGCGGCTGGTGGGTGACACTGCGGAGTAGGCATAGTGAAATGGCAAGCATTCACTGTATGCAAGAGAGCAAGTGAGATGACAATAGCTTGTGAAGCCGAATAAGCGCAAAAGTAGCGCAACTTGCGGTTACAACAATAAAAACAACAATAGCAGCAGTAAGAAGAATGAGAACAACAGCAATAGCAATCAGGAGCAATTCCAACACTTGCCGGTTAAGCGCGCGTAATCGACGCTCATGTCGGCAGCTTCATCATTATCATCAACATTATTATCATCAACATCATTATCATCATCAACAAAACCAGCAACTCATGCCTATGCCACTTCGCGTCTCTCTCCCGCCTGTTAACTATACATATATGTACATATGTACATGTGTGTGTGTGCATATGAGTGTTCACATTAGAGTTGTGCATTGATGGAATCAGTTTAGTTCAATTTTTTGATAAGACAAGGAATCAATCGTACCGTTTGATTCATGAATTTTCTTCGTTAACATTTCGTTTGTAAGAAAGGATATAAACGGATCGCCTGCATATGTATGTATAAGCTCATATAATTACAACAATTAACTGGCATGTCATTAATTAGATTATTTGGGGCTACATTTTTAGGCCAATAAATTTGTATAAGAGCTAATAAACATAATTGAACTCAAACAAAAATGAAGAACTAGATCGGAACTCAAGTGACTACAATGAACGAACAAAACAAGGCAAGAAACTAAATGAACAAGAAGTATTCGTTCATCTTGACGATTCGTTTGATGGAACTGAACGCTGAACGATTTAATACAACTCTAGTGCACGGATACATACATACACGCATATGTATGTATGTATGTACGTTTATATGTATGTATGTAAGTACATAAAGTCAACTGCTTTGCCCCCACTCTGCTTGGCCGTACTCGATCGTGTTGCGGGCCCCGCACCGCGACGCGTCTTGTATTACGTGTTGGCTTTTTGCATGTTGTTGTCGTCTTGGCTTTATTTGTGCATGGGTCGGCCGTTGCTGTTGTTGTTATTGTTTGCCGCTTAAGCCAACTCAATCAAGTCACAGTCGCCGCCCGTTGCCCGCTGCCTCCGACCCAACCACCGTTTTGCAACGCCAGCGGCCACTGGCACCCAGCAACAGGCCCAGCAAGTTGTGATGATCGCTGAAACCGGTCTCCTCTTACTGCCTTGCATATTTTTAGCAACAAGTTGAAACCCGGATTGGAACTGTGGCAGCTGAAGAGGCAGAAGGCACCAAGGCACACACACAAAGACAAACAGCACATACATACACAACAGACAGAATGATAATGAAAACGTGTGCAGAGTAGAGCTGTGTCGTTTCGTTCAGAATAAGTTCAATTGAAACGCGTCATTTTAAATGAACGAGTGAACGATTAATGAATCAGTCGTTTTTGAACGAAACCGTTCATTTTGTTCAGTTGATCAGCTGCTGGAGGTCCAACAACCAAAATTCTCAGTGTCGTTCATGAACTGAACTAACTGATGTTGACGAGTCAGAAACGAACGGTGGAACTTATTGAACAATTGAACTAGAAATCGCAAATCTATTGCAGAGATCAGCAAAGAGGCGGCGGCATTCGCTTGTAACAAAATTGTTTTTATGCTTTGGCAAACGATCCGCGCCAAAAGCACCGCCGTTTACCCCCCGCCGTTTTGCACACAGCGAACGACAAGCAAGCGGCGGACGTATGGACAGTCGGCCAGACGGAAATGACAGCGACCGCAAACATAGCCGCGTCATCGTCATCGTCGCCGTCGCTGTCGCTGTCGACGTTGGCGTTGGCGTCGCCGCAAAACAATTGCCGGCCATTGTTGTCGTTGGGCGACCCCCACGGCCCCAGTGCCACGATGCGACGCAAAGCAAAGGCGAAGACGATGTTTTTCTATACACTTACCTCACCAAGTGCCTTATGATTTTCCAATCGAGTTTGGGGATACTTGATGATGCTGCAAAATGTAGATGTCAAGCTGTTGATAGTTTTGATGGTTTTATCAAACTGTTTATATTAATTGACATTCTCGAAAACAGCCACAGATATCGGTAATGCCAGCGATGGTTTGACACCTCGTCTCAAGGGGAATTTACTCATGACGTGATGTACTCCGTTGTGACAAGGGACATTATTTTTTTAAGCTCTATCTCTCTAAATCAGATGACAGCTGCTCTGAGAGACAGATGCTAAAAAGAGAGAGACAACATTTTACATTCTGCACTCTTTGTTACCTAAATAGTAATTTTTGACGGTTGATTTCGATAACGATATTACATATATGTGGCACAATGCCATATCGTGTGACCGCACCTTAATGGAGACATTAAGACACATATTAATATTATTTTTGGGTTTTTAGTGAACCGCCCCAAAGTGGTAAAAAGAGAACTACGATAAAACAGGTGTAAGCATCTCTGAAAAGAACCTACATAAATGTAATGTTGAAGTAATTTTGCATTATCTCCCCTTGACTCCACCCACGTCCCCAGACAAATCCTTTCCCTTACACGAGCATTTTATATTTATTAAGTAAAATGCATATAAAAAATTAAATAAAATAAAATAATAAGAATTAAAATTATAAAGAATGATAAAAACACTGAAAAGATCTTAAGATCTAGATCAATCTGGTAACAAAAAAAAAGAATAAAAAATCAAAAACATATGCATATCCTTAAATAGTGAAAGGTAGTGGAATATCGATATATAGAATTCAGTGTTGATTTCGCGATAGATATTAATATGTTCTTTAAAAAATTTCCCTTTTGAACAAAATGTTAGGGCATACAACAGTTGGATTTGTGATTTGGGATATTCTCTCATTTCTTGTTTTCTTACATTTTGTTACATTTGCCTTGCCATTCATATTTTTGTTTATTGTTGTTACCGTCTGACTGCTCGCCCCCTGCCCGCTGCCCGCTGCTGTTGGCCGCACTGCTTTCTAGCTGGCCCCACCCCTTGGACCACTTGGAAAAGCAGCGCGCGGCGACCGCAAAAGTTGCGCCAT
The DNA here is from genome assembly GCA_037075165.1 of Hirtodrosophila histrioides. Taxonomy (NCBI): domain Eukaryota; kingdom Metazoa; phylum Arthropoda; class Insecta; order Diptera; family Drosophilidae; genus Hirtodrosophila; species Hirtodrosophila histrioides. The sequence goes on from JBAMCL010000217.1 coordinate 475,669, forward strand.
GGGGCAAATACAATGGCACTTTGACCCTGACTTTTAATATGTGCGCTGTCGCTTGGATGCCTCACTTCTACACTGAAGACCCCCGACTCGGACTCGTGTGGGCAGTGGGGAGTACCCAGCAATGGGGGGAGTAAGGAATACGGAATATGGAGTTTGGAGTTCGGAGTGGAGAGACCGTTTGCCCCCGCCAATCCCATCCAACCACGTGCTAAATTATTGTTATTATTATGAATGTGTTTGTTGCTGCTAAACGTTAAAGTATGATTAATTGACTAGAGGTTGTGCGGCGCACTTCAACACATTTGACAAACCTGCTCCCCTATCGCCCCTCAGCATACACACACACACACACCGATCAGTTACGTAGCCTCGCCTAGACGGCCCCCAAGCCACGTGCAGAGCTAATTTGCCTTGGCAACTCTTTCACTTGCCACTACTGTCTCCTCCTCCCCGGTACCAGCATCAAGTTTCCACGCTTATCAGGGTTAAGTTGGCAATTGGCTGAGGGGTGGATAATGTACACTCACAAAAATAAGCTTAACTTAATTGATGCAAATTACACTGAAAACAATGACACCAAGAACCTTGGGTAAACCCCTTATTATAGAAAATAGGAATAACAAAATAATTGATAGGAATTTTAGAAGATGTTTAAGGCTTTATTTTTTTTTACATATCCTTAAATACTCATTGATTAATTAAGGCGAATTTTGCGAGTGAATTCTTCTATCTGCATAATATATTAATATTATATATATTTACTATTAAGAAATATTATTATATTACAATGTTATACATTTCTTACTATTAGGAAGTATAATTAGAAACGCTTGCCCAAAATTTTTGTTGGCAAAATAGTTTTAATCAACCAATGAATATTTAAGGGATTTGTTTTTCTATATTGCTGTTTCATTTTAGAAAGAATTTGCCAAATTTATACAAAAAATACCCTATAATTTCCCAAAAATTTCGAGTTTTCATCTAAAAAAAACCAGATTTTTTTTTTTTTTTTTTAAGTTCTCTTCGAAAACTATGGTGAGGTACCTTTGGCTACCTTTGGCTAGCATGCCGGGTTTTCTAAATTCTAGGGTATTTACTTTTATATAACAGTGTATCTGCTGACGCATTTATGGCATGCGATACCAACGCGCAACGCAGTTCGGTTACCATGGCATTGGGGCACAAAGTGTGGGTTGCCTGTAGCTGTACCGGGCGTATGGGGGAGTATTGCGCACTTGCCACGTACAATCTGCGTCAGATTGAAAATGTAAAAGATAAATTCCAACTTGAGTGGGATTATATAAACTTATATTTAGCATAATTAATACCACAAAGTGGAAAACTGTGAAAACTAATTGGGAGCTTAACTTGAGTGCACCTACTAGTATAAAGAGGATTACGGCTAAATATAAGTTTGCATTTCAACATAATGAAGGTTGTTTTCAGCTCATTAGTGGCAAAGGATAATTTATAATGTATGGAGTGCGCGTTGCATCCACATTTATGGGATATATGTGGCATATATGTATGTAGGTATGAAGGTATGGGTTAAATTTGTATCGACTTTATGTAGGTGCACAGCAGGAGCAAAAGAACTAAAGCTAACAGGCATTATTCTCAATATGTAGAGTTAAAAACTTCCTTAAGTGAGGACCTACGGTGTGGCTATTATTGTTTCAAGCTAGCTTCCACTTTGAGGATAGATAATGAAAGAAGACTAGTATGTACAAGTCAAAAGCGAGAATATTTTCCACTATATGTATGATATAGTGCTCCAAGGCATGTGTACCAAGTTTCATCAGTGTACTTATGTATTTATATAGCTTTAAACTGAAAAACAAACAAATATAAACAAAAACGACAACACATTTGTATGTTTATTATAGGATTGAAAAGTGCGATACTTTCGCAAATCTTCTAGGAATCATTAAGTAAGTATGTTTTTTTTTGTTTGCTGTTAAATATTGTGTTCGTATGCAGTCAAGAAAACGAACGTTAAATGGAGCTTGTAAGAAAATGTATACCAGAAACCCCATTCTAAATGGATAGTATCTTAATTGAGCCAGTTGTCGAAAGGAATCCATCGTATAAGAAGGGAAGCTCAAAAGTATGCTGCAATCATTTTACTGGCACGATCAAAACTGAAACCCCAAGACGTTACCGCTATTAAACGTGCCCGATCTCGAGAAACCATTCTCGACCGTACCGGGCTCTTTACAAACTATACCGAGGATGCCAATTTCGGCTGGAAAAGGTCATCGAAATTCATCTATGCAAGATCTTTCTGTAAGTTTAAATACGGGCAGGCCTACATATGTATGTATATAAAGGGTAAAGACGTCAAATTTGGTATGCATACCATATGCAGAAGAAATTTGTTTGCAGAATTAAACACCCCTCCGAAACGGGTTGAACCCGAAATTCCACTCTTTTCCTACTCTGCATAGATTTGCTTATTTTCTCTTATATTTTTCTTTATTTCTGTTAAAATGTACTTATTACTATCTTTCTGTTCAACAGTTCAATCAAGTTGAGGTAAAAAATTTACAAGGGAGACTTTATCTAATTTTTAACATATAGAACATTTACCTTAAGTTATAGCTGGGTAGAAAATGAATACGGAAATAATTATAGCATTGTTTAAAATATACGGCTGGGTAAATCTAAGAGAAAGGACCTTATAAGGCATCTCCGTCGGCGTCTTCTACTCGATGGAATTTTTGGCGGGCGGACTAAGCGTCTGGCATATAAACTGGGGTGGCATCGGAGGCGCTCTAGATACTTGTGGGATATATTGTTGATGGCGTCACTTTTAGGTCACGCTCCACATTCCGGATCCACATTTGCCATTATGAATTAAAAAGCCTTCGCCCGACCCAATCTAATGTTGTTATTGTGGGATTTGGCAGCTATCCTACATGTTTACACTCCATTTTTCTAGATTGGGCCTGAATAACAAATTAAGCCCTCAGGAGGAGGCAGTTGATTCTTTAAGAATTTGTTAGCGGAGACTTTGGTGGTTGAAAGTTAGTCTGCGGTCCAGGATGAGGCCTAGTTATTTCTGGTATGCCTTATGATCAAGGGTGTCCCCTTGCAGGATCCTTCCCAAACAATTTGCTCTGCGATTGACGCATTTGGCGCTATTAATGCCATTATTTCATCCATTGTCACATGTCCAGAACATATTCAGATATTTGTAAAGGACCTCAGTAGCAGAGATGACGCAGGTGCTTCTTAACAATCAAGACCGTATCGTCTGCATATGTGCCAAGAAGGAGAATGGGACCAAGAACCCTTCCTTGCGGAACTTCACCCTTAATTGGTCTGTTATGGGAGGCTTGGTCGTCAACATTTTATTCGAATAGTTTATTTTCTTATATTTTTTTTTCTAATGCCAATGGAGCTGTAGCTGTAGTACTATATTCGGTAACATATTGCCCACATCAAGCAAACACTTTCAGTTGCTTGAATATAATATATTTTTAAATTGATTGTTCAAGTGTTTTTTTTTCCTTTCCTGAGTAGGTATATCCGTTAACACATATTTACTCTACAGTTATTATTTATCATAAACATTTGCGTAAATTAATACGAGTATAATTATGCCAAAAATCAAGGCTATATCTTGTAACTATTGTGACTTGAATAAACCTTTCTTTTGTATAAATGTCGAACTCGGTGTTTTTAGAACTTATATGATACATAACCTAGAAAAACAGGCTTGAATTATGTATATTATGTGTAAATTGATTAAAAACAAATTGTTATTATTAAAAGGAAGCAATAGTATTAGTAAAACAATCAATTTACAGCCATTAAAATTTAAAAATATTAAGAAACAAGAAAGGACGGCTATCTGCGGAGTGCCGAAGCTATATACCCTAGCAGGAATTCAATTTTATACAAAACTTAATGTTAAAATGATAGGAATATATGTAAAATATAATAAAACTCTCACTTAGTTTGGATGAAATATTTGTATAAACTAACAGTTTGATATAGTAGTCCGATCTTTACCAAATATCGTCAGATTGTATACACTCTCTAGAGACTCTATTTGATAAAGTTTAGTAAGGATACCTTTATAAACAAAAAAGGTTTTTCATACAAAAACATAGTTGTCGACCGATCATTCCTATGGCAGCTATATGTTATAGTGGTCCGATCCGGCCCGTTCCGACATATGTACTGCCTGCAGTAAAAAGAAGGGTCTGTGCCAAGTTTCATTACGATAGTTTTAAAACTGAGAGACTAGTTCGCATAGAAACAGACGGACAGACGGACATCCCTATATCGACTCGGCTATTCATGCTGATTCAGAATATGTACACTTTGTTGGGTTTCGAGACAAAAAATGTAATACCCTTTGCTAGTGTATAAAAACAATAAAAATGGAAAGGATATCAAAGAACTACAGTCAATGATGACAGATATAACTTTGTAAGTGAAAACTCCCTTAGCCGTTGTGAAGATGATAACGATCTATTATATATATATATATATATATATATATATATATATAGTATAAATATTGCAGGTTCGAAGCACATTAAGGTCTTTTTAAATATCCGATTCCGATCAAGTCATTCTTAATCACATTTGCAGTGGTATTTTCAATTTTGGATAAAAATATATCTTTGAAGTAGTAGAATGAAAACCATTTGAACATCGTTTTAAAATCGAAAACTGGTTGATAATTCGCTTAAACACGGGAGCAGCAAACCAAAGATATTTCTGGCATAAGTCCACTCAAAAGTATGCTACAAAAATGTAAGAACTACACCCAAATTAGTTGAAAACAGCGCCCAAGGTAATTCTCATAGGTATAAAAGTGTATTTGTCCGTACTAAACTAAATGTTACATATAAAAGAGAAGGAAACAAAAGGTAATTGTTTAAAAATTGTAAAAAAAAAAAATATTAAAAAATATAAATGGCAAATGAAAAAATTGGACTTAGGCATTGCGCACGCCGCGCAGCTCCTTGTCGGCCTTCTTGAGGGTGACAAAGTTGTTAAGTTGCTTGACGCGCAGCTTGGACCAGATCATAAAGTTGCTCAGTCCCAGAATGGTGGCCGCATGCAGGGCGGCTGCCTCCGGATAGAGCACGGTGGCACAGCCAAGTCCCGATGGTAGATTGAGACTGGACCAAGCATCCACCTGCATATTGTCGGACTTGACGGGCGGGCAGTTAATCACCGGATAGTTGGTGTTGCCGGAGACGACTGGTCCAAGTCCATTGGAGCGTCCGGCGACGGCGACAAAGATCAGATTGCTCATCACGGATTCATATTCGCGCACAATGCGCAATGTCTCCTCAGGTCCCTTATGCGCGGAGCTGACACGCAGCTCCACATTAAGGCCAAGCGAACGGCAGCTGGTCGCAATCTTCTCGCTGTGTGATGTATCTGAAGCGCTGCCCATGAGCACAACAACCAAATGATCCTTGCGCGGCACTATCTCCGCCAGCTGCTCCGATACCCAGATGAAGTTACGCTTTACGACATCCAGATCGGTGCTTGTGACCGATGTTAGATTACGATAGACCTGCTTATCGACCATCAAACGCTTGTCCCCAGCTGGCCACAGGCGCCAGGCATCAGAGTCTATAATATCGGCGAGCAAAATATTGCCATCGGCATCCACACCAAACTCCACTTTCATGTCTATCAATGCACAGTTCTTCGTTTGCCAGGCCCGCTCCAGGATCTCAAATACCAGCAACGTTGTGCGCCTCATAATGTCCACTTCATCCTGGCCTGCAAGCGAAATAAGTTCAGTTAATTTATATTATATAATGAGTAATTGAGCTCTTCACTTACCAATCACCAGGCCATTCAGATCGAATTTGGCCGATATCAGTTGCTCATCGCTCCACTGTGGATCGTGATTCGCATCGTCCTTGAAGAACGTCTCCTGCTTGGGCGGTGAGAATCTGCAAGATAACCAAAGAGCGATTATCGATTGTAACTAATGTATAATCACCGTCAAAGCCAGTCCCAAATGTGTTTTAAAATTATTTTTATAATGAAACGCTTTTTACTCCCTGTACCCATAAAATGGGTAAAAGAGGGTATTGGATTTGTGCAAATGTCCGTCTGTCTGTCCGTCTGTCTGTCCGTATGTATGAACGCAAGGATCTCAGCAACTATGAAAGCTAGAGACACCAAATTTGGAATGCAGGTTCGTGTATAGCGGGAGCAGGTCAAGTTGGTTTCTGATCTCAGATATCTCCTCCCGTTCCCCCGCAATTCGATCAAAACGTTTTACAGCCACAGTTTTAAAGACTGGCATGTATAATACATTAGTCACTCTTAATATACTGTCCAAATTTCAAGTCGATCGGATAATAAACACGGAAGTTATTCAACGAACAAGATTCAGTACTGGAGCGAGGGGGGGAAGAAGAAGCACAGCCACGACTTAAAATGCCTCGCGTACGCTGTGGCTCGCGTGTGTGCGGCTTTGTGTATGTGTGCGTGCATGTGTAAGTGAACGAACATATGATTGGAAGTCTTAGACCTGGGTACGGGGAGTTTTGTAGTCGGGTATACTCGACTATAGCATTCTTACTTGTTTAATTATATCGTTTAATAAAAAAAAAAAAAAAACAAAAAATTTTTAATAACACTTGCAACTTTCATAAAAAAACTAACTTTTCATCCTGGCAGGATCGGTCTGATCAAAACATAATGAAACTTCGAATTGCAGAGTTTGGTTCACATATCTTAAAATACTACAAGGTTTTTCATAAAACTAAAAATTTGGATAATTGTATGGGACGAAAAGGGTCGTCCACATATTACGTAATCACATTTCTGCTCTTTTTTGATACCCCCCATATAATCAAGCGTAATCATTTGGCTAACCTCCCCCCTTTGATTACGTAATCATTCAAAATTAATTTCTTCCGGAATTTGAAAACAAAATTGGTGAAAGAAGACTCTTAGATAGATTACGTAATCATATGCCAAGGGTCGATCCCCCATGTAATCAATAGTAATCTTTTGGCTAATCCCCCACCCAACTATCCCCTTGTTGATTACGTAATATGTTGACGACCACTAAGGCAATCGGTTAAGTTTTGACAAAGTTATGGGAGTTTGTAATCTAATCCCTTGCTGCCCCATCATGGCTTGAACTAATTACTTTCATCAACAGGTCCATTTGAAATTCAAAGTCCACACCAAAGCCTAATCCCTTTATCTAAGTTTCTATAATCCTTAGTTATATTTTTATTTAATTTTTAGAACCGCTTGTAATGTCATAAGGGCAGCTTTCATTTTCTAAAATAGAGGGCGCTCGAAGTGGGTATTATTTCATTAGGTGGGTCAATATTTAAAGGATATACCGGGTCGGGGACACAAAAGTTTGGGAAACGCTGATTTGGAAAGTGGAAACAGGAACAGGCCTTATTGCAACTCATTAGATTATACACCGTGTTAAAATAGTTGGAAATAAGCTAAGTTATCAATATTTTTGTGTCTGTTTTTTTTAAAGGAATTGTGAAATAGCGAATATATTGCTTAACCAGCTATGAGCTTTTGCAATCTTACTGCCGCGCTTCAGTGCACGGCTTATCTGGCCAACGGGGAGACTGGCGACCTCGATGCAGCGCATCAATTTTTAGTATAAAATTTGTTTACCACAGCAAACGTCGTTGAGTGGGGGAGGCATAGGGCGGGTTCACTGACGTTGGTTGCATTGATAAGCCACTGCCACTGCTGCTGCTGCAGCTGCTGCTGTGTGCAGTTCACCGCTGAGATAACCTAGCGAATGTTACTGACCTGTAACCCTCGGGTACGCCCACATTGCGCTTGAGGAATGATCCGGTTGCCAGGCGTCGGGTTACCCACTCAATGGGTATCATCTCGCATTTGCGGGCTAGAAAAGCCTTGGGGCCGCACTGCTTTACGTACGCGGTACGAACGCCTACGGAGAGAGAGAGAGAGCGTTATTTTGTTAACTGGCAAAAGAGAGAGTGAGTTATGGGCCCCATACACGATATTGTTGCATTGAGACAATTTACATGCATTGAATTTAATACCCTTCCAGTTTTATTATTGTATTGGAGCAAAGGCGTTTTTGAGCATATATATCAGTATTTTGTTTGATCAAATTTGATCAACAAATGATCAGAATAATCACTTTTGCAAGGGTATATATGTACATATGCACATATATGTATAAATACATATGTATATTTAGTACCCCGAACTATATATACATCAAAATCACAGTTATATGCGTAAAATTAAGAGGACATTAGCATGTGTGTCTGGGCGAGGCTTTTATCTGTATGCAATGATCGTCGTGAATGGGCCACATTAAAACTTACCCGCCTCGTTGAGCAGTCGAAAGACCTGTCCATTGGTTACATTCGAGATTTCAGCTTTGCCAGTCAAATCGTGCGCCTTGACGCCATCGCCGGCCGTGATGCGATCCTTGCTGAGCAATAGACACAAGCCAGGATGCTCCGGCAGATTGTAGACCTGCTTTGTTTTACCCTCGATGATCACCTTGCCCAGCTTGTAGCCCTCAACTGTAAAGTAGCACAACAAATTGCTTTAGTAATGTGGTCGGTTAAGGGGAGAATTGCGGTAGCTCCACTTACTCGACGTCGGTGTAGGTGACATTCTCGCAAATGCTGTTTCTGTTTTTTTTTGTTGTTTAAATTAGCTAAAATTGCGTACACAAGGGGGAACGCAGTTTTCAATTTCAATTCTCACGTGTTGCGCGTTTGCTTTGTGCTCGGTATTCGCTAATTCCGTTGCCCACTCTGCGTCTGCGTCGAAGTCTAGCTCCAAGCCAACTGTGTGCTGGAAAACACGCTGCGAGCGACTTTATGTGCTTTATGTTCTCGTTGAAGTTGCTTATCTCGAACTCAAAACACACACATCCACGCGCCATTTACACATACTAAGCCGCACACAGAGATGATTGCATGCGTAGGCATAGCCATGGTGAAGGCTTTTTGGGTGATGTCAGAGGATCCAATGCTCTTATTTATGTGGTACCAATTGATAGTTGTGGTACCTCATGTGTTATTAATACATATATAATGGGCGGTATATTTATGTGGTGTATAACTAAGTACTTTGTACATATGCATGTGCAGTGAACGTTTGAATTAGTGAGAATTCGTGAGAGTAAAAGTGTTTTTTACTTACAGCGATATATTTCACAAACAAATATTTCCACCATAACTATGTGAAACACATAAAAAACAACGATTTACGTTGTCATTCGTTAGATTGACCCTTTTTCGCTTGGTATATGTATGTATTTTACAAGAACTGGTACCTGGCTACTCGCATGATACCACCTAAGAAAATTACAGCCTGCGTAGGCATGGCAACGTTAGCTTACCATTGCTGAGAGCAAGAAAGAGAGCGAGAGAGAAAGTCCATTAAAAGAGAGCGCAACGTAAGGTCGTTTGACTTTTACGTGCTTTTTGATACAGCCTTAAAATATCGGCAATGCCAATGAGTTTACTTGTGAGAGCGCACTTAATTGCATGATTGCAATAGAAACAAAAGAAGCATTGAAAAAGTGTTAAATATTTGCATGCGATTTCCAATACGGTTTGACCGGTGTGGGCTTATCGTAAGGGCATACAGCATTCGCAATTCGAATATCTGAATAACTGTATAACGTGGGTATTCTTTCAATTTGTTGTTGTGTCGTGAACATACATACATAGTTTTGTATATATGTATGTACTGTATGTATGTATGTAATATACATGATAAATTCAATTTGTAACACTAATTTAGTATTTAAGGTAATGCGAATATGTTCGTAGAATTGTCGGACGAAACTTTGATAGCGTATATGTATGTATGAATATGAAATGAAAGTACATACATACATAGATAGAAACATACGTACATATGTATGTACATATACATTATGTATACATATTAAGTGCATTTAACAAAAAATTAAGAAACGCGTTGAAATAATACCATATTTTTACTCCCCGTACCCATAGAATAGCTAAAAAGGGGGTATTGGATTTGTGGAAATGTCCGTCTGTCTGTCCGTCTGTCCGGATGAACGCGGCGATCTCAGCAACTATAAAAGCTAGAGACACCAAATTTGAAATGTAGGTTCCTCTATACAATACGCAGATCAAGTTTGTTTCTGATCTCAAATATCTCCCCCCGTTCCCCCGCAATTCGATCAAAACGTTTTACAGCCACACTTTTAAAGATATAGCTTTGGATTTTGGCATGTATAATACTTTAGTCACTCTTAACCTGCTGTCAAAATTTCAAGTCGATCGGATTATAAACACGGAAGTTATTCAACGAACAAGATTCAGTACTAGAGCGAGGGGGGAAGAAGAAGCACAGCCACGCCTGCGCTGTCGCGTGAGGTGTCGCTTGTGTGTGTACGGCTTTGTGTATGTGTAAGTGCATGCAGATGCGATCGGAAATTTTGGACCTGGGTACAGGGAGTTTTGTAGTCGGGTATACTCGACTATAGCATTCTTACTTGTTTCAAATTCCCTTTATAATATAAATTCAAATATATGTATATGGTAGTAGGAGTTAAGTACAGAGATAGTATTCAAGTAATCTATATATATATGTATGTTTGCCCCGATTGGTGACTGACTGATAGGAAATCCTCACACAGCACAAACCAGAAGAGCTAGGATGCAAAAATTTTCACAGTAGTTTCCACCTATGTCGGAAGTGCACACTAAGACGGGGGGACTTTGGAAAATTCCACACACAAGCGTGGAAAATCGCGGGAAACTGTTGTATGACCACCAACCTTCTTCAAACTTATTTTCCAAGATCTATACGATAAATCATTTGGCACATATTTCACCGATTTTGGAAAATCCACTCCATGGGCGGAAAATGCTGGTCTCAAAGTTTAATTTTGATCCGATCGGGTTCAAACTCATTTTCATACATACAGACATAATACATACATATGTACATACATACATACATACATAAATACACATATACATTCATACATACATACACATATACATATGTACATACATACATACATACACATATACATACATACATATGAGTGTACATACATATAAGGTTGAACCGCTCTGATCGGCTTAAATACCTTTAATTACCGAAGATAACCTCACTTTTTTTTATCGAAGCTTGTATCTATCATATAATACATACATACATACAATGCACATGCATGTATGTATGTAAATGTATGTACGCAATATGTATATTTATGCAATTTGATAGCCTAGTTACTTTCGAGCTTCCGACATTTAAGTTTTGTCCTGACCAGAGATCAATTCAGATTACTAGAGCGTCATCATTTTCATACTATATACATACATACATACATATGTACGTGTAAACAAAAATATTTTTGTTATTTTTATTTGTGCCGGACGACAAAGCTACACGTTTTCCGCATGTCAAGGGGCTGCTCGGGCGGGGAGAGGGATGTGGTGCAGGCACAATCAGAGACTTTAGCTGGTTGCCAAGTGCAGGCAAGCGGAAAGACAGCTAAGTTATTGGACAAGCAGCAAAGGTTTTTATATCTGCCAAGTATTATGATGTGTACATACATACATACATACATACATATGTATGAATATATTAATATATTTATGAAATCCTTTAGCTGCATTGCTCATCTGAAATCATTTAAATATTAACTTGTATTTTGAGCCTTCATTTCTTAATTTAATTATTATACTCTAAATGATTAATTCAGTCTTTTGAAAAACAGACTTAATAATTCACGATTAGTTCACAAATATTTGTCTTTTCAAACGCGCGCTAACTTTGCATTTAGCAAAGACAACAACCAATAGACAAGACCAGAGCCAATATCATATACATATGTGCACGCGTTGAAACGCAAAATTTTCGTTGGGTGAGTAATTCGTTAAGTAAATAACATTCGTTAGGTTCAGCCTTTACATAATTGACAACAGCTAGCGCAACAGAGTTTTAACAGAGACACGCTACGTCAAATGCGCAGCACACGATATCATAGACAAAAGCTGACCGTTACTGTAAATTATTCAAAACGTAATTAACTAGTTTTTTTTTGGTTTTCGTTTTTGTTTTTTTGCTTTTAAAAAGTGGCCGTGCTAGTTATTTAATATGAAATGAACTCGGCTTTACATTGTTCAATTCATTCATTATGAAAATAAGCTCTTTGAACTAAATCTGAACGATCCGGTTTGTTTTGAAGTTTTGGGGTCGACAGCATTAATAGTAAACAATTTCACTCACTAAGTTCAATTCACCGTTTTCGTTACTTTTTTCATGCCCAAGTTAACAAAACTTTAAATTTTAGTATTTTTTCGACAATTTCGACCCGTTTTTGTCTATTTTCGTTAATTTGATTCCAAAACAGTTTTTATCTAATATTTAAAAATTTTAAATAATCTGTATTTTATTTAGTATGTAAAATAAAAGCCTTATGCGATTGGGGTTCTTTTTTACTTGACCACCAAAAATAACTCATTTTAACCATTTTATGGGTACAGGGAGTGAAAGTGCAGTAGTATATATGATTTATAATTTTTAGATGTTTTAAAAATAGTTAAGATACTCAAAAAAAAAAAAAAATAATAAAAAATTTAATTTGCGAAGAAAAAAAGTTTGGCTCCATTTTAATCAAATTGACTCTCTTTATAGCCTAGCAGAGGGTATTAAAATTTTGTCTCGAAATGTGTAATGGACTGAAGGAGACTGTTTCCGACCCAACAAAGTATATATATTCTGAATCAGCATGAATAGCCGAGTCGATATAGCTAAGTCCGTCTATCCGTCTGTTTCTATGCGAACTAGTCTCTCAGTTTTAAAGCTATCGTAATGAAACTTGGCACAGACCCTTCTTTTTACTGCAGGCAGTACATATGTCGGAACCGGGCTGGATCGGACCACTATAACATATAGCTGCCATAGGAATGATCGGTCGACAACTATGTTTTTGTATGAAAAACTTTTTTGTTTATAAAGGTACCCTTACTTAACTTACCAAACAGAGTCTCTAGAGAGTCTATACAATCTGACTAAATTTGGTCAAAATAGGACCACTATATCAAACTTTTTGTTTATACAAATATTTCATCCAAATTAAGTGAGAGTTTTATTATACTTCAAATAGTTTCCTAACAAATCGGACCACAATAAATTTTGTATAACATTGAATTCCTGCTAGGGTATATAGCTTCGGCACTCCGAAGATAGATCATCCTTTCTGTATATTTTTTTGGCGCATTCCGATTTTGTAAGTGGCAACCGTGATTACTATATTTGTATGTAATACTTGTATTTATTGGTTATTCATTCATTTAGAGGTAAATTTGTATACAAACGTTAATATTTTTCAATGTGTATCAATGAATTGTTTACAATAATTGTTTCTTTCTGCCTTTGCCTGACATGCTAGCAGGGCCAGGACCTTTCAGTTTGAGTTTGGCGCATGGTCTTGACGCGGCTTCCTGCCAGTTATCGATTCAGGCAACTCACAACCAAAGTACGTACCGGTTTTGGCACAATACACAATCAGGCGACGCCAGTGGTCATCTATGGTGAGCATTGCAGGATTTCCAAAGCAGATCAGGAGAGAGCGGGCACGCGAGATGGCCACATTCATGCGATTCCCGGAGTGGAGAAGGCCCAAGCCGATGGACTCATCATCATTAACATTCAATCCCAAAGAGCGCACCGTTGAGATGAGCATAATATCGCGTTCCTAGATGATCAGAATGTGTTCAAATAGTGAGAAGAACTTCTTAACCAATTAACCAAGTGCTTACCTGACCCTGAAAGTCCTCGAGGGTGCCAATCTTGGGCGCACCCCTGCCAAAGAACATGGCCTTCAACAATTTCATCTGTTTCACAAAGGGTGTCAATATACCAATCTGATCCGCACGTACATCAATTGCGTATAACTTTCTGACCATGTTGAATATCTCAATCACTTCTTCAAAATTAAACCATGAGGGCGAATCATTATCCTTCATATCCTTGCCCTTGACGCCAAAAAAGGCAACGGCAGCGTATGGCGAAGGATCGGGAAAGATCCCATTCGCCTTGGACAATATAAGGGCTTGCGGGGATGTTTCGCTCATCACCATACCGACGAGCTCGTTATCATAAAATAGTTTGTTGTAAGTATACACAATGGCGTTCAGAGCGCGATAGTTGCAAATCAGTTTGGTAATAACGGATGGATCGTAGCCAGAGGTCTTGGGGTACAGCCGCATGTCCTTGCTATACGGTGGTTGCTTCAGTAAACGCTCCATAAACGATATATGAAAGCCCTGCAAGTCTGCAAATTTACTAAACACATGGGCTCTCAGCTGACGAGGATCCCCAGCGAGTATGACTTGACCGTCCTGCTTTTTCATCAACGTAATTGGAAGAATTGTCTCCGGCTCAGTACATTGAGCAGCATCGTCGATCAGCACATGGGTAAAGTGGTCGGGTGGGAACTCCATTTGAAGCAAGTCACCCAGGTTTGTACAAGTGCCAACTATAATCCGTACTTGACACAGAAATTCTACCGGGCAGTGCAGCTTTACACCCGATTCAGTGACAATTATCTGGGCAAGACACAAGCACAGTGTTGTAAATATGTTTGGGATTACACATAAGAAAGGTACTCACGTTATCATAGGAGCGAACAACGAGGCCAATGTCCGAGGTAGTGCAGTAAGGCAATAGGTTCTTCGGTATGAGATCTTCCTCAATCTGGTCTGGCGAAACAAGACGAATCAAGTTATCATCAAGCTCCAGCGCTTTGCTCTCGATGATGAGTTGGGTAATAAGGTTTGCTGAGCTATTTGATGGTGTGCCAACCAGCAGACGAGAGTCGGGATAGTTGCGCATTAGCTGTAATATGGTCTCCACCAAAGTAACAGTCTTGCCAGTACCCGGTAGACCATAGATGATATACGGCATGCTTCTAGTTTCGCCCCGCAGAATGTTGACAACCGCGTTTTTCTGTGTGCCATTTAAGTTGGCATTGATCCAAGGTAATGTATCATCGTTGAGACACATTTGACCATCCTTGTAGTAAATGTCCAAGCGAGGTTCCTCCCGGCTGACCTCGTTGGGAAATAAGAACTGCTCATCCGCATGTTCAACAATATAGTTAACGGCATAGTGCAGCTTGCGAATGTTATATCTTGAAAACTTGAACATCATATCATATTCAGCGCCATAATAATTCTTTTGAAAGCCCTCGCTGAATATCAACATAACGCGATCGCGGAGAACCTCATGAACAACGCCCTCAATTGGTTTATTCTCATCGTGATTGCCATCCGTTGCGGGATTATTGTCCTGGCTGCACTTAACAATGCTTAGTATATCGCCAACAGCTATTGAAGGACGGCGCTCCTGTAAATTCTGAACATTGAGCGAAAGGAGCTCACCACGGCGTTGAAAATGAGCATCCTTTTTATCAAATTTACGAAATTGCATGATTTGTTCAATCTCCTCCAGATACAGCATTGTACTAAAGAATTGTACATAGCTCTCAAACTTCAACTTCGGTTGCTTGTACAGATAGCGGTCGTCAATAAAGGACACTATTTTGAAAAAATCATCGGTCAGAACTATATCAAGCAACCTGCGGGGCACTTCGTAGGCATCCAAATGAAGAGGCATAAAGTAAGGGGAGGGTTCACCGAATTCATCCGGTGGATCGGCACACACTCTGGCAAGGAAGAGAGACATAGGCAGGGTGCCTTCACTGTCTAGTATACGGTTGTACTCCTTCTGTTGAGCCTTGGCCTCATCCTTCGTTTCGCACACTATGATAGTTAAAAACCGAGTCACCTTAAAGGTGTCAAAGACCAGCGTATAATACTCCTTCGTTTCGCCAATGAATTTGGTGTGCACTTCAAATATAATGCGAAAGTAGGCACTGCGTTGTAATTCCAAGGACCCTTTGGGCTCTACCACTTTGATCTGGGAATTCAAGCCATCATGTACTACGATATTGCGCAGCTTAAAGGCCCTGGTACCTTCATTCCGTACCTTCAGTGATACGAATTGTTTCTGATATTGCACAGTAAATATGAATCGAGTTTGGCAGTCAATTGAAACAGGATTAACTGGCTTGTAAGCGAACAACGGTCCATCCATGGTTAACTTTTGATGATGTTGAGATGTCTATGGCGGAAGAGATAATTAGAATTAGTAAAACTTTTTAAGGCTCTTGGCTGCAGTTTTTATCATACGAAAATTATTGGTAGATGGATGGATTGATCTTACTAAATATCGATCTAGCCCTGTCCGTCGATCTCAGGATCTAAAAGAGCTAGGGACATCAAATTTGGGATGTAGCTTCCTTGTTTCAGACTTCAGATATATTTTTCCACAGTCCCGAAATTTGATAATAAAAACGTAAGGTAACAACATTTTTAAAGATGTAGTCGTGGAATTTGGCATGTATAATAAGTACTTGGGTCACTCTTCATCTACTGTCAATCCGTTAAAAAACACAAAAGTTGATGTGCAGTCATCAATAAGAAGTGGGAGAGCATGACTTAGCAAAATTCGAAATATATGTAGATTGGCTGCTACTTTCGATTTGGAAGACTCAATCGAAAGGATTAGCTTTTCATTTAAAGCTAAGGCCCCACAGGCAATCATTTGCCAAAGCAATGTTTACCAAATTGTGCTGAGTCATGCAATTGAATTGACATTGGAAATACAGAAAATCTAATTTTAGTTTTATATGCTTCCTATAGGCAAGATATGGTGATATATGTATGTATGTATGGCAAATGATTGCCTGTGGGTCCTTACCCTTAGTATGTATGTACATACATACATACATACATATATGACCTAACCTAAAAAAAAGACAAAGCTTTGAAAATTAAAAATTAAAGTAAATCTTATCACAATCAAATTTGTGACAATCAATATCGGTTCAATGAATAGGCCAGCTTACGAGCTGAAATAAACAGGCCTGGTTTTTTTTTAGGTTTTGTTATCCACGTGCCACGACTAGGGTCACAGTTAATCTATTGTAAGAACGCCAGGGTGTCAATAATATGCAGGTGCTGCGCGCCGCTCTGCCAGAATACTTTTTGTTTGAGCCAACAAGACTGAAGCAGACATGTTTGTTTCAACGTTTCTGCTCTGCTCAGCTCCGCTCTGCTCACTGGCAGTGCGCGCACTCTCATTGTTGTGTGTGTGTGTGTGTGTTTGTGCGCGCATGCTCAACTTTGCTATACGTATGAATGTTGCGCGCGCGCTTTGAGCAGAAGTCTTTTCTGAAGACTACCGAAAGATTTATGCACAAGAATTGCTGTCTTTCGGTACAGCGAAGATATATGTACATATAGCCGTTTGGAAACCTTTTTTTTGCAAAAGTCCACTTTTCGACCGATTTATCCTATTCAGCAAGCATAAAAATATATATGCATACATGCGTACAAATAAACAAGAGGCGTAAACTATAGACTTACCTTGGTATTAAAGCGCTTTCTTTACTGCTCTGACTGTTCTCCGTTCAGAAATTAATGCAATAGTCATGCACGATACAGTAATGGAAGTAAAACGACAAGTTTTCATGTAGGGATGCTTATGGATATTATATCGATTGTTTTATGTATTGGTATGTCAAGAATATGTTTCGATAACAGTATTTTTAGCTTTTAATATCGAGAAAGACAAACGCTTTCTTTAAGCTAGAGTAAATTATATAAACATACAAGCTGCTTTAATTCAATAATACATTTTTCTTTTATATATCGAAATGCATCTTTGAATTATCGATATCTTGTATGTACTTTTTTCCCATTTGCGAGCTTGGTAGCCACATTTTACTACGTCCAAAGTCGATGAATGTGTGTCCAAAGCCTATTGGGATAACATAGGCTGTAAGGTGTTAAAGCAATTGGAAAGCGGTTGACGCAATTTTGCTCAGCTTTCGCGCATTAAACGAGCGATAATTGATATCGATATATCGATACATTTTCCAATATCATTCATAATCGAAGAAACTAGAGTTTATAACCTTAAAAGACGTCACAGCGAATTAGAAGCCGATTTCCACAGCCATGCGTTTGTCACCGAATCCATGTGGATTCGATAACAGCTGTTAAGCGTTTTAGTTTACACACGCAAAGATTATAATTGTGAAATATTCAAACCTGTTCCGAATTCACGTTTTCAAAAAGAAAAAACGCATGAATTTCAAACGTTTTACGAACTGCAGTTTTCAACTTCAATTGGTTTCGTTTCGAAACCGACTTTCGATAGCAATAGGTTAGCGATGGTATCAGCTGTTCCACATTAAAGAATACACCTAGATAATATGCATATTAACAGCGAAAAATAAGCATGCAATAATCCGAAAGACAGTTGTCCTCTCTTTATTTGTTTATAATTTCCTGTCCACAATGTACATATTACTTTTAAGCAACACAAGCACATATCGTTTCCCAAGCTAGTTATCGATAACCAAACCATATGATTCATTGAGAACAGCTGTTTTTTTCTTTGTATCTCTGCACGATTTCCTTTTTAATGGTGAACCTTACAAAGAGTTTCTTAATTAAATAAAAGACATGTAATTTGACTTTAATGAAATAAACGAAAAAGCTAATAAGTTTCTAAATACGATGAAGAGTATTAGAAAATTATGCTTATGAATATTTTATTCAATTTTCCTATGTAATCTGGCAAATACTTGCAATTCTACCGACTAAAATGCTATACGCTTTCAAAATGAGAAAGTTACTCGTTTTGACGAGTCCGGGACAGCTTAAACGATTTGTAATTCCACTCTCGCAAATTTTGAGTGGAAGTGGAATTGGGAACAGGTCTGATTAAAATGAATGCTTCAAAGTGGGGAAGTGCAGGTATGAAACGACATTGGATTTCATGGGCACCAAGTGCTAGATGGACTTTACGGACTTTTTCTACCAAGCTGTCGGACAGAGGATAAGTTGAATGAATGTGTAAAGGGTCTTAGAAGGTTGGGGAACTGAAGGCGAGGAGGCTCAAGCCATTGGACATGCTCCATGAGCTTATCTAATATGGAGTTTAGTAATAAGAAACTATTTATGAACTAGTTTCACATTCATATTCGGAGTGCCAAAGCTATATACCCCAGCAGGAATTAATTTTTATACGTTCGATCGTTCCTATGGCAGCTATATGATATAGTGATCCGATTTTGATCAAATTTGGTCAGATTGTATAAACTCTTTGGAGACTCGGTTTGGGTGAGTTTGGTGAGGTTATATTAATAAGCAACAAAGATTTTCATACAAAACATATTTTTCCTATTTTGATAACCCTTCTCTGCGATTCTCAAGAATTCAAGGGAGTCCACTACAATTTATCATTTTGGAGGTTTTTTTTGTGAATAGCAATAGCTTATTTTGGAGGTCCACTTTAGTGTGTGTGTGTGGGAGAAAGAGAGAGCGAAAAAGAGAGAGCGAGACCGAGAGCAAGAGAGAGAGAGAGAGAGAGTGAGAGGGAGAAAGAGAGAGAGAGAGCGAGAGAGAGACAAAGAGTGGGAGAGAGAGAGAGAGAAGAGAGAGAGATAGAGAGAGATAGAGAGAGAGAGAGAGAGAGAGAGAGACAAAGAGAGAGAGAGAGAGAGAGAGAGAGAGAAGAGAGAGAGAGAGAGAGAGAGAGAGAGAGAGAGAGAGAGAGAGAGAGAGAGAGCGCGAGAGAGGGAGAGAGAGAGAGAGGGAGAGAGAAAGGAGAGAGAGTGAGTGAGAGAGGGTGAGAGAGAGAGAGAGACATTGTTTTCGACCGATCATTCCTATGGCAGCTATATGTTATAGTGGTCCGATCCGGCCGGTTCTTGCATATGTAGTGCCTGCAGTAAAAAGAAGGGTCTGTGCCAAGTTTCATTACGATAGCTTTAAAACTGAGAGACAAGTTCGCATAGAAACAGACGGATAGACGGACATAGCTATATCGACTCGGCTTTTCATGCTGATTCAGACTACATATACTTTGTTGGGTCAGAAAAGTCTTCTTCAGTCCATTACACATTTCGAGACAAAATTATTATACCCTCTGCTAGGGTATAAAAACAATTCGAATGTTTATTAGTACCAAATTCCTAATTTTATTCATTATTATTCAAGATGTCCAGGTAAGAAGTGGCCTTGTCTGTCCAACAACACTTATTAAATACCTGCGGGAAAAAATTAATTTAAAATAAGATTTTCTTTTAAATTTTTGCGCCCAACATTAACTGTTTTGGACACCAAATGCACTTAACAGCACTGTAATTTCTCTGTAATTGACCAATACTCGAGTAGCTATACTCTGCGTTTATTGCAAACGCAGAATTAACAACTACCGAACAGTCCATGTATCTCTTATAGGAAATGGATGTGCGCAAACAGTTTTCAAGGCAAACGAAGAGGCAGTTTGTGTGGAAATAGACTAAAAGCATCAAATCGATATCCTACAGTACCAGCATACATAACATTTCGTTGGGTGAGTAAATGTTATGTGTGTAATTCGATAGGCAAATAACATTCGTTGAGTGCATACGGAGCAGACCACTTTGAGTATAACATTTGCATTTCTGTTAGGATAACATGCGCTGTAAAGCATAAATATAATTAATATTTGTTGTTTTTTTTTCGCTGTCGCAGGGCAAGCACGTCGGTAACGGATATTCTAATCAACATTATTCACGCACTTTACGTTTTCACGGCGCCCGGTCGTCGTCGCCGTCGCTGCCAACATTGTCAAGCGCAGCGGCGTCGCATCAAACAAAAACGTAATCCCTTTTATAATAATACCAAAAGCAAAAAAAAAAGAAAAAAAGAATAATATACATAATAAGAACGAAAAAAGAAAAATGCTGCATGCTTTTTTGTTGTACTTTTCAGTTGAACTAAATTTGATGCGTCGTCGTCAAGCTTGGCCCGCGCGCTTTTGTTGTTTTTGTCTCTCGTCTGTCAATTGTATTATATTAAAATTACTTTACTTAATTCTCTCTCTGTGTGTGTGCGTGTGTCAGTGTCTCTCGTTGTATGTATGTGTGTGTGTTTTGTTGTGTCTGTCCCGGCTGCAAAGCATAGACGCCGACAGCGCTGCATAAAGAAGCTGCCACACTTACAACAACACGAAGGGGCAAAACAAAAAAACAAACAAAAGGGAATCAAAAATATGTAGAAACCTCACGAACAGCATTTTAATTGCAAACTTTCTGTGTTATTTTTTTTTTTGTGAGTTCTTTTTTCATTTGTTATGATTTTTATCCTTAGCGTGTGTGTGTGTGTGTTCCATTGCCTTTTGCTGCTGCTTTGTGTTTGCAACCCCTACTTTGTTGTTGCGCTTAACGGAACGACGCCAACTTTTTGGTTTACGGTTATCCTAGTATGTATGCACATGCAATACATACACACTTACTGCATACATATGTTTGTATGTATTGCATGTGAACAGCATCAACAAATCTGACAAAAAGTCATCAGGAATTAGGAATGTGTTTTGTCGGTGTTGGGGGGGAAGGGTGCAGACAAATTTGCATAAAGGTCATAAATTTCAATAGAGCCAACTGCTATTTTCTGGCTCTTATCGGCTGTTCCTTTCAGCCCATCATTCGTGTGAAAAATCTCCTTTTCTCGTCGCTCGCTTTTCTTTAAATTCGCCAAATTTCTTATTGCATACTTTTTGGGGCATTCGGAAAGTTTTTCCACTGAATTTGTACGATGAAGTTTGCTACATGCATTTTCTTCGTTAAGTTACTTATTGTGGTTGAAAAGGTGGAGTGTGAAAGGATTCTATGCATGATCAGGAACTTAACCTGATTGATGAGTGATGAAGTTTCCTTCCTGAATATTTTTCGTGAAGTTTTTGTTCGTAAGGAAGAGGTGTCGCCTACTTCATTTTGTCATCTAAAGTAGTCTTAAAATTGTAAAATTTGTATCTACCTGTTTTCCTATATTTTTACTCCCTGTACCCAAAGTAAAAGGGATGTTATAAATCTGTTTGTGTATAAGGAGGGGGTCTTAGACCCGGATACAGGGGACCCGGATACAGGGGACCCGGATACAGGGGACCCGGATACAGGGGACTCGTAGTCGGGTATACTCGACTAGAGCAGTCTTGCTTGTTGAAATTCAGATCTGTTTCGAATTCTATTTTGGAATAAATTTACAGAAATGTGAAAGTCTACTTCTAGTATACACAAATCAAAATGTAAAGGAAAGAAAAGATTTTAAATTCTATTTAATACTTGCGAAAATTTAATAATCTTGAAAAAACATTCTTGTATAGTATATCCGGCTTGGTTTCTAGATATATTTTTCCGATATATTTGTATAATATACAATATATAAACGTGTGCGTTGGAATCTTTTCACATCTATGATATCAAACTGATTTCAAGTTTGATTGTACTTGGACAAAAAATCTAGAATGGTATATAATTTGGTGTTATTGATCCAATCTATGGGACATAACAGAAAAGTTTGTACCTGTGCTACTAATCAATATTATTACAATAAAACTACAAGTCTAATAGTTGTAATAAAAGCGACAATTGATATAATATCAATATCAAGTATGTAATAATCATAATCATTAACATTTATGATCAGCTGTTAATCAAAGCGGCACGCACTTAAAATAATCATACGATTTATCATATTATAGTATCTTAATATTCAAATTAACAGATGATATCATATTCATATGTCGGAATTTTCAGACATTGTCATAACAAGCATACAAATTAATATAAAACACTCAATACGAATTAATTCTGGATGTTTTCTCTGTTTTGTTTTGGTCGGCAATTTAAATTGATTTTTTTTTATTCCGGCTGGAGGAACTGAGCTCTGTAAATGCATGCATATTTTGATATACATACATATATACACATCTATATATACTATATATATATCTATGTGCGTGCTGGTGTGACTTTGTGGTTGGTGTTTGTATTTGTTGTTACACTCGCCAAATAATTATGGTAATGCAGCAGGGAAAAAAATGTATGTGCCGCAAAATGCACGCAATCTCCCTCTACCTTCATAGTGCATACAATGTCTACCCCTCTCCCTCTTACACGCACACACACATACATACACACGGAAACAGTGGTGTCCACTTAAATGGCACAACAATCAGTATGGAAGATGGAACAGAGAGAGAGAGAGAGAGAAAGATAACACGGTAACCAGGTGCATTATTATACTAAAGATCTCAATTTGTTTTTCTTCTCTTTTTTGCAGCTTAAGAAAAGACTGCACCGTTAAGCCTTAAGAAGAAGAAGAAGAAGCAGCAGCAAGATCAAGCTCAACAAAAAGAATACGAACGAGATAATACAAATAACCATAAAAAAAACGAAGAAAATCTAAAAGTATTATATCGTATTAACATCAGACTCTTAAAATGAGCACGTACATCGAACTGTTGGGATTGTTTGTGCTGCTGATGCTGCCTTTTTTGTATGAGACGAATCATATATTTCGTTATTATTTCAAATTCCTCATCTATTATGGGATCGTATCTTTCAACTCTATTGTTCTAATACCGGCTTTTCTTATTCGGCCCTGTGATGTTCGTAATTTACTGTGAGTATAAACTATATATGTATAAATTAAGCAATTTTTATTAGACTCATAAAAAAAAGTGCTATAAATACAAATATAGTATAAACCAATCGAACTTTGTCAAACAATAGGTAAAAATATTAGACCGCGACTTATCTTACCTATAAATGTTTGTGCTATGTTCGTTGATTATACATATATATGTTGCTATTGGGTTATGATTCTATTTGTATACACTGCTCTGTGGGTGTGTTAATTACTGCCATACTTGTTAGCCCAACTCAAATCACCGTCCTCCCCAGCAACTACTTATTTGTGGTCTAAGTGGTATAAGTTAATTACAATCGTACCGCGCTTATATGTATATATATACACCTCAAGGGTACCCTCACCCGTGTTTGACTAACTTAGATTGCTTATCTAAATGAAATTCGAAAACTTGAACTCGAAAAATCTCAGCGTGTTCTTTATAAGGTCTTGGAATTGATTACGTTAGTTTCTATTGACCGTTTTATGAGTGAGGGTTTGAGTGGTACTGCCCTCAAGAAAGTTATATCGCAAACCGTCGCTAGACAGTCGAATGAGGAAGAATTTTAGTATTATTTATCTCAAATATTAGAAAATCTTATAAAAAAGGCTCTCGGTGTTTATATCCCCCAGTTCTTAGACAATTTTCAAGTGTAGATCCCAATGTGTAAGGGTGTCAAAGGTGTTTCCTTCCAATATTAGCAGGGTCTTAAATCTTTTTAACAGTCTTGAGCTAACTGACTAAGAAATGGTCTTGTGTATTACAAATAGACCTAAAAAGTCGTCCCGCACAACCTTTTGGTTATCTAATGGGTACCGGGTCTCTTCCATTTCAGTTTTCCAATCAGCTATAAACATTTATACATCATCAACACTGTGTCCCTAATTGTCTAATAATTGAGGCCACAATGGTACTGCCAATCTTCCCCCAATGATTTGGACTCCAAGTGTTGACTCCCACTTTTCCTTGACAGTCCAAGGACTGAGTTATTAGCCTCCTATAATCGAGCTTGTCAACGTGGTGTCCTCATTTTAAGTTAAATAGCCATCAATATTAACGAGCACTTGCAAACCAATGCAGGTTTTTGGACACCTGCAAATCGTGGAGGCTCGTCAGCAAACATTCACAGCTCTATGCACCTCACTAATATAGTATTTCTTGTCCGCACTTTTATGGTGTTTACTAGAGATGAGTGGTATTGGTTTATTTTACAGTCACAGTGATAAATATCAGTAGCTTTATATATATTTATCTAACTCCTTACAATATTTAATATGCGGTTAATAAATTTGTATACGAGTACTGTGTTTCCAGGTTATTACTGGGCCTTTACTTCCTTTGACACAGAAAAATGTACAGTCTACACTGCCCCTCGACATAACCTTTTCAACAAAACAAAACTCAAGCTACTATGTTGTTTTTGAGGCTTTTAAATGCTAGTGTACTGTTTCGCATATGCTTAATAATGTATAGATTTTACACTGTTAATGTAAATATCAATATTAACAGCTGTTAATATCGCGACTGTTACTGTTAACGGTAGTGCGACTGCAGACCTGTTACTCTCGATAAGCTAATATGTTGTTAATAAGGCTTCTAGATGCTACTGTACTGTTTTGTCTATGCTTAACAATGTTTAAATTATACACTGTTAACGTGAATATCAATATTAACAGCTGTTAATATCGCGACTGATACTGTTAACGGTAGTGCGACTGCAGACCTGTTACTCTCGATATTCGGTGACCGGAAATTGGTCATGTCTAGTGAACAACGTGTGATGTGGTAGCAGCCAGGCAAAAGTCGCCGCTTTGCTTTATTTACATGTATGCAGCAAGACGGGGTAGCCTTGTGGCGCGGGGGTGAATCAGGTGACACGTGTCGACCCTATAGTAGGGTCTGGTTGGGTGGTTCGCATTTGGCGCACACGCTAATGCCAGACGGCAATTGGCGAGGTCGACCGACTACTGCGGCTTTTGGCTCTTTCACATTGCTTTCTTAACATTTCATTTACACTGTTGACCAAGGTTATCTTTAATTTTTAATAATAATTGTTATAATTGCCGATCTTAATGGAACTGCAATGCGTTAGCTGCAGCTCAATAGTTAAATCGATTGCTTTCTGGGCAGTCTTTTGGGCGGCATATGCCCAAGTTCTGCTATAACCTGCTATACCCATGGAATATTTGATGTGTGGCATGGCATACATTAGCAGACCATCCCCTCCCCGAAGCACAGCCCACTGGCCCATATGTCGTCTCAGGCCAATTTGCGCTGTCCTCCCCCCCCCCCCACCTCATTCCGCACGCTTTTGGGATTTAAGTCATTGCACAACTAATTGTATTTACTCGTGCAAGGTACTGGCATACGAGTACACTGCATTGACGGTAATCAGAGACGGCTGGCAGCTTAACAAGCGGTCTAGCCCACCCTGAAACCGATCCACAAGCTTGAAATATCTACATATACATCTAGTTAACAAGAAAGAACAGCTATCTTTGGAATTTCAATGCAACATATATACAAAAGCTGTATACTAAAGCTCAATTTTCGACTGATTGCCTCCATGCCAGATATATGATATAGTGTTTAGATTATAATCAAATTCTTAACAAATTTTATAACGTATAATAGTATAACAAAACTCACACTGAAATTATCTGTAAAAATACAAAAAGTTTATTATAAAAATAATCAATTTTTATTCGCTTGTTCCTATATATAATATACTAGCAGGTAATATCCCGGCCTTGCCCGGGGAATTTGACCACTTTCGTCAACCGTAAGAAATACAACTAAATAGTTGAGCCACGTGACTAATGTTTTCAGTGTAGGGCTATGAAAATGTCTTTGAAAAAAAAAAACAACAAAAAAATGTCCCACTCATTTGTCCTTGACTTCCATTTCCCGCCCGTGGCGACACGGAGTAGATTTTCCAAAATCATTTGGCATTTTAAGCCAATTTCTAGCAATAATACTAACAATCTAGAATTAAATCTTTCCAACTGTTTTCCGCCCGTCGTATTGTCCGAAAAGTACCGAGGTTTTTGTATTTATATTTGGAAATTAGTATAAAGCCACGTGTATTTTTCAAAACTGATAGCACATGTGACGAATTATTTAATGTGAGGTGCTTTGAAAATTAGTTTCAAAATGATTGAATGATAAACAGAAGTTTGAAAATGAGTTTGAAGTCAATTGAGAAAATTGCATACAACAGTTTTCCGCGTATTTTCCGACCTTAGGGATAGATTTTCCAAAATCTTTGACCACCGCGCCTATTATTTTTGCCCATGAATCCTTGAAAATGAGTTTGAAGCCAATCGCATGAAAATTATAAATGTCAAATGCCAGGCTTTTCCACCGATTTTCCAACCATGTGCTCGAATTTCCCAAAATCGCTGATACACGTGTTGAATTATTTTATGTAAAAAGCTATCAAAATGAGTTTGAAGTCAATCGGACGATAATCTAAAAAGTTTCATATAACAGTTTTCCACGAATTTTCCGACTTTGGTGGTAGATTTTCCAAAATCTTTGACCATTGCGCCTATTATATTTTCCCATAGAACCTTAAAAATGAGTTTGAAGCCAATCGCATGAAAATTATAAATGTCAAATGCCAGAGTTTTCAACCGATTTTCCGACCATGTGCTCGAATTTCCCAAAATCGCTGATACACGTGTCGAATTGAATTTGAATTTGTTTTTATTTCGTTTTGTGCCTATAATTCCCAAATGGTTCAAGCATTTTTATAATGAAGTGACAGATGTTCGCCAATCACTTTATTCAAATTGTGTCTTTTTTTTGTGTGGTTTAAAAAAAATTATTTTTCGTGAAGAGCTTTCGAGTGAGTTTGAAGCCGATTGGATGGTAAACAAAAAAGTGTCTTACAACAGTTTTCCGCGATTTTCCACGCTTGTGGGTGGAATATTCCAAAATCCCGTCCTAGTGCTGTGAAAATTTCAGCATCCTAGCTCTTATGGTTTGGGCTGTGCGATGATTGCCAATCAGTCAGTCAGTCAGTCAGTCAGCACGAACTCTTTATATATATATGTAGATTGGTTCGATTTTGTTTACATTTGGTCAGCTTGCTGGCAGCTGTATGTTAGTTCAATTTGATGAATTTGGTTAGGATATCTTTATAAACAAATAAGTTTTTCATATAACTCAATATTTGGTTCGATTTTGATCAAATTTAAGCAGCCTATATAAGCTTTACCGTTAGTATTTGTTGAATTTGGTTAGGATACTTTGAAAATTATAAATGTTTTCATATAGGAACATAACTTTTGACCGATCGCTCCGACGTGACAGAGCTATAATAGCTCTCTGTGAGGGTATACAAGTTATAGATCTAGTATTCAAAGTTTATTTGCTTTTTCTGAGAAATTGAATGATCTAACTGCGGTCAGAATGCCGGACTATAAACTGTAATAATTTTGAGTGGTTAGTTGGGTGGTGGGGCGCTCGTTAAACCCATTCAGCTGATCCCAGTTGATCTTGTCGAGATTCGCTTATGACTTGAACATTGGATGTGCCAAAACAAAATGTATTTTTGGCTTTTGGCATAAACTATAAACATAAAGCGTTCTGTTCATTAGGTTCGTCGTCTGACTGCTGGCTAAATTGTCGCAATATGATGTCAACCTCTGTAATCCAGCTTTAATCACAAAGATTATGATGATATTTTTGCCTTGTCTTGTGCTTGTTGCCAGGGACGACAGCGTTTTTTGAGCTTACAATCAACGCATTTGCATTGATTGTCACCTGCTTTGATATAGCCTGGCCGCTTCTCCAGCTCCCGTTCCTGGCGCGACAGCTTGGTAATGGCAAATGCGGTCATGTCCTGGTTCCTCTTTGGGCCCTTGGTCGGCTGCTGGCGGCGTTTAAAGATCTGGCTGCGATCGGCCACAACGGCGCGCTTCTTGAGCCACCAGTTATAGTCGGGCTGAATGAAGCGGGCCGTGGTGTCGATGCTTGTCCGGCGTAGAAAGTCATCGCGTTCCTTAAGCCATTCCCGGCCGTATTCCCAACCCAAGAGCAGGCTCATCTCTGGTCTATCCGTTAACCTGTCAAATGCGGCTATAAAAACAGGACGCGCCTTGCTGCCATCTCGTGGAAAGATGCGACTCTTGTTCGAGGGATTAATGGGCCTGGAACGCTCCCACGTAGTGGGCATCCTATTAATAAATTTTAGTCCATTTTAAGATGCTTGTAATGTGCAACAAATAATGTGGTATTTTCGGGTATCTATTCAGAAGCCAACTAAGGTCGCATTACCTTAAGAATAGCGCTACTTACTTGACTATGCCACTATACCACTTTGCCTAATTCATCATTAGAAACTTATTTATTTGACAATTTTGAAATAGGTAACTATGACCAGGCTGTTTTACATAGATACTTACTAATTTGATAAGTTGCTTCATCTATTCTATTTATATGAAAAGTTCTTGGTTTTGTTCACGTATAATAAGTTTAAAGTTCTGTTTATTCTCTCCATCATTTAAAAAATTCGAAGATGAATTGCCATCTATTTCTACCATTTCATTGTTATTTCAAGTGGGTAATTTATTTTTACAGCTGCACACAATAAATTCTTTATTGAAACTAATCACGTACGAAAAATGTTCCAAAAATAAAGAGAACGTGACTCACTGTTTTCTTGGATTACATGGGCGTGGTCAATAAGGAATACTACCTTAAACTAGCTGCTTATCGTTGCTCGTACGTGATTTTTTGCCCAAAAGCAACACCATAATCATGCCCAAGCCACAGTATTTGCCAGACTTGAGCCCCCTTCAACTTTTTCTTGTTCCCAAAACTGAATATATCCATGAAAACACTACAATTGATAGAAGAAAATACCTTTCTACCTTTATACCTGTTAAAAACAAAACAAAAAATCGAAATATACGATGTACTGCCACAAATATACCTATTCGGGTAAAATATAGAAAATATACAAAATATAGAGTACTAGCTGGTAAAATCCCAGCGTTGCCTGCCGAAATATTTAGTTAAAAATGCATTATGTTGAATTCGACTACTTTCGTCAATCTTAAGAAATACACAACAATAGCGCACTATGATATCACGCCCGCGAGTATAGATTTTCCAAAATCTATTATGTTTTTGTGTAGAGCCTTAGAAATGAGTTTGAACTTAAACGCTTATAAAAAAAAAAAAAAATTCCACCAACTTTCCAACCGTGTAGGTAAATTTTCCAAAATCGGTGAGGCATGTATCAAATTATCTTATGTGTTGAAAATGAGTTTGAACCCGATCGAACCAAAATTTAACTTTCTCCCAACCTAGAGACCACAATTTTCCATCACATTTCAAATGATTTTTCGTATAGATCTTGGAAAATAAGTTTGAATCCGATTAGTTTGTAAGCAATTAGGTTTCATACAACAGATTTCCGCGATTTCCCACGCCTGTGCGTTGAACTTTCCAAAAATCCCGTCTGAGTGCACTTTCGACATATATAGATGGAAACTACTGTGAAAATTTTAGCATTTTAGCTCTTTTGGTTTGGGCTGTGCGATGGTTGCCAATCAGTCAGTCACTCACCAATAATATAACACTTTGTCTTTATGTCAGTTTAAAAGCCAAGCATTTCTTCCACCATCTATAGTCGTAGGTCCTTAGACTTCACCAGTTATAACCTAAAGAAGTTGGGCTCTGGCTCCAGTACTAAATAGAGCCGATCTGTCGACATGTCCAGGCAACCAACAGATTGTTGACTCTCTAAAGAGCAGACCAATCTTGATCCTCAACCTCAACCATTGCAAGACAATAAATAACTGCAGCCTTACAAAAATCACTCCTTTTAAATTTGAACATCCTTGATAATATTGCCTTATTAATATAACTATATAAACTGTTTGCAGTTGGGCGAGCACTTGGTGTCATCGCGTTACAACGTTGATTGGATTGCGCTGGGAGCTGCGCGGCAAGGAGCATCTGGAGAAGGATCAGGCCTGCATCATAGTGGCCAATCATCAGAGCTCTTTGGATGTGCTGGGTAACACAAAACACAGCTGAGAGCTGCAATCAAGTAATCAAATTATTGCATTAGCATACTAATCAAATGATTTTTGTTCACGCTATATAGGCATGTTTAACATCTGGCATGTGATGAACAAGTGCACGGTGGTGGCCAAGCGGGAGCTGTTCTATGCCTGGCCCTTTGGGCTGGCTGCCTGGCTGGCTGGCCTGATATTCATTGATCGTGTGCGGGGCGAGAAGGCGCGTGAGATATTGAATGCGGTTAATCGGCGGATTAAGAAGCAGCGGATTAAGCTTTGGGTATTCCCGGAGGGCACACGCCGCAACACCGGTGAGCTGCATCCATTCAAGAAGGGCGCCTTTCACATGGCCATCGATCAACAGATACCCATCGTGCCGGTGGTGTTCAGCTCGTATTGTACATTCCTCAACGATAAAAAGAAGATCTTAAATTCTGGACGTATTGTGATTACCACTCTGCCACCGGTTAGCACCGAGGGCTTAACCAAAGATGATATTGATACGCTTATGGAGCGCGTACGCGACCAAATGAGCGAGACCTTTAAGCTCACCTCAGCCGAGATGTTGCAGCGTTATAAGCCACACAAGCCAGCCATATCACCGGCGGTTGTTAATGGCGCTGAGGCGGTTGCCGCCGCTGTTGCCAATAGCTCCGGCTATGCGCAGCTGCATGTTGGCGCTGCCGCTGCCACTGCCTCCTATGAGACATACAAAAGGAGCGCCGCCGGCAAGGGGAGCATGCTGAAGACGCTGTAGGCGTTTCACATTTTAGCACTTTAACTTTCTGACTCACACACGTATATTGTCGACTGTCAAAACTTTTTTTCTTAGGCAACACATACCAAAAAAGTAGAACAACTTCAAATCACACCATGCAACATGATTATTAGGCTAGAAGCAGGAATACAGGCAAACAAACATACGTGTATGTCATAAAATGCATGCGTCTATGATTTGTCTCTTGATGAATTTCGATTTGTGTCTAAGCAATGTATATATATGTGCATATATCTATATGTATATGTGTATGTATACTTTTTCTCATCTCATAAAATCCTTCTGCTTGCACGGGCTTAGCAGAATCCAACATTTTGATCTCCTAAATTAATTCTATTTTTTTTTTCCAAAACTTTCAACATCTCAAACAGTATTTCTTCTGCCAAATCGAAAACCATCAGAAAATGTTATTTTGAATTTCTGTTCAACAGCAAACAGACAACACTATGCAACAACATTTTGTATCCCGAACATTCAGACAGTCAATCCATATGTCAAATCGGCCGCTGAATACGAAAGAAACATATTAACAAATTCTAAAAAAAATATGAGGACATACAATTTTTTTATTTCAAACGATTTCGTCCATCTCAGTAGCTGGGTAAAACGAAAACACCTATCAAAAAGATAGATTTAGATAGATAAAAAAAAACTCCGAGCTCAGTCTGCTGATATTCAAGAAGTCTACCCTTGTAAATAGTTAATTAAATATCATATCACTTTTAAATAAAATGATTAGTTTAGATTTTATTTGGTATTGAACTGCAAATATTGATTTAAAAACTGTCCTATTTTAAAGCAAACCCGATTTTTAACGTAATATTCGAATTTTAGTTTAATGTTAATTTGATTTTAAAAAAAATGAAGAATGTTTCATCAAAACCAGTGGGCTATTTTGAGGAGACTCCATTTATTTTTAGCCGTGTTTTTAACATTTTTGTGAATTAACCCAAAAAAATTCACTTACATCACTTCAGTGAGAATCATCACGTTGTAATCACGTTGTAATCTCGGTGAATTTTGTTAATTTTTCAACAATTCACAAAAATGTATAGTATTTTTTCAGATTCAGCGCTCGATTTAACATTAGAAACTATCGAATATTGATGATACAAAGATTTCAAATATTTGTTGCATAGTATTGTTGTTTTAATATGTTGCATAGTGTTATTATATATACATATTATATACAGCACATAAAATCTATAACTAAAGTTATATATAATCAATGTATTAGCGAAACATTTCTAACGAATTTTTCCACACACAACAAATGCAAAACATATTTTTTTTTACTTAGACATACCAAAAAAACAAAAAAAAAAAACTAAAGAAAAAACCAAAGCTAAGTAAACTCTTAACTAGGGATTAGAGATGGACCAACGCGCTGCGTGGGTCTATAAGCAAAAAAAATAGCAATTTTCATCCCAGTTTTCCAAAAACGCTCTCCGAAATGTGCTCAAAATCGTTTGTATATAGCCGCAAATATGGCAAAATCTTGGCCGTCAAATCTTTTGGAGAGCGTCATAGCTTCGGTACACCGATGTTTAATCCTTTCAATTTGTTTTTATTAATATTATAATTATTTTTTTTGTTTTTGTTTTTTGTGTTCATTTTGTTTGTTTGCCAAATGGATTTAGGAGATTTAAATTACACCTATTTATGTATTGTAATCCAGTATATTCTGTATTCTGTATTCTGTATTGTATACCTTACTGATAATGTGTTAATTCAATATTGTAAATACGTTCCGAGAGAGAGAGAGAGAGAAAGCTGCGGTTTAGTTTAAAAACAAATCAAAATAATTAATATTAAACATATTATTTTTTTTGCTAAAATCTTTGCTGTTTTATTTATGTGTTTGGTTTTAAGCGAGACGGCGTTTGGAGAGTGAGATAAATATAACATTAAATAGATTTTGATCGATTAAGATTAATGTAATTATAACATTATCTTAGAATATAGTTGCTGGTGATCTTCAAAAGGATTATGTGCTGGATTTATTAATAACCATATCTTAAGCCGACTGAATCTTAAATTCTCTAAAATTTAATTCAATTTGATTTTCCCAATCCGCATTATTTAAATGTCGAGTGGATCTGCAAGGAAGAAAAACCAAGGAGATAAAACATTCTGCCAAAATTTGATTCCGCCTTAGATTTGACTCGGGATATGGAAATCGGATGACTTAAATCGTTATGGTCTTTGAAACTTTACAAGTCAAAGTTGTTTAATGTTGAATAATCAATTGATTATAAGTAAAATATATTATGCCCATCACAGGGTACAAAATAGTATATAGTATATTATTGATCACCTAACGTGGTTTCAGAGTAACCTAAACTCTGGATATACTAGAAATATAGATAAACTCATGCTACATATTTAATTAGTCAAACGGTTGGAAAGATTCCAAAAGATTTGCAACTTGAGAGCAGAGCGTAGTTGAAAAAGAATAGCTAAAAACAATGTCTATTTAATGTTCTTTATGTTTTGTGGGTTACATTTCCTTATAGCAGACATTTTTGATGTTCTATACATATGTACATACATAAGTGTAGCACAAAAACAAGTAAGAATGCTATAATCCAGTATACCCGACTACGAAACTCCCTGTACCCATACACAAAGCCGCACACACACGAGACACTGCGTAAGCGAGGCATTTTAAGTGGTGGCTGTGGTTCTTCTTCCCCCTTGCTGCAGCACTGAATCTTCTTTCGTCAATAACTTCCGTGTTTATTATCCGATCGACTTGAAATTCGGACAGTAGATTAAGTATACCTAAAGTATTATACAAGCTCTATCTTTAAAATTGTTGGTATAAAACTTTTTATCGAATAGCGGGGAAACGGGGGAGATATCTGAAATTTGAAATAAACTTAACCTGCGCCCGTTATACACAAACCTACATTCCGAATTTGGTGTCTCTAGCTCTTTTAGTTCTTTTGATCTTGACACTTTATACATACGCACTGACAGACGGACATTTTTATACCCCCTTTTTACCCATTTTATGTATACAGAGAGACCAACATGTGTGCCAAATTTGGTGTTTGCTCTAGCTCAAAGATAGAAGGCAAAAAAATTTCCATCAAGCGTTCATACTGACAGACTGACATTGCTGATGGGCCAAACCCTATAAATATACTATTTTTGCTATTTGGTGGTTTGTTTTAATTTTTGTTTTTTTTTTTTTTTTTCCTTCGGGAACATAGTATAAAAATTTATGAGTTTATAAGGTTAAGATATCATACGGTTAGGGAGATCAGTGGGATGAATTCTCTTTAGGCGTCGGAGGGGTATCAAATCCATCTAGGCGTCGAACCATGAGCAAAAATGCAATCCTCATAGAAGGCATTTCCGTTTGACAACGTTATGGTAGCTTAAAGACTAGAAAGAACACTTTCTATAAAGTAACGATCTTTACAAGACTTGTAAAAGAACCAAAATGTGGGGCGTCTGCCCTTGGGGTTGTCGATTCTTAACAGACTTTTGTAGTTGGCCTGGATTAAAAATGGGTTAGGAATTCTAGTGCAGCCGTGAACAATTGTTGGGCCGCATTTTGGATGCTTTGCACTAGTTTCAGGACAGAATCGAATCTGGATGTTTGCCCTTTCATATCCTTTTCAGTCAAGCCCAAATTTAAAGCCATTATTAATGGGCTGCACTTCAGCACAGCGACTTGCACGTGTCGCTAAAAAGTAGGCAATGCCTTTTCACATTTACCATGAAACATGAGCAAGCAGTATACTGCTTGGCTTGTCTGCATTTATACGCAGCCCCGAAAGTAGGCAATAGATTTTTGAAAACATATGCTAAGGAGGCAGCTAAGGAAGCGTGTCTAATAAAAATTGAAACTTTTGTTGGTATTAAAAACTATAAATTTTTGGTTTATAAGTGCAGAGGGTATTATAATTTTGACGCGAACTGTGTAACACATTGAAAGTAATGTCTCCAACCTTACAAAAGATATACATTCTCGAATAGCATCAATAGCCGAGACGATCTGCCGAGTCCTTCCGACCGTTTGTCTGTTTCCGTGCCGTTGATAGCTTATTGCAAAATGGCAGATGAGTTTTGAAAATTCAAAATTCACTTTTCTTTTGTTTTAGTTTTAATCTTGGCATTTTATTTATATTAAAAGATTTCTGGAAATATTTGCTTCTTTATAGAATAATATGAAGTTTTCTGGATTCTTTGCTCAATTCATGTACGACTTCGTTCCCTGCGAT
The DNA here is from genome assembly GCA_037075165.1 of Hirtodrosophila histrioides. NCBI lineage: Eukaryota > Metazoa > Arthropoda > Insecta > Diptera > Drosophilidae > Hirtodrosophila > Hirtodrosophila histrioides. Next base: position 511,275 of record JBAMCL010000217.1, read on the forward strand.
TCCGATATCATGATTAATAATCCAAGCAGCCAAGCCATTAAGGCGGTTTTTACAAAAAAAGAAAAGAAACCAATATGAACGATCATCATACATTCTCAAGGATGAAAGAAATTCACTTATTTTATAGTGGTTTCCTATACGCTTTAATGGAAATAATAACAATACTGCTTGAAAAATCGAGTCAGATGCAATCTGTTATGACATTTTTAGCAAACAAAATTAAAATTTTAAAATCAAACTATAGACCTACATTTTTGTTCATTAACTCAATTGAGCCCCTTAATCCTTCCCCTATCTACGCCTCTGGTCTGTTTTAATGCAAACTAGTAATAAAACTTGGCACAGATGCATTAAGATGCAGAACCAATCGGATCAGATTACTATAGCATTTAGCTGCCCAAGGAACCAGCTGCCGAAAACCAGCTCTTGTATGAAACATTTTCTTGTTTATTTATGCATCCCGCCCAAACTTACCAAATCTGAACTGTATTTATGTACAACATTACGAAATTTGATTAATATCGAAGTACCATATCTGCCATTGAATATATGAGCTATAAAATTATAATGGTCGCATTTCAAATGAAATTAGTCTACTTCTGAAAGTATATAGAGACTAGAGATATCTTGGATATATATATTTTCTAGCGATTGTTCCAATGTTCCTATATAATACGAGCTTGAAGCTGATCGCTTCAAAGTTTGACTTAAGCCAATAAAACTTTGAGAACCCAATTTTTCGCCCATTTCGAATTCGGTGAAATGTTTTTGCACGATTTCTTGTAGTTTCTTGAGCTTGAATCTTGATTGGATGGTAATCAAAAATATTTCATATAGGTTTCCACGAATTTTCTGAACAGAATATTCCAGAAATTATTTCAGAGTCGCACATGTACGATCTAGGAGCAGGCTACTGTGAAAATTGCAGGTTTCTAGCTTTGTTAAAGGCTCTTACTTACATACATAGTAACTTTGATTTTGTGAGTTTAAGGTTTGACTACTGAGCAGAAATTGGTGAATATTTTGAAATAATGTGACGAAATATGAAGGACTAGGCCAGCCAACGCGACGCTGAGAACAGAACCCTTTTAACACATTCAATAAGACACTGGGCGAGAGACTCTGCAATTGCAGATATTGATGGTTGTTGGGTGTTCGATAATAATGCGCTGATGCCATTAATAATAAAAATTATGGGGCGTTTACAAGAGGTTGTCATGACAGTCGCCTGACATTTATGCAATTTTATGTGCGCCGACGTACAAAGAGGCGGACAGGACGAGGACGAGGACGAGATGAGTATGGGACTGTCGTCTGTCTAACCCACCCCACTGGCTCTGCTGGGCAATGACAAGTCTATCAATTTTTCACACACTTATGACACGACAAGGAAAGGCTGCAAAAGGAGCAACGTTGGGCCGGCCAGCCAGGACCAGCCAGGACGAGCGATTAAAATGCAACGCATTTTCTACCTTTCTGCCCTGTCACAACTTGCACGAAGGGGGTAGAGAGCAGCGGCCCGAGTACTTGTGCAAGGGCTTGGCCCAATCCCTTTGGATAACCCGAAACGGAATCAAAGATTGAGGCATGCAAAATGTTGCCAGCTTCATTGCACAATTTTTGCGCATATCGAATCAAGTAATTTTGACAATTTATGAAATTTAAACGTCCTCATGAATTGCAATGTCTTAAATTACAAATTTTGTGAGATGCACTTTTATTTTTATTTTTTGCCTGACTGACAGATTGAGCCTAGACTATAGAGTACAGGGGAACCCTTGAGTCACGGAGGTTTCTTGTATTGTGTTGCATGAATGAACTTTCGAACCGTTTCCTTAAACTCAAAAATTATGGTATGACATGGCCGTTAATCCTAAATGGCAATAATATTTGAGATACTAGCATTGTTTCTAGGTATGAGACTTTGAGAAGGCTTATTAACTTCAGGGTTCCAAGAACTGAAGCTTGTGCTAAGACAACTTCAACTCTAGATCCAATCCACAATATTATTGAGCTTCCATTTCCACATAAGCTGCTTAAGTCCAAATGGGAAGAATCTATTATTTGTAGTATCATTAACATACTTAACTAAGCTCTCGAAGGTAAGGATGTCGATTAAGCTTTGGTATTTGGTGCTTGAAGATTATTGTAAAATACATCTCAGAATCTAACTCTAGCTCAAGTGTTGAGTACTTAAGATCACTAGACATTCATAGCTTTGGGAAAACCGCTCAAGTTTTTAACTAAAGGTAGCAGGCCTAGCTGCTTGAGATCTCTTGATCCCTTGAAGTATTTCCCTTTTTGCGAAGCTTCTAAGGAGCTCATTGTTGTTTATTTACGACAGCTTGGCACGTTATTCGATGTTCGGACATTATCTTATGACAGTTACATCCCGTTGGTGTCATTCCGTCTTGTAACATATCCCGAAACTGTCGTCATGCCTGGCCAAGCACGGGACAGAACCAGATCATCCGGGGAGGGAGAACAGGCAACATGTTGATTAGATTTACATGACAGTCGTCACTTGGGTCCCGTGCCTTTAAAATATGATTTCCTTATATGTGATTGTGATTGCTTTTCTTTATTTCTTTATTTTCTGTGTACTTTTTTCGTTGAGAAATATTTCAATTTTGCGTTCTTTTTATGTTGGAAAACATGAGAGTCACATGGACACATGTCAATCAAATGAAATTAACACATCGTCATCACGTCCAAGTACTTATAGTTATGTAACGGGGCCACGCTGGGAAAAACTGAGATTAGCTTGGGGCGTTCCCGATTCCCGATGCCCGATTTGTTGGTGGTGGTTAAGGTTCTCTAGCGCATTAGCCGCTAATGTTTTTTTGTTTTTTCTATTTTGCTATTTTTGCTCATTCCCCATTCACATTTTCAGCATTTTCATTTTCATTTTCATTTCGCTTTCGCGATTATTGCGGTTGATTGCATTTTACAGCGCTGATTTTTGCATGGCGCATAGTACGGCTAATGGGATTACGTAATATCATTAATCAGCCAACTGAAGTTGCAACAAGGGGCACGCACATACACTTACATATATGTACATATACATACATACACATGCATATTGACATGTGCCGCTGCGTTGCAAATGGTTGACAGGCATGTCGCATGTTGATGTTGCACCCACATTCACCATGCACCATGCACCATGCAGCATAGTAGTACTACCTACAACACCATCAACAATTGACGATCCCTTGATGCTCGACACGCGTTGCCTATCGCTCTCATGTGTGTCACAATCCGTAATTATGTAATTACCCCGCCCCAAACACCACCCCACCCCCCCACCTAGCCCATATCAGCAAGCAACTATCTCTGTAGCAAGTATCTGCATCTGAAGGTCCTGCCATCGATCCATGCCCCGGGCTGTCGCATCGCCACATATCGCACTAATTGCATTAAATTGTTCTACACGGCGTTCGGCTGACCATCTGACGTTCCCGTCTAACTCAAACCTCCCCTACTGCCCTACACCCTACATCCTACACCCTCAACATAAACCTCACCCTCACCCTAACCCTCACCCTCACCCTCATTCTCAGTAGGCAGCGTTGTCCTGTTATTGATATTGGTTAGTGCGACAGTTTAAGTTCTTCTTTCCACTATTTTCGATTGGTAAACATTTTAATTGGCGCCGTGCAACATTTTGTACACCATAATTTCTTCATTCCCATTTTGGTGCGGTACCACGTGTTTCGATCGATTGTTTTATAAGCACTACCTAATGTGGATATAATCATTTTCCCCTCCCTGGCACTGTTCCTTAAATGATATCGCCTAATTAAGTGCATAACCTTGTATTCAGTAATTAGTTTAGATAAAATACTATCCTATGAATGAATTTTATTGAGTTGGGATACCATATTCAAGTCTGTAGAGAAACTTTATCAAGAACACTGCTAGGAAACTAGTTTTTTCCCTGCCTAGCTCCAATTCAATTATTCTCAATGTTCACTTTTAACTAATAAAAGAAGACCCTTAGAAGTTGTTTAATAGTTTCTATTCCACCCCATTATTAGGAAATATAATATATACTAAAAATAATATTCAGTTTAGATAAAAAACTGTCCTATGAATGAATTCTATTGAGTTGGGATACCCATATTCAAGCCTGTAGAGAATGCTTATCAAGAACACTGCTAGGAAACTAGTTTTTTTCCTTCCTAGCTCCAATTCAATTGTTCTTAATTTTCACTTTTAACTAATTAAAGAAGACCCTTAGAAGTTGTTCAATAGTTTCTACCCCATTTTTAGGAGATATATATTAAAAATATACTCGAAATCCCAAGGCAAACTACAATTTAATTTAATTTAGTTAAAGAATTTTCAATGTATACTATAAGTAGCTACCCAACTGGATATTACCAACTTCTTCTATAAGAAAATATGATATTTTTAATTATTAGTACCACAATAGAATCCATTTACTAACTAACCTCACATTTTTGTCGCGCAAAGTATGCTTCCAATTGGTCATTAAAAGTATATTAAATTGAAATTATGCGTTGCATTTAGAATCGGATAGGATGAAATAGGAACATTGACAGTTACAGGAGTTGTCGGATGCAACGAATAAAGTAATTAGCCATGCAATATGTCGGTAGTGTTGAGGACCCTCATTGACTGTGGGGTCGATATGGAAATTTTCTCCTGCTTGATTGACAACTGATCTTTTTTTCTTCTATTTGATTTTGACTATGGCAGCATAGCCTGATGATCCTATGATCCTTTTGTTTGCGTGCAAACACTCATAAATGATGTTCATGTGTCGGGACAAGGCTAAAAAAAAAACGTTTCCCACGTAGTAGCAAAAAAAAAGAACTGAAATGTTGCACCCTCAGAAGAAAAAAACGAAAAAAATAAGAAAGCGAAATGTTGTTGCAACCATAGCTAACAAGCCTGTAATTACTCGACAAAGATTGTTGCCATGTAACACCTTAATGGACTTAGAACCTGGACGGGTAACTCCTACCCGGCTCTACTCGACTGACTGACTGACTGTGACTGTTACCCCTAAATCCTGTCAAAATTTGCATAAAAAAAAAAATGAAAAATCGATGAGAGATGGAAAAAAAACCGAGACCAGAGAGTGTAAGCCCTGGCGAGTTTTCAGATTTGCTGGTATCTGTTTTGACATGAGACATGAAAATATTTGTCAGCGTAGCTAAAAAGGATTATGCGTTATGCACATTCATATTTTATGTATGTGGATGCACAAATCCATGTCTGGAAATTAGCATAGGTCCAGAATCGAGTGAGAATCGAAATAGCGGGCCGTCAAATATTTTGACACCATGGCGCGAGTACAAGATGACAGGCAGACAGACAGACAGCTCAATTATAGGTTAGGTAAGGCAAAGGTGTCGTCCAATGGGGTTGACCAAAGATGTGTTGCATTGTTAACATGTCCTGCCAAAGGAAGGGTTTACAAGCAAATCTCAGCTAAGTCGCTTAAGCGCTAGCTCACAACGGTGCCAAGATCAGCAACTGCTACGGCAACATTGACAGCTGTCACCGGGGCAAGGACAGTAGAGGACAGTACCTTATCGCAGTGCCACATCTCAGCTGAGCTCGGCTAAATGTGGCAATTAACTTAAAGACGGACGCAGTCGCAAGACACAAGACGCAAGACGCAAGACGTAACCCCAAAAAAATACCTTTTAAAGACGCAGCGAAGCGCGTAGTCAGCGCCAGCCTCTAAGTAGTTGCACTTCCGACAATTAGCCGCGGCACAGGACATCCTGAGCGGCAACTTGTGGGAGTTGCGTGTGTAATGATTGCGGTTAAGTTTTGTATGCAATGCCACAACTTTCTCAGGGTCATAGCTGGCTGACCATGCAACGAGACCTCTGACATACGACATTGTCCCTAGCGTTTTCCTCGTTTTCCTCCTGTCTTCGTCCTGTCTCTCGTCCACTGTGTGCTGTCCCATAATTGGTTTTTGCCCAGTGCCAACGGATTTGTGTGTGCTAAGCTGGCAAAAGAAAGCAATAGCAGTCGTCCAGACATTCAATGACAACATCCAAGTTGCATGCAAAAGATGCAAGCAGCCCCAGCCCCAGTTGCATTAGCCTAGGTAAAAGGATAATAGCCGCAACGGTTACAGTGTCCGTCCATCCGGCTTGGCTTTAATCTCGGCCAGTTGGCGCAGCTGCCACCACCACCAACAGCAGCAGCAGCAGCAGCACCACCACCACCACCACCACCACCACTAGCAAGCATTTTGCTCTAATTTAGTGACATGGACATGGTCAAAGCATTTGGCAATTTCGCAAGGAAATTGGCTCATCTTGCGCCAAGAGTGGCCGCTCGGATGGATCTTTTGTTGTGCCGTCCGGTCGGCACTTTCACGCTTCTTACACGGACACAGCGTGGAACGTGCGTACATATTTGAGATTGAGAGCAGGCCAATAAATCTGCCCGAGCATCGGCTACGCATCACCAACAATGACAGGCCCATTGTTTGCGTCGAGAGCTCCTAAACTCCCTGAGCTCGTGAGCTCTCCGACAACGTCTCCTGATCGGTCGGTCAGTTCCAACGGTGTTCACGCAGCGGGGTCATGAAACCGGAGGCGCCAATTGCGTTGGTATACTAGTATGCAAAGTAGGCGCCATGCTTTGAAAGCGGTGGCTCAAACACAGTGGGTTAAAACACAGCGGGTCTATAAACTTTGGGTGGCACAAGTGACAAAAAATATGTTCAGTTAATTGGTGAAGACGGCAGCTATGTAATGCAAGGAGATAGAACGATAGATACGAGCTAGAGACAGGGACATAGAAAATTTAGTCAAGGAACGAAGATCTATTTGGTGAGATTAGACTGAAAGAGTTTTCTGACTTTTTCTCACGCGTCTACTGAATGAAATAGATTTCTCACTTCTTCTTCGCAATCGCAAATATTTTACTGGCAGCGATAGTTTCCTTTTAGATTGTAATGTTTTCGATTATGCTTTCTATATGGGCAAATATTTCTAAAACTAAGCACATTTCATAAATTATATTGACCTAAAGTTAACGACTTTTAGATGCTTGTAATATACGAGTACAAAGGATACTTGAGCAAAATTTGAGTAAGATATTCTATCTTTACTCTTGCTTAGATCCTTCTTTCCATAATGAAATCCCTTTATGCTTAACCTTAAGTCTATGAATTTTTTCCTTTATTACTTACTTCTTACTATGGTACACAAGACTCTTGAATTATAAGAAGCTTCCAAAAATATAGAATTTATCTATCTACACATGATCCGTTTTAAGTATTCTTTGTAATAAGCATTATAATTAAAATACGAGTATTGTTAAAGATGTAATTATTATTATCATTTTAAAAGTGGAAAACTCAAGTTCGGAATTAATTAATTAGTTGTATGAATAATTAAGTAACTTAACCTACGTAAATCAAAGAGCATTAAGCACAACCTTAATGCGATGCGAACTTTTGAGCAGATATACGCAAGAGAGATCTATAGCATATGGATAAAGAGCGAGACAGCTTGAGCCCTTTTGGGGTCCGGGAATGAAGAGATCAAAGATCCTGTCGCTTCAAGTGGCTGGCATTCAATGACAATCGACCACTCCCAGCAATTAGACGGGGCTGGGTCCAACTGAGATGCCGTTTTTTAACACATGTTCAAGGCAATGAGCAATGGGCAATGAGCGATGGGCTGGTCGCAATCCAAGTGCGAAAACTGTCGCACATAAATTTTAATTAACATTATTTTTAATTGTTGCAAATTTATGGGAAGGGCCAGGCACCGAAACACACAGGACGAACGAATGGCAATCGGAGCAGGAGAAGGAAACTTCCAGCGCTTTGTGGGCAGAACAAATGACAAACGAACAAACAGCAACATAGATAAAGAAATGGAGTAGGGATAGAAAGAAGCAGAAGCGGTAAAGGGAACAGCAATCGATGCAGGATCAACATCAACATCAACATTCAGCATCAAGGATCCTTTTTGCCATTGCTTATCAATTGTTTGCAACCCGACAATTTTTGCTCTAAATTATTTGCCATAATTTCTGCCTCGTCCGCCAAAATCTTGTGCAATTTTCTTGCCCCGACAGACAGACCGGCCGACCGCCTTACCCCTGCGGCACGTCAGTCAGCCACAGCGCCGCATCCTTTGCATCCTTCCTCATTGCATTGTTGTAATTTACTTCCTCTTGTTGGACGTCTCTACCATCTTATCTGTCTGTCTGCTGCTCTCCCGTTGTGTGTGTGTGTACATGTGTGTGTGTGTGTGCTCTTCATTACGTGGTCCATTGTTTTGTCTTGTCTGCCTGCTCCTGCTCCTGCCGTCGCGCATCCTTCGCATCCTCACCGACTGGCTGCAATTTTTTGGCATGTTGTGTTCCAGTTTGCAGCCTTGCTTTTTCAGGGTCACACTCAGTCCTCAGTTCTCAGTTCTCTGTCCTCAGTCCTCAGTCCTCAGTCTCCGTCTCCGTCTGCGTCTTGGTCCCAGTCCCCAGTCTGAAATTGTCTTGTATTTGACAGTTGACAGTTGGTCGACTTTTGAGCATTAAAGTTATGAGCATAAACATGACATTTCCAGGGCCCGTCGAGAGCAAACTCTCATCCTTTTTATTTTTATATTCTTCTTTTTTTTTTTTTGCTAACTCATTGGCTTGTCTGCCATATCAAGAATTGGCCTCCCTTGTAGGCGTTTGTTACAGATACATACTTCATCCACCTATTTAGGGTTTCGAGTTAAGATCTCTCGATTTGGAAAAGCGCTAAGAAACCAACGGAACTAACTGGATTGCAATATGTATTATTGTTACTGGTAATAGAATAGGCTTTAATGTTAATTACAAATCTCACACATGTCTTTTATAGTAAAGAGTTCAGCCCCTAGAGATTATGGTTTAATTTTTACACCGTGTACCCAGAAAAATGGGTAAAAGAGGGTACTTAAACTGTGCAAATGTATGTAACAGGCAAAAGGAGACATCTACGAACCTATAAAGAATATATATTCTTGATCAGTATCAAAAGAGATTCCGATTTGGCCATCTGTCCGTCTGTCTGTCCGTCTGTCTGGCTGTCTGTCCGTATGTATAAACGCGTCGATCTCAGCAACTATAAGAGCTAGAGACACGTAATAGGCAGTTTAAGGCATTTCAGACCCTGTAAAGTATATATTTTCTTGATCAGCATTAAGAGGCGAGTCGATCTGGCTCTGTCTGACTGTCAGTCTGAACGAACGCGTCGACGCTCAGACAGCTTTCTGTGACACTTTCCTAATTGGTAATCAGTTTGTCATTTGATTGGAAGACCCTCCGTGACATATCTATACGTCCTGGAAATGAAAACTATCAAGCTTCTGGGAAACCGACGTAGTTTTGAAAACTAACCTTTAGAGTGTAAGATCTGTAGAGTATACTAGTAATAAGTGTTACTATTTACTCAACTTCTAAGATATTTCTGAAGGCATCTGTACATCTTCGTATATGCACATATTTTGACCAAGCGTATAAGCCAAGTCGATATGTTTCTATATGATCTAAGTAGTTTACTTAAACGTGATAGAATGACTTTTTCTGAAAGCAGGCAACTTGGAGGTACATATAATCGGAAAAGTACTATATTTTTGTAAGTATTGAATCTGCGGCGTACCTTATATTGAGTTCAGCTTTCGATCTTTTAGATTCGATTATCTTTCTTAGATTTTAGCTATATCTGTTGCCTTTGAGATATCTGACGAACATACTATGTTTGTCGTAAGATTGCAGTCCTTCTATGGTAGTTGTTCTATGCTTACAAATGGCGGCAGTTATTGAGTTAATGAAGTTCCGATCATGTTTACGTGGTGTGTGTCTATGTGCTCATATGTATATTGAAAGTCACACTTATGCAAAACGCAAACAAAGCCGCGCGACAAACATTTGATACACTTTTCCCTTGCATTTTTGGTGCTCTTCTTTGACGGCGCAGCAAATCAAATATCGATAAATTTGGCATACAATGGGAAACAAACGCATTAATCAAAATCAAACGGCACAACAATAATAAAAAAAGGGCTGAGGCCCTGCAACCTTATGCAAAGAGCGGTCGGCTTTAATAACAGGAGAGCAAACAGAGCAATCGGCGATTACGAATGCGAATGCGATTGCGATTGCGATTGCAAATGCGAATGAGAGTGACAAAAGGCAAAATGGAGAGGCGCAAAGTTTATGCGCCAAAGTGCCGGGACATTAGCCACAGGCCATTGAGCATGCAAATCGTGAGAGTGTGGGGCAGGCAGGCAAAGAAGGTAAATAAATGCATTGGCAATACGGTTAAGGGGAAATGCAAACGCAAAAAAAGAGTGAAAGTCAAGTGGCTCTTTGTCACGCTCTCCAGCGCACACGACGAACAGCAAGAGAGCGTCCGCGCGCGAGAGAGCGTAGGAAAGCGAGTGTGTGAATAAAAAACTGCAGGCAATTTGCATAGCGATCGTCACTCGGCATCGTCATTCGGTTTATGTTTTTGCTCACGTTCTTCGTTTTGTGTCCCGAGTGCGTCCTCGGCTCGTTAATTAAGCGTTAAATCGTTGAACACAGAAAAAACAGGAAGAAACTGAAAAACTGAATGTAAATTGATTTTGAGTGGCTTTGTGTGTGTGTTTTTTTGTATAAACCGCAGAAAATGTGCGGCTTATGTTAATTTCTCAAGCAGCCCATCAAGAAGACAGTAAAAGACAGGACACGCCTAGTTAGAAAATGATGCTCGTTAAATCGAATTAATCAACAGACCTTTTAGAGATACGCACATCCATAACTACATACATACATACAAGGTACTATAGAATGCCTTGGGCACCGTATATTCGGCTTCAGGGCAGCGATTTGATGCAATTCGTTTGCCGTACTCTTTCTTGAAATCCTATTTAATCCTTTTGTGTGGCTATGTAAACAGCATAAAACTCACCCGAAATCACCAAAGAAAGCCATCGAACGAAGGGCTGCACGAAAATAAGAGGCAAAAAGAAAACCAATATGCGAAACCCTTTTTGCGAAAAAACAGAAAAAACCAAAAAATAAAGAGTTGAAAAGTTGAGAAATTTTTGCGACACAGCAGTAAGGCAGAGCATTCAATTAATTTACCCTTTACTCCTTTGTCCTGTGGTCCTGCAAAAGAAGCAGTCGATGTCGATCTAAAGAATGGTTGAAAAACAAACAAAAACAGCAACTTTCACCGCAAAAAAGATTGTATATTGATAAAGAAAACGTGTGAGATTTATGAATACCATCAGGAACTGGGTAGGAACAATCTTTCAACACGCTTAAATGTATGGTAACTGCCAAAAATGGGAGATAGCGATTGAGAAAGAGAAGTTAATCTTATAGGGTGGAACTGCTTGAAACTTTTGGGATCAGTTTTAATATCGTAGATACATATATGTACTATGCTCTTATACAAACTGAGCAATATTCGGCGTAAGGGTAATTGATGGCACCAGCACGGGCTAATGAAGATCGGTATGCAGATTTAGCTTATCGCGATCATAAGAGGTTTCGGATTGAAGAGGTCAGCAAAACTGCACACGACTTTCGGATATCAATTATTTCACCACCTGGCTGATTGACTTGTAAAGCGTTCCCGCAGGATGTGCGACGTTTAATGCATTACTGTTGTCAAGAGTTTAAACATCCATTTGATCCACCAGGCTGACCAGACTGATCCTTGCGATCTACACAAGTGATTAACTCGCTGTGAGGATAACCTGAAGAGAAAACTGACAGCTGGACTATGGTGACAATCTTGGCATAAGTCTTGAACTTGATTGATCTACACACAACCTAATATTAACCATATGCTACAAAAGCCAGGCTACTAATGGGCAGGATCAGCACCTACTCAACATTTGTGACGTTTTTCAAATGTTTCCTGCGGAAGTTGCAACATTTTCAATTAAAGTATCTCTTTTTGCTGTGGTCGCTAAAGAGCCGCAATTAGTACGTATATCAGACAGTAGGAAGCAGGAAGTTGTACAAGTTGCGAGCCTTCGTAATTAACGTGCCTGCCTGAGCAAGTGTCAAAGCCTGTTGCTGTGGCCTGGCAAGCCAAGCCAAAAGCGTCGACCCCTATGCACCATTCAAATTGACAGTGGTGGGGTAGGGGAAGGAAACCCGACTACGACGAGGATCACTTCCTTGAGGGTAAAGCAAATTTAATAACTAAGCGAATGCCGATAGAGATCTAGGCGTCATTTAGGTGTTCCAAGGGTCGAGGCGACTGTTGACTTGCTGTGGGAAAGTATATCACTCTACAACTCCTATGACCTATCGGTGTTTTGGTTGGGCAGGAATGAAGCTTTTGGGTGGGGCTCCAATGACAAGTGCAATGGAGTTACGGGAAATCCCTGGGGAAAGGGAACCCTATGATTGCTGACAAAGATGTAGGCGTCATTTAGGTATTCCAAGAGACGATGACGACTGTTGAATTGCTGTCAGGAGTGAAGTGGAGGCTATACCTCCACAGATCTATAAGGGTAGGGCTTGTACAGGAATGCAGCTTTTAAAAGAAGCTAAAAATAAAAGCGCATTGGCATGGCTAGGGTAAGAAAACCTGACAATTGCTGAAAGATACGTCAATTGGGTGTTCCAAGGGATTGTTAAAAGTATAGGAAACAATTTACAGCCCCAATGATCAATAAGGGCTGGAGCCTGGCAGAAATGGAGCTTTGAAGTAGGGCAGTCGCATTGGTGTCTTAATGAGAGCACAAATCCGCTTTGCGACGAAGAGTGTGGCAACGAGTATAAAAGAGAGTGAGAGAGGTAGAGAGAGAGAGTGTTTGTGTGTGTGCGTGCTGGTCACCATGGGGTGCGAGGTGCGCTTGCGCAACAACCCCTAGACCGCTCAGCTCTCGGGCTGGCTATAAAACCCAGCCCGCTACCCCGAACCGATTCAGTTTGTCAGCGAACGCCGAGACGAGAGTGCACGAGAGGTAGCAGTAGAGATCTGAATAGGAGCGGCCCACTCCGACACATAGCTCTACATTATAAACATTTGATCCGCACCAATAATAAACACAACATCATCATGCTCAAGTGGACGGCATCGACTCAAAGATTGCATGAGCTGCCAGCGCCACAGCCGCAGCCACGTGTGGTGCGACGCCAACGACGTCAGCGCCGCGCCACCCTAGGCAACAAGGAGAACGTGCCCAGTGTGGGTTACACCTCCACACCCATGCCGCTGGCCAGGCTGCGCAACAGTCCGCTGGTGCTGGCGCCGCTTAGTGACATACGCAACCTCACACCGGAGCCAAGATCCTCCTCCTCCCTAAACGATGGCTCCTCGCCACAGGCGGCGTTGCCAGCACGTCGGGTGGTGCAGAGTGTGCGCTATGCGACCACGTTGCCACGCTACGAGGAGGAGTACTCACCCAGCGCGGGCACTTTGCCCAGTGGTCAGCACTTGGCGCTGCGCGGTCTGCTGCCGTTGGATCCGTTTCTGGAACAACCGCGTTATAAAACCACGACGCAGCAGCTAAAGAAGCGCAAACTGGAGCCGGATTTTGTGGCTACCATGGAGCAGCCGCCTGCACCGCCGCCGCCGGCACAGCAGCAGCAGCAGCCGTTGTTGCGTCCGGTGACCCCGCAACCTTCCACACAAATGGGCGACCAGACGCTGGACAAGCTCATCGATGCCATACTCGACTCGGCGTGCAAGGCGGACGCCAGCAATAAGAAGAAGCCCCGCAAATCCTTCAATCTGCGTCGTCGCACGCTGGTCAAGCAGCAGCTGGAGTCGGAGTGCGCCGCCATGCTCTCACCATCGTATGCGCCCGGCGATGATCCGGCCAGTGATTTGAGCTTTGCCTTGCTGGCGCTGCCCGCCACACCCGAACCGGCCTCGCCGCTCTTGCCACACAGCGTGCTGGTCCAGATGCCAACACCGCAACTTGCCACACCGGCTCCAGCTCCAGTTCTAGTACCAGCTCTAGTTCCCGCTCCAGCTCCCGCTGCGGCACCCAGCCTCTCCGATACCTTCTGTCTGGCCACACCCGTGCGTCCATTGAAGCGCAGCCGTATCCGGGAGACACAGCCAACGCGCACTGCTGATGCCGGAGCCGGCGCTGAGTCGCCGCTGAAACGCTACAAGGTCGATGCACGCAACTACTTTGAGGTGGGCCTGGCGCTGCCCTCCTCCATATACGTCTAAGATCCAGATCGAACAACTATCAAGACACAGAAAGAGAAAGAGAGAAAGAGAGAGAGAAAAGCCAACGCTGACAAACGGGGGAAAACGCTTAACTATGACGCTTATTTAGTTCTTAAGTATAGTTAAATACTATTTTTTTTGTAGCTCCAGCTTGTAAATAATTTAGTACTTAAGATAATTTTTTTTGAAGCTGCTGTTATGTAGATTTTGTAAAACTATTTTTTTTTCATATTTATTTATTTATTCATAAGAAAATACCATTTTTTTTTAAAACATATTTTTTTTAATAAAACGCTGCAGTAAAATCAAGTCTTGATATGTTTCTTGAGGCATTAAAAGTGAGGTAAGTAATCGAAATATATAAACATATATACGATTATATTTCAGCATCGCGTTTCCCATAAGCGGGTTTAATTTTTAGAAGGACATCTCGCGAGTAAAGTGAGAGACATTTGAAAGGATAGTTTCTCAATTATGCGCTTAAACGATTATCTTTGAATTTATTATGGATTCAAAAAACTATCTTAGTGATTCGTTAAAATTAGAACCCAAGTCGAAATTTTCACAGCTCAGCTTTAGCCCAGAGCTGAGAGTGCAAGTTCAGCTCCTAGCAATTTTTGCCTTGTCTTTCCTGAGAGCGCAAGCTTAGCTTTCTTTCGTTCTTGGGGGAGCGCAAGCTTTGAGAATGTATGTAGCTGAGAGTGCAAGCTCAGCTCTCAGCTCTCAGCAGCTGTTGCTGTGTATTTGCTTGAAGATCGTATACTGAAAGTACAGTTGAGAGTGCAAGCTTAGCTCATATCAGCTGTTGCTTTGACTTTGCTTAAAGAACATATAAAGTGAAGTTCAGTTCTAGACAGCTGCTTCCTGGAATTTCCTTTGAGAAAGTATATAGCAGAGAGTGGAAGCTTAGCTCTCGGGAGATCTAAAGAGCTTAAGAGCTGCGCGTCAAAGCTTTTCGTTGCACAATGCGACTGTTGCGACAACTATCAAAAAGGTTCCATAGTACTGATGCAAGCATAGTTGCCGCATTGTTTTCTTGTTTTGTTGTTTTTCCTGTTGCTTGACCAAGTGATTTGCTTTGCTTGTGTGGCAAACCACAGCAGGTAGCCCAAGGGATCAAAAGGACGCTCAGCACGCCCCCGTTGCGCGCAGGTTAACAGGCAACAGCTGCCAGCAAGGATCTCTCTCGATCTATCTGTTTTGGCTTAGCTCGTGCGACAGCTTGCCATCGACAGGACTACGGACTAAGGACTAAGGACCAAGGACCGTCGACCATTTGACATGACACTTGTTAACACTTTGACGCCCTCGGAGCGTGCGTCCTTTTCGCACTGTAATTCGTTTTGAGTGTGGCACGCAGCCGGGTTAGGGTACGAGTTTTTGGGCAATGGCTTCTGTGGAAAACCCGCAGCGGCCCGCTTAATCCGTAGCAGCGGACAGGTTACTCGAACCTGTCAACGGCTCTCATATTCTTGTGGGTTTTTGGCCCTAATTTGTTGCCCATTTAGCCGTTGAACGGACGCGCGTTAATTGAATTATTTTTATTATATTTGTAGACGTTTCCCAGTAACACAGTTCCTCTTCCTGCTGCCTCTACTCCTGCCATCCTGCCATCCTGCGTCTGCAGGTTGCACTTGCTCCGCTGTCGACGTCATCGCCAGCTGTGCTCACCCGCATCGTTAAACTAATTTTCTAATACCGCCAAGGGCCACACCTCCATATCTAGGGAAGCGACTTGTCTTGGCCCTAACCCTTTTCGAATTTAAATTTCCTTCCGTGACAACAGTCGGCGCATTTCCGCCACTAGTTTTCCAACGTTTTTCACATTTTCTTCGTTCTGGGTGTCACTTGTGTAATCGATAAAATTTTTATTAATTGCTTGTAAATGTGATAAATAACAAATGCGCTTCAGTTTAGCTGCGGGGTTGGGGGTCTACCCCGCCGGGAAGCTGGTCACAGCTGACGGAGCGTAAAAGATATTCATGTTAACTGCATAAATTTGTTCAATAAACGTTTTCTCGCAACAACTTAACCAAAACTTAGATAAACCAACTTTACAGCAATTTCCTTGATATATCATCCTTTTGTTTTTTATTTAATTTTTATAAGATAATATATAGGATGTAATCATCCTTATTTATTCGAAACTTTTGTTTGAAAGATCAAACATTTTTTAGATTGTGTTGAGAATATCATGATCACAAAGCATGTAATATATTCTTTTCCGAAAAATAACTTATAAGGAAACAAAGATTTTTTTCAGATTTTATGGCTGCATTGGAGATGAAACGTTTGCGAATATGATAACAAAATAGAATTGCAAATTGAAAGCTCTTGAGAGACTAAAGACATAAGAATGAGAGCGAAGATGATTACCGGGACTTCCAGTCCTTGGAGATGTATATCTATTTAACTTTGATGTCATTTCAAATTTGTTTCAATGAATTTTCAAACAGAATATGCAAATTATTGGCAACAACTATTTAGACGAATTTCAAGATCCTATTGTCAATTGTTGCTGCGAGGCAAATGCCTTATTATGCAGTTAATCAACAGCTGGCCGCAAAAGGAAGTGGCTGCCACACAGCTCGCGGCAATAGCAGGGGAGAGCGAAAGGGAAAACGGAGGATTGCCAGATGCCAAATTCGCGATCTTCGCGCACACCTTTGGGATTGACAAACAAGCCGCTGGCAATGGAACTCTGCTGGCTTTTACCTTCTTTACCTTTACTCTAACGCATACCCTTATTCTTAGCTCTTATTTTTGGCTTTACTTCAGCCTTTAGTCAATCAGAAATCAGAAATTGCAGTGATTTGTTGCCGCGGGCAGCGAACTTGCGCTGCAGAAGCTGCAGCGCTTGCCAGCTGAGACGGCTTGCCACCTCGCCCCCTCCCCAACTATCCAGAATTGGTGCTAGCTGCTCCGCATCCTGTTTGGCCTAAGCCGGCTTAGAGCATCCTGGCCAGAGACTGTCAGCGAGCTTGTCGCAATAATTGCCAAATGTTATGCAAACAATGCCAACGAGATTTGAAATCCACAGGCTCAGGCGCCGCGTGTGGCAATGTGGCAACAACGTGCAACAACAACAACAACAGAAAAAATAACCATTAATATTTAAATCCCCCCGCAACGCAGCGTCGGGAAGGGTAGCTCGCTCAGCCACAGCCTCAGCATCAACATAATTATAATTCATTTTCATTTTCATTTGCCTGCCCTGTGCCAAAAAATCTGTTAATGATAAACAAATTTTCCACTGCAGGGCCAAAAGGGTTGCATGTTGCAGTTGATTCAGTTACAGTTATGATGCTTGCCACACTGCTCTGACACTGTCACTGCCTCTGATGCTGCTGCCTCTGCTGCTGCTGCTGCTGCTTCTGCTCCTGCTGCATTTGGCAACCGCTGCGCTGCCCGCGGCATTTTGCAAATTTTCAGCGCATTTTGCTAATTAACTTAGCCCACGATGACATTGTCGAATGTTGATGAAGTCTGCCTACAGGGTATACAGGATATGCATACCCTTGCAAAAGGTACTACAATTTGGTTAACAGATCTGTGACACATTGACGGTGCTAAGGTGTTTGGTTCCTGGAACAAGAATTACAAGTTTAGATATTGTATTTATATGTATATATGTTTCAATATTTGGAATAAAGATATGTGCCTCTACTAAATGGGTAGATGTTAGTCAAAAATAACATATCAAAGAATCAACTCCGACAACGCAAAAAATACGAGTATATATGCTTAATCAGGAAGAATCAGGCTAGTCAAGTCTAATTGATTCCACACTCGGGGAAATAAATGCCCCAAAAATGCAGAAAGTTGCCATAAGCCAGAGCTAGACTTCTTTCCTTCGGAATATATTTCTTAAATTTTGGAACCTATTCCTACCCAATTAACCAAGGAACACATCGGAATCAGCCGGATTGGAACACTGCGTTATATGTCTGACATAGGAACGATCTTTCAATAATTGACTATTTTTTTTTTCAGAATAACTGTGTCTAATTCCAAGTTTCATTACGCTCTAAAAACAATACTAAATATATTAATCTTAAAACTAAAACCTTATCATATTAATCTTAAATCTTATGGGCAAATAAATGATATGAAAAGATGTCAAATTGAGTGCCATATCATATCAACTTTGTTTTTTCTGTGTAAAGAGAATGAAATGAATTGAAATGTGAAATTCACTTATCTTAAATGTTTTATGTAATTATAGTGACTAGCTTCCTAACTAATAAGGCTTAGGCTTGTAACTTTAAGATATTCGTATATCAAGGAAATAAATAATAAAATTCCAAATCAGACTATTAAGTGTAAATCTTGAAGCTGTCAATAGGAACAATCGGCTGGAAATTTTTGTGCGCTACAAACTTATTCGTCTTACAGATACTTTCTCTAGAAAAAGTCAAAGTTCTTATATGGTTAGCTTAGCCACATCTGATTTAAATCGGAATAAACTATATAATAGTGCTGCCAATGAATGAAATCGTCATGACGGCAATTGTAGTTAGTCTGCAAGGGTATTTAATTTTCGGCACATGAAGTAAGCTGTTCTGGTTTTCTGCCCACTTGGGAGAACGTCAGCTGCCAGAAGAGCGTCAAAGTCAAAGTGCAGATCCCTAGATCCCTGCGCAGGATGTGTGGCTGTGGATGAGGATGATGTTATTGATGTTGATGAGTGGGCAGTTGTTGTAGCTGAAAGTCAATAGTATGTAGTAGTACTATGTACATAAGCATATGAATAGTTGCATTGGATGACTCTGCGAAATTTGTTAGAATAACAGTTTGGGCCCTCTGGCCAAAAGGCACGTGACCAGCAGCTGCCAGAGTTGCCACACAGTTGAGCAATGCAGCGGTCATTGTTTCGCAAAAGTCAATGCAAATTTGTTGTTTTTGCGCAACGCTAATGATCTTTCCAGCACTCAATTTATAGTCTATGAAATGCACATTTCGAAGCTTTGCAATGCACACCCCGAATATTTTGTAATATTACAGTGCTTACAGGGTTGTACCCCAGCACATTCACAATTTCTGTGGACGCGACGCATGCGCCAAACAATAAAAAGGAAGAAGGATGAAAAAAAAAAAACTAAAGAAAAACGCTTCCGGGCGATTACACGCGTGCCAGTTCACGAATTGGGTGAAAATTTACATTTTTTGTTGTCGTTTGTTTCTTTATGGAAAACAAATACGAAGGGGAAAAGCGCTCAACCCAACTCTCCAACTACTTGCTGACTGTGCGTGCCAGAGTTGTATTGAGTTGTTCAGCATAGTTACAATGGAAACTGAACTGAACGAATGAACGAACGAACTAGTTGTGTATATATCCCTGATTATTGATCATTTATTTGCTCGTTTGTTTATTTGATCACGTTGTGCTCATATAAGTCCGATTATAGTTCGCTTAGTTCCCTTGAATCTAAACTAAGTTTGCTTTATTATTTTGTTAATTTTTGCATTATTTCTTCAGTGAAGTACAATGTAGTATTAAGGTTGATTAAGGTTGATGGTTATAATTTTAGGTTATGTTTTTTATTATTAATATAGATTTTTTTTCTGTCTTAGCGATTGATTAAGGTTGACGGTTATAATTTTTGGTTTTGTTTTTGTATTTTAATATAAATTTTTTTGAGTTTTAGCCATTGTTTTTTTAACAGTAACACTTGACTTTAATTTACTTTAAATATGCTTATTGCTTTGTTCATTTGAATACGATTATAGTAAGTTCTTTTTTGTCATTTGTTCAATTTTTTCGAATGAAAATTTTTTATGTTTTTTTCATGTTTTTTTGGTGTTTGGCTTTTGCCGAATTTTAATTTCTGTAGTTTATATCTGAATTTTAAAAACATTCTTTAAGACAAAAATTAAATTTTAACCAATAAAAACAATACAATTGAGTTATATTTTTAAACAAATTTCGAGCATTAGTGTTAATAATAAAAAAAAATTATTTAAGTTACTTAGTTGTATTCAATTGTTTAAATATACAAATTTAGTTTATATTTTTGTTTAGAATTTAAAAAGTTAATATAAAATAGATCAACTAAGGAGCTTGAAGAATATATATACAAAAAATGAAATAGATAGATAGAAACAATGAGCTAAGCAAACGAACAAACTATACGTATGGGGGATTAGGTGGCTAAGGAACAACTGAGCTGCTGAACTAGTTCGCTCACTTGAGTCAGAATGTACAGCCGCAGAGTGCGCGTGTGTTTGTTGTTGGTGCGCAGTGAAGTGGACAAGCGGAGCAGTGGCGCAGCTTAAACGTTTTGTAAATCGCTGACATTTGCCTGTCACTTTGTCATCTTGCAGCAGTCGGACAGGCGACAGGCTATGGCAGGGAGGACGGGGTGCAGTAATATTTGATTCATTTATATTTCATTTCACTTTTTTATTCTAACGGCCACGAGTCCTGCAATCCTCGCTCTGCTCTGATTGACATGATTCGCACTTGACTTGCTGCGCCGCGTATTAAGTGAGCAGCCGTCGCGACGCGACGCGACGCGACGCGTTCAGCGTAGCTTCGCAAATGTTTCCTTTTACCCCGGAACGCCCCTGCGCACACACTCGATAACAGCGCCGACAGCGGCGATAGCGGCGACAGCGGCGTTAATCGCCTAATGAAGCCAAAGCGTTTTGCTGTTGCGCCGACGCACAGTGGGCGGCGTCAAGCGATTTTCAGAGTGCAAATCTCTTCAACTGGGACTTGTGGCTGACTTCAATTCGAAATTGTATTTTCAGAACCTAAAAAAATATCGATAATGTTATCGATATACTTATTATAGGGTGAGTCAAACTGGGGCTTCTAACCGACTTCAATTTAAAATTGTATTTTCAGAACCTAAAAAATATCGATAATGTTATCGATATACTTCTTATAGGGTGAGTCATCGATAGCAGAAATATTTAGCAACTTTTGAACTTCTATGCGTCTATGAGGCAACAAGTTCAATAAATATGCAATTTTTATAAAAAAATCCGTATCGATAGCTATCGATTACTTATCGATATACCTAAAGCTTTTCAAAGAATAGCTTTATAAAGTTTCTGTGGGCTACATGAAAAGCATGCTCCCATTTACTTCTTGTACTTAATACAACAAAAATACTTGTTGGAATTATCGATATGCAATGTTTATTTTATGAAAAGTAAAGGAAAAGTGTGGGAATTATCGATATGCAATGTTAATTTTGTGAAAAGTAAGGGTTAATTGAAAATACTTGCTTAGCATAAAAAAATACAAAGAAAATGCGCTTCATTGTGCTTTATTGTGTGGCTTTTCCACTGTGCAACATTATGTGGCCCACTCGATGGGCAGAGAATCCGGTCGCGCCTGCGTCTGCGGCTGGTGTATAGTAAGGGGTACAGGGTAATATGTACAGGATACGGAGTACTGGCTGCAGGATATGGGGTAAGTTTGAGTAACTTTTGCTGGTGCTAAGCTGAAACAGGGCCGTCGGCGCATGGAATGCTGATTTCTATCTGATGGGCAAACAAAAACCGCAGTGGGTGCCCTGAGAGAGCGAGTGAGCGAATGGAAAGGGAGGAGATGTGGAGAGGGTGCTAACCACCCTATAGGTTGGGATTTGGACTCGGATTGGTTTAGGCAGCACTTAGCACTCGTATTTACATGCGACTCGTGCAATGTCATTGCCAAAACAATGGACCGCTGCGTCATTTATGTTAATTTATGCGCTATTAAAAGCGGCGCGGGGCACTTAACTCGTTGCATTCAACATTTCACCCGATGCTTTGGGCTAATTTTTGACGCAGGCTTCATTTACACTGTTTTTTTTCCTTTTTCAATTTTTTTTTTTTTTTTTTTTGGTTTTTCCGTAATTGCCAGCACGTGATGCGTCCATGTTGAAAAGGATCGTAAAGTCTGGACCAGAGACTGGAATGGGCAGATCGTAATACCCCTAGGATACAAAATATAGCTTGCTGTTTTTATCCTTGTTTTATGCCAAACTCTTTAAATGGATCACTGAACGTTTTAGTAACTTTTATTTAAGATTCAAGTCACTTTCAGATCAAATCAGGAAGCCCAGTTCGCTCTTGATCAAGTTTGGCCAACTTGAATATACATATAACATATAACGATTTTTCATTTGATATATTTGCTTTCTTGATCTGGATTTTTAGATTTCAACTGAGCTGCTTTCTTTATTTAAATAGCCGTTCTTATTATTCTTAAAAAGAAAAGATTATAATGAAGAATCCAGAATTTGGTGAGTCTTGTGTTAAAATCTTGAAAACCCTAAAGTTCTTCAACAAGAATTGAAGTTCCGATTGATCGTTTCTAAGACAGTTGCATACTATATGATAGATTGTTTCGATCCGGCCGGCTGTGCTATATCTTCCGATATTTATTTACATTAGGATATCTTCAAAACGGAGACTAGTTCGCATCGACTCGGCTGTTGATGCTGAATAGGAATATAGATATATATAGCTTATGGGGTACATAATCCTTCAACGTGCTGCATATTTCCTGACAAAATTAAAATAGCTTCTTCGGTTCGAGCCGGTTTGGGAAAGCTAAAGTCTTTCGATATGGGCGGAAACATTATCTGTTTTTCAGACCCAATCCCAACTCTGAACAGTCTGGACATTTCTTATCTTGTGTTTGTATTTTGTGCGCGTTTAAAGTCGCGCTCGCGATTTCTGTAGCCAACTCATTCATTTGTCGTTGATTGGCCAAGCTGTCAACTGGGCGCCGCTAATGGGAGATCGTATTGAGAGTCCTGGGCACAGGATGAGGCAATTGATTTTGCCACCATGACAAATGAAAACGGCGCTCATCTAATGAGCTCAATGGTTAGCCAGCGGCACTGGGTAGGAAAATGCAGTCCGCAATGGGTGAAAAACTGTTGAAAAGCCGCATATTAAAAATATAAAAAAAACACATACACAAAAGGCGCAACAAAAACGATTTTTCTTCCGTGTGCAAACAAAGCGCCGCAAAAAAAAGTGTCGAAAAAATATTGCAGAAATGCGAACAAAACTAGAGGAAAAAGAAAATGGGAGATTTGTTGTCTAGCAACCGCAGGAAAACCCTTGCAAAAACGGTTTAAGTTCTTTAATTTTTTGTTGCTGATTGAGGGTTTGTTTTTGCCATTCTTTGTTAGACAAACAATGCAGTCTGGCTCTTCTGCCAAAGTCGACAATGAAAATGATGCCAAATGAAGCGTTGAATGAAATGCAAGCCCAAAGCCCAAGGACGAGCCCAAAGATTTGAGAGAGGATCGCAACATAACTCAGTCATATATCATCTTTTCCTCTCTGGGGTCTCTTAGGTAAGTACCCCTCTATTTAAATTCTAGAGTTGATTCTTTGATTGATATGAAATTTGTTTTATTTAAGTACGTGTACGTAAGCATATTATAAAGTCTTGCTTCATCATTTCCTGAATCCGGAAAATAAACAGTCTAAAGAAGGGCAATGCAATTTTTGTTTAGCAAGCAGAAGGAGCGAGCTCCTACTTTATAAGCTATATATACTTGATCGATAATAAGGATTGCAAGGCTTTAGTTATGTTTTGGTCAGCCTATCTACCGTGATTATTCCATAAGGATGGGACAATCAACACTAAAGATTTCCAAGACTCTGGGTAGCTAGAGAGAATAACAGAGCTGGGTGCAGGCTTAATCGATAATCCTTAAGCGTGTTCTCAATTCTCAAGGTGCAAACCCTTTCAAATTTAATGGTTTCGAAATCATCTGTATGGTCGTTTTCTAATTTCCTTACAGGAATTTGATATAAATTTGAATTGAATCAACACTAAATGTTCATTGAATATTCTTTTAGCGAATTGATCTGATGCGGGCATTGATATTAACTATCTAATATTGTATTATCTACAATTAGTCCGATTAATTGTGTAGATAGGTCCATAGATCATCTTTTGGACAGCAGCTGCTGGTGTTGTCT
Organism: Hirtodrosophila histrioides; assembly: GCA_037075165.1. NCBI lineage: Eukaryota > Metazoa > Arthropoda > Insecta > Diptera > Drosophilidae > Hirtodrosophila > Hirtodrosophila histrioides. The sequence goes on from JBAMCL010000217.1 coordinate 535,393, forward strand.
CGGCTGTTATTTGCTGATCCTGTTGCTGGTCCTGTGGCTCCTGCTGCTATACCACACCACACAGCTAATTGCATTCAGTGGACAGGCAACGCCCATCGTACAAAAACGTCTACACTAAGAGAAAACGGCGTGCGGTTCCCTAAAGCCGCAAAAGCGGACTACTTTATATATCTTTTAATAAGTAGATAATGAAAATTCATGTGTTGCAAAAGAGTATAACTTGGTACATATACATTGGTAAATATTCCCATCCGATAATGTGTTAAGATCTTTCACCTTCCCCGCAATTCTTGAGCAACCTATAACTTTCACACTTTTGTAGCTAGAGTCAGCAAATTTGATATGAGCAATACTGATGACCTCTTTAAGTGATTTGAAACACTAAAATTTCGCCACTTTTAACTCCTCATCCGAAAATGAGTAAAATGTATGTCATCCACTACTTTTTAGTAAGTTTATTGATTTTGTTTTTCCTATTTATTTTGTGTGCCTTCGTCTAATAATGTGCTCTGATCTAACCCCCCCATCATGCTCCCGAAAGACCTATATCATCAAGAGTTTTTTCGCTAGAGTCAGCAAATTTGATATAAGCAATACTGATGACCTCTTTAAGTGATTTGAAACACTAAAATTTCGCCACTTTTAACTCCTCACTCGAAAATGAGTAAAATGTATATCATTCACTCCTTTTTGTATGCCCTCGTCCAATAATGTGTTCTGATCTAACCCCTCCAGCGTGCTCCCGAAAAACCTATATCATCTACAGTTTTATAGCTGGAGTCAGCAAATTTAGTATGAGCACCACTGATGACCTACTTAACTGAATTGACCAATGAAAACTTTTGCATTTTTTTGACAATTCGGTTATTTTATAATACTTTTCTTTTTTTGAGTGTATATAGTTCTTATGTATATATTTTGCTTCGCCTGTATTGTAGTTGCTATCGGCTTTAATCTAAAGCGTTGCCTTGTACGCGTTACACTTTCCAACTATTGTGCGTGTGTGTGTGTGTGTGTGTGTGTGTGTGTGTGTGTGTGGGCATTCAACAAAACAAACGCCGACGCCTTCAGAATGCAACACGCAGCACGAGGCATGCCGCACAAAGGCATAAAGGCCATAAGCCATGAGGCACGTGGCACGAGGCACGTCGCAAGTACTCGCTGGCAAATGTAAAAGCATGCTGGTCGAGTGACCGCAACAATGGTCGCGTTTAATTACAGTTATTGTCGCACCCTTCGGCCTCATTTGCATTCGCATTGGGCCACGGTCGGATCCGCGCTGAGGACGCGGGCGCGGGCGCGGGCGTTTTGCGTCGTCCGCTCGCTTGCCACATGCCGCATATGCCACACCAGCACTAGGAGCTCGTCCACCCGGTGGCAACTCGAGTAATTAGCATAACAGTTGAGTTGCAATGTCCATTGCGACAATTGCGATAGGAAAGTGCGAGCGTTCAAAGTTTTCCTCAGTTTTCATTATTTCTTGAGCAGCCAGCAATGAAATTTATGTAAATTAAATTAAAACTTCAACAAGCGGAACCATCTTACTGCAACATATGGCAACGTTCTCAACGTTCCAGGCCCCCCATCCCGACTATTTTGGATGAGTTACAGCCACATAAATTTCAAACAGCGTCGTTTGTCAGCGCCTATAACCCACTGCCAGGTTAGGCCCAGCCCCGCTCCAGTTCTTACCACCGCGGAACCCTTCCTCCAGGCCAGGCAAGTGGCCTACACTTGAGATAAAGATCGCCCTGATCAGCCAACTGACACGCCCTTGGCTAGAACATGACTGCCAAAGCTACGATATGATGTTTTATTAGATTATAGCTCCTGTAATGTTTAGGCGTACTTATGGGTTTTCTCCTTCTACACAGAAAAACAAGTAAGATGTATCAGGCAGATAGAGAAACATCCGACCCTACACAATATATATATATATATTCTTGATCAGTATCAATTGCCGAGTCGATCTGGCTGTGTCTGTCTTGGAAACTATAAGAGCTAGACATGACCAAATTTGGAATGTGGTGCAAGGTCAAGCTTATTTTAGATTTCAAATATTCACCCCACACAGCAACAATTTTAGAGATATATCCTTAGGATTTGGCTTGTATAATACTTAAGTTACTCTTAATCTACTGTCCAAATTTCAAGTCGATCGTATAACAAACACAGAAGTAATGCAACAAACAAGATTCAGTACTACTGTCTATTTATTTCAGCCCCATCAGTTAATAAACACAGAAGTTAATCACGAAATAAGAAAGAATTCGCCACTTTAAATGCCTCGCTTGCACTGCAGTACGCTGTCGCTTGTGTATGTGCGTATTTGTATAGGTGTGCATATGTAAGTGTACGAAGATAAGTTAGCTAATTTTAGAGCTGGGTACAGGGAGTCTCGTAGTCGGGAATAGAACATTCTCATATGTATTAGCGTATTTTCCTTATAGAACCCAACCATATTAGCTTTCTAGTCTCTTATTCTCATAAAATGTAATTCAATATTCTTGCGAAATTATATTTTGGACTTGAAAGTCCTTTTACAAAGTTTGTATATCAGTCGAATCTTCAATATGTTATATGACAACAATAATGGTACTCTTGATACCCAAAGATCTTGCACGAGTATGACAAATCAATGTAGATCATCTACGTTAAGCGACCATAAATTTGAAGCAGCGTCAACTGTCAGCACCTACACGTAACCCGAAACGGGAATCGAACCCTAAACCTTAAGCGAAGCTGGCCGGCGATGGCAAACTCTTTCTTTGGGCAACCGATCAATACTTGAGATAGAGATCGTGAGATTGTGACAGCCCGTAGTTAGACTATAGTATTTGGCATCGTCTCGGAATAGATTGACATTTATGAGGCATAAATTTTGTTCACTTTCTGCTTTCACTGGCGGGCCAATTAAGTGCAACGAATCGGGTCCCGGTACTGATGCTGCATCAGTCCCTGTGTTGGGATTCGTCATAGGCTGACATGGATTGCGAAAATTTAAATACGCATCGTCTCTCAGGGCCTCAGTATAATAACAGGGGTGGGCTATTGTCTGGCTGCCCCTGAGTGTCATCAAAACAATGTTTGCCAGCTAGTTTATGAGCTGCGCCTCATTTCTCATCATCGTCATTGCACGCAGCTCGCAGCTCGCAGCTCTCATCTCATTGCAATTGCCAATTTCCATTTGGCATTTTCCCATTTCCCATATTCCATTCTGTAATTTTACCTATACATATTTCCTTTTTCTTTTTTTTTTTCAATTTCACATTAATTTCATTTCAATGCGAGCTGCATGCCAATCACAATCATAAATAGAATTTTTGCCTTCATCATTATGCAAACTGCTGACCGCGCCGAAATGTCCACAAAAATGTGGAAAAGTCGTTAAAAAAGTGTGACAGAAACAATGCCGCACACTCAGACTAGATGAAAGACACACACACACGCACACACATCCGTTTTTTGGGGGGTCATAAAAAAACCAACAAACCTATTTTTTGGTCAAGCGCAACGACAGGGGGTCGAGGTTGTGCCGGGGGTCGTCATTTAGGCAAATGCTATGAATTAATAATAAAGATCATTGAATGAGATGATCCTTAGGCTTGTACTTATGATCATCTTTGATCAGCGGGGGGTTTCCCATTCTACATAGTAGTAGCTGACCAAAGTTTGTTTATCTCACAAACAATGATGAGTTTTTTCCATCAAGAAACTTCCCTTAAATATTGTATAAGTAGTTTTTGCTGATTAGCACTTGTTGTAAGTCTAGCCATAAAGTAAATATATCATTATAATCTCAAAGTTGAACGCTTGAGATTGCCTTTCTTGAAATCTTCAGCGATCTCTTATTTTGTTAAGTATTGAGACATTGACTACAATGTATTTTAAGCAGCTTTTGAATTTCATGAGATATATTTGTAAAATTTATAAGAAAGACTTAGATCTTACCAAAATTACACCTTCTTAAGACTTAAAACATAAACAAGAATTCCATAAGAACGGAATTGTAGGGAGTGTGACAAGAATTTTGTTTTAAATTAGTTCTCACGACTTTGGAATAATACAATTAGTTCAGATGTTTGCATCATTAGATTAGATCAGATTAACTTTTGGTAAGGATTATTAATTGATAGGACTTACAATTAAATGGGGTCCGAAGTTTCCTTATAATTCCTTGTATCCATTAGCTAATGACTAGAATTGAAGTTCAGAGTGTTATGCAAATAGTGATTGATTGACTAATCGATGATCTTTCATCTCTCATTGCGACCCTTCACCTAACACCTACGTACGCACACGCTGATTGTCTCTTTTAGACAGTTCCTGTATCCATTTTCATTACCATTATCATTTCCATATGCCTATTACTTGAACTTGAACTCAACTGTCCAGCCATCATTCAAATGAAGTGCTTTGCGGCTGTTGATCCTGCGTGCAGCTCCTGCTGATTTCATACGTCCTGTCAGCGTACACTAATTACAATGTCAGGACGCTTCCCACTGGCCAAAACCATTGCTACCCACACACACACACACACACACGCACGCACACACTCGCACATACTGAATGTTGTGCACAACCCACATGCAGCCGCCGCCTGACGGATTGATCCTTGTGATTAATGATGTGTCCTGTGGCATTGCGTGACAAGTTTGTTAGTAAATTGAACGTGCCACGGTTGCTGTCAGAGAGCACTGCTTGGTGGTTTGCTCTCTTGGTGGCTTGCAGTAGCAGCTTGTGGCAACACCTTTGCCACTTTTAGCCATGCCCCGCTCAAAACTCAAAACCATTTTCATCATTAATCTTCTGGGAGACTGTACATTGTTAATGGCTAGTAACGCGCTTTAGTTGCACGGGGATTCGCACAATTCCCACGGCGATCCTGAAAATCAATTTTTAATGAAGTTATCATCAACTGGCCGTTGGGCACTGCTCTGGTCTGGGATGATCTGGTCTGATCTTGTCTGATCTGTCATAAAATGTGCCAAAAAGCAGCCGTGCGTGAATTTCAAAAATTCGCTGACCACAAACAACAAAACGCAGGCGCAAACAGTTTTAATAGCAAATCAAAGTGAAATTTATGCAACGATCGTGCGACCCAAAAACAAACGAACCGATCGCATCGATACAGCGATCCACCGATCTTAACGATCCTAACGATCCTAACGATCTTAACGACCAATCGACCGATCGACCCTCATCCTGTTTGCATACTCTCAGTCTGCCTCGCATTCGTAATTCTAATCTACCTCAAAGATTAATGAGATTTCACCGCAATTTACTATGGATGATTTTCTTCGTTTTCATTTTTCTTTTGCTTTTCTTTTTATTATACTTTGTAGTGTTTTTTGCCTTTTTTTTGTGGATTTTTTATGGATCGTTTAGCGATCAGTAAATAGGGCGCTTGTCTCGTAATTTACATGAAATTGCTTCATTTTCGTAGCTCTGAGGTTTTCTATTCATTTTTCATCATTCTTTTATTTTTTGCGGTGGGTAAGCACACAGAAATCTTGGGAATTTGCATGGCACATCTACAAGGCAATCGCTCAACGCTCAGAGTCATGTCAAAGCTTCGTCCTGTATATCGGTGTGGTCTGCTCTTCTGCAGCTGCTGCTCAGCTGCTGTCCAAAGGACACACTTGCAATTAGCCATGAAATTTCCATTCTGGACAGCGCATTTCTTTTAGACACCACTGATGTCCTTTTGGTGTTTGCTTATTATTTATTTTTTGGCTTGAAGCGTGCATTATGCGGCCCAAAACGATTGTGCAAAATATATGTGAGTTTGACATGGTTATTGATCTTATGAATGGACTCTAGGGTTCTAGGATGCATGTTCAGCAAGGTACTGTTTTGAAGAAAGGATCTTATGCAAAATACGACTTAGGATTGAAATCAGTAGAGTTAGTCTGGAATACGAGTTGAATAAAGCTGACCTTGAAATCAAAAATAGTGTAGGTGGATCATTTATTTTATTCCTTTTCAATAATTAAAGATAACTTTTGCATTTAAGTCCTTAAAAAATAACAAATATTAATCACTTTTTAATAAAAGATCTCGATCAAGGGGCACTGTGTTACCCTAAGTTGCTTGTTATCGAATATATCTTCTTAATATGTAAGAAAGTTCGTTCGTTGTTAGTGATTCTAAGACTCGAGAACCACTAGATCAAATCTCACCATATTTAGCAAATATGGTGACTGACTGATTGGCGACCAACGGGCCTGGATCCAAAATCTACCCCCACGGGCGGAAAACTGTTGAATGAAACTTGAAAAGTCTACTCCCACCCGTCAACAAGGGATTAAGGTTAAGTGTGCGCGAGATTGTCTTTAGTTTGATCGGTTTCTATAAGTTCTTCATGTCCTATACAAAAAATCATAATGTACGGGAGGGAAAAGAGTGGTAATGTTTTGTTTTTGTGGATTTATCAATTTCTCATCCATGCAACCACAATGTGCCACAGCGAAGCCTGGTAGGCTACAGCTAATTTGTTTATAAAAGCTATGCTATTGTTATATACACAATCATATTAGAAATCATTCTTGGTGTCCTTCAATTGTAAGCCTACTTGCCCAATCGATCTTAATCTTAGTTATAAAAAATGTTGAAGTCACTGCCAGTTAATTGCCTACTCAACAGAATGATAACTAGTGCAGATATTAGTGATATATTTGTTCACAGTGAATATCTGGGTTGCATTTAAGACTTTTTGGAGCCCGAGGGGTCTCATAAATCAAATTAAATGTCATTCGTTAACTTGACATGCTGCATAACAAGTTTATTTGTTTATTTTTTGCTGCATTTTTGTGAGTTCGGTTCAGTTTTTTTTGAATGTCAAATTACTTGAAGGCGCCGCAATGTCTGAGAAATTTTTGTGGGTTCCTACGGGAACGCAGTTGCAGCACAGGATCATCCTCAACACTAAAAAAAAACGAAGAAAACAGGCAGCAAAATGCAATGCAAACAACGACGACAACTTTTTTCATTATTTTCTTCAACTTTTTTTGGTTCGTTTTTTTCCTCAATAATATTTCGGGTGCCTTGGTAACAGTCGAACCGGTGACGGAGACAGGGAGGAAGGCGAAGACGATGCCACCGAGCAGTTGCGGAGAGACAAACCTTTTTTTTCTCCTTATATGCTCTGTTTTTTTCCGCTGAGCGCTGTGAGAAATGCAAATTCGGCGGCAGCTAAAAAGTTGTTAAATTAGTAAGCGGAGTGCTCACAAAACTGGAAGTTGGCCAGCGGTCGAGGTAATAAGGAAAAAAAAACTGCACTAATTTGATTTCTAGAAAACGCAGACGGGCAGTTGCGGCATGCAGTTTTTGAGAAGGGTCTGAGATGATCGTCTGCGACTTGGTTTGCATTCCGCGGACAAGCAAAAATGTGGCCGCAGATGCTTCAGTTGAGTTTGATCGACGCAGAGTCATCCAGCATCTGAAGACTTGTATATTACTATTGCTTGTCCTACGCAGGACAAAAATTATCAAGATCATTTGATAAATGCTGGTTAATGTGATCTTTCCTAAATAACATTATTTTCATATTACTTCAATTTTAAAGCAGATCATTTTGACCTTAGAAAGGGATGCACAGAAAAAAACACAGTCTGTGACTATGAAAGCACAATCCGTGATTAGTAAAGTACAATCTGTGATTTACTCAGTGTTTAAATTGTCCTTTAGCAATGGTTGAATTGTCCCTAAGGAAATAATCTGATTAGCTAATCTAATCTAAGCTATCTATTAGATAATCTAATCTAAAATAACAATGACAGCCGCTCTATGTCATTTTTATACATGTACACTTAAATTTTTTTTTCTGTGTAGTAATTCCCTAGTTTCTTAGTATTGTTTTTATTGATTTTCAGCGCTGCGGGTGTAAAAAGCAAACATTTTTGGTAAACTCGTTTTGCATATGATATGTAAGAGTCTATATACCAAATTTGCTGACTCTAGCGCCTATAGGCATGCCTATAGACAGGCTGCATTCTGATAGACAGGCTGAGCGATATGGGACGCTGCCATTCTCATTTTTTTTTTTTTGGTCATTTATCAAATTTCAAGCAAAATCTACAACAATCGTAGAACGACCAAAGCAGATCACATTTTCATTTTCATTTTCCTTATGTTGTTATTTTTTTTTTTGATTTCATTCCCGTGTGCACTGTGAAGTGAATATCAAAACAAAGACTGAAACGGTGACGGTGCGCTCTTCAAATCGGTAGATCGGTCGAATGTTCGATCCCATTTTGTTCAACGGGCGCGCGTTTTGTGTCTCGTTGTCAAGCTGTCAATCAAAAGGCATCTTTCCATTGCTTCATGTTGCCGAGACAGGACGACAAAATCGGATGACTCTCAACTGTTGCCCTCTCGCTCCGCAGACGATTGCAGACAATTGCCGTCTCGCTCTGCATAAATTGCAGTTGCATAGATTTGCATTTATAATTCACGGGACTCGAAATGCAAATGCAAATCCTATAAAAATCCCACATTGTTTATCGCTTACAAGCAAAAATCAAGTTGATGCTAATTTTCGTATATTACCTTTTTCAGCTTATTAGCCATAGGTAACACCCATACAGACAGACACACACCACACATACAGTTGTGTGTGTTTGGTATGTCAAGGGGTTGTCACATTTGTGATCCGATTCCGCAGCCGAGTGTCAAATGTATTCGCAATTAGTTTGCAAAATCGCCTCACCCCTTCTATGGGAAATTGAATTTATAAACGATTTAGATAAATTTGCAACATGCCTCGTATGGTACAACAAAGTGGCCCGCACACGATACCAACCCTATCAATGAACTGGGAGATAACCGACAATAACCCTTCACTCCTTGTTTTTGCTAATTTTCATTTTAATGAAGCGCGAAATACAAAAAATTAATTCAAATTGAAACTCAAATCGAAATGCAATTCAATATCGTATCGATTACATTGCCAATGAAATGAAAAGCGCAAACATTGATGATAGATATAACTTAGGAAGCTGAACTTTGCTGTACTCGTATAAAATATTTGATCTGATATGATATGCTTGCAACTATATGAATATATGAAATATATCTAGCTACAAGTTAAGTATAAAAGGTACCCCTAAAAAGGATAACTAAAGTCATCTTTAGAGTATCCGTGCTAGCACCCTTCTGGTACGGCTATGATGAATTGTTGAAAAATACTCTTTACTCCTTGATTCTGTTGGTAAAGTATGATTGGAGATATATAAACTATCCAGCTACAAGTTAAGTATAAAAGGTACCCCTAAAAAGGATAACTAAAGTCTTCTTTAGGGCAACGGTGCTAGCACCCTTCTGGTACGCCTAATGAATTGTTAAAAAATACTCATTACTCCTTGATTTTGTTGGTAAAGTGTGATTGGAGCTATATGAAGTATCCAGCTACAAGTTAAGTATAAAAGGTACCCCTAAAAAGGATAACTAAAGTCATCTTTAGAGTATCGGTGCTAGCACCCTTCTGGTACGGCTATGATGAATTGTTGAAAAATATCCTTTACTCCTTGATTTTGTTGGTAAAGTGTGATTGGTAATATATTAAGTACTTAGGTACAAGGTAACTATTCTACATATATTAACATAGGGACTTAAAGGTCAATTTAAGTGGAGGGTAAAGGCGTTAGCACCTTTCTGGTATGGCTGTGAAAAATTGTTAAGTAATTCAAATCTTTCTAAATACAAGAAACAGAAAGTCCTTAATTATATTTGTGGAATATGATTTCTTGTATTTCGATATATGTACTTTACTACTATTCTACATATACAATACATATAGGTTCCGAGATCCGTTATGATCCTTGAAAAGCATATTCTTGATTCTGTTTGTCCTCCGCTAAAGAGTTACTGAAACTTAATGAACTTAATAGCTCGTATAATACAGAAAACATAAAGTGCCTCGTGGTCTAATCTTAAAGCTGATTAAAAGGACTATTAACGTTACGGTTCCTTAAACAGCCAAGTAAATGCAGGAGCTTGCATAACAGTTTCTGATCAAGCACCTATTTGAACTACCCACAGCTGGCCACTCGACTGAAGTACCGTGACTTGGATAGTAGTACAACCTTTAACGACTTTGAGAATAGGTCCTTTCCCGGAACTGCAAGCGTTCCACACTGCCCTCCCCCCTCCCACGCACAGCACCAGGCTGCAAAGTAAGAAAACGTAATGAGAATTATGTTGACTCCGGAGGCCCATTGAAAATACATTGGACCCTGTTTTGAAAGTTGGCTAGGCGCTCGTAAAATCTGAAGATCGACAGCAAATGTCACATAAAGAGCGCGCATAAATTTGGCCAACAATGAGGAAAGAGTGTCGCTTGGCCAGAACCATCGCGACGGCTGCTAATGAAAGGCACGAGACGAAGATGGTGACGGGGAACGAGACGAAGACGACTGCATCTGGACAAATATTTACCGAAGCTTCTAGGCTCATAAATTGCCAATTGCCGGCGGCCGCCTACGTACAAAGGCCCAGCAAATACAAAATCAGAATCAAAGTGAAAGTAATGACCAGTGTCCTGCCGTTGTCCTCATGTACCTACTATAGTCGATCCAGCAGGATCAGCGCTGGACAGAGACATTAGGCTACCGTTTTTGTATGCAGTTCCTGCTGCTGCCGCTCCTGCTCCTGCTCCTGCTGTAGCTCCTGAGCCACGATTGTTCCAAAAACAGATGAAAATAACAACACACGAGACAAATCTGGGCTAAGACACCTTGCGATGTCGCCGTGTGGTGTGGGTTTTCTTACCTTTTTTACTGTTCGGCAGCTGTTGGCGCATTGTCTGCGAGAAAGGCAAAGGCAAAGCTGGCCGGAACAAAGGACATGCACACGAGCACGCACACACTTACACGCCAGAAATCTCTGACAGGACACTGCAGGTAAGATACCCAGCGCACTACAAAGAGAGAGAGAGAGAGGCAGAGAGCAAGAGAGAGAGTGAGCTCTCACAAGAGAGTGTACTCTTAAATCAAATGGTGGCGCCTCTAGCGTCCAGTAGCGACAGCTCGCTGTACTCTCTGCTCTGTTTGAAGCAACTGTTGAGCGAAACCAGATAAATCAACAGTCGTGTATACCGGTCTTGAAATCAAAAATCAAACTTTAATCATCAAAAGTTAGATTGTAGATCATTGTCATCGATTTTCAGGGTACGAAGGATGAAATGAACCTGATATGATATTCAAAAACCTACATACCTTTAATAATCTCTGAGATCGTAGCCTTAAAACAATCAGACATGTGGATATTATTAGACTGAGCAATGGTGCACATATACTTGATTCGAATGTTTTATAACTTTTTATGGGTTAAAAGGTATCGAAATTGAGATAGAAGTAAGGAAGGTTGATGGGACAATATGTAGAGCTATGTGCGGATAGTATAACTAAGCTAGTTTTAAGTAAGCTTTTAAGAGTATACAGATGTATTTATAGGTAAATAGAGGTTAAACGTTAGAGATAAAATTAATACAGAAGAGCACCATAATCAATTTTACTGAAAACCAGTTAAAGTTAAGTATCAACTAACGATCCTTAGCGATCCAAGGAATCCCAACTAACTAAATAGTGGTTAAACGTTAGATCTAAAGGTACTTCAGAAGGTTTGTACCAGTTAAAGAGTACCACAATCAATTTCACTGACAACCAGTTAAAGTTTAGTATCAGCTAATGATCCTAAGCGATCCCAAGGAATCCCAACTAACGCTTGCAATTTCCCCCACCCTAAACACATTTACCATGTGATACCATTTTACTGCTCCTCCTTTTGTCCACGCTTATGACTATGATTAGTATCTTTACGAGCCTTGATGGTGCTCACACGCTGAAAAATAGAGCACTCTTTCGGTCTCGCGCTCTCCGGCTCTCCGACTGTCATGCCGTTTCTCTTTGAACACGCGGTGGTTGCTCGGCCGCAAATCGTTGCGACCCGAAGCCAATAACCGAGCCAGACGCATGGGCAGCTCGTCATTTCCGTTTGTTGCCTCGTGCGCTGCGAACGTTTCGCGGGAAAAAGTCGAACAGAACGTGAACTAAACAGTTCCCAAGCCCTATAAATATTATACATCCACATATTTGTTGGTAATACCATTTTGGTTAAAACTATATTTTTTTTTTGTCGTTCGTGCACAAGTTGAAAACTGTGAGAGATCCTGTTCAGCTGGCGGTGCATTGACAGTGATCGATAAGAAAGTAGAAAGTATACGAAGGCGACTAAGTCGCAAATAGCAGCTCCAGTTACCAGGTAAGTGCTCAAATATATTGATCATATCGGAAGGTATCACAGCTAGATCGGAGGTAATCGATATAGTCTTGGGCTGTTGCATGTGATCTGATTTTGATCTCAGACAGTCCACACCTGGCAACACATACACACACACACATACACACGCGCACGCTCACCTCCACGTGTGTGTGTGAATGTGTGTGTAATTGCGCTCGCACCCATGCTCAGAGGCTTGTTTGTCTTTGCTCTAGCTCTAATTTTAATTTAGCCAAGGATAAGAAAAGGAGGAACTGCCAAAAGGAAAAGAAAATGAAAAAATCTTTTTTTAAAAAAAACCCTAAGCCCTAACCCCTAGGACCCACCTATATAGATCAGAATGAGACCCACAAGTAAAAGGGGTGGTGTGTCCTCTAATACATTTAATTTGTTGCTGTTTTTTTTTTCTTCGTCCTTCCTTTCTTTTTGTCGGTCCTTGCTACCCCATGAGCTGCTAATCCTCGGGGCACAAGTCACACACACACACACACACACACACAAACCATCCCGCTCTCGAGGGAGCGCAAGGATTCAGGACAGATCAAAGTTTCTTAAGTAAAAGGAAAACTATTTTTTTTGCTCGCCTCGCTTCGTTGCATTTCTCTGTGTGCAATTTCCAGCGGGGTGACGTTTTTGGATTACATGAAAACCCATTTTAGGTGTGCGTGTGTCAGTCCGTATAAGGATCTGTGCATGTGTGTGTGTGTGTGCGTGTGTCCCTCTGCCTGGCAGCTAGACAAATAGATTGAGAGCATTCCAGCAGATCCTTTCTTGTATTTCCTTTGGTTTTGCCGTTTTGCCGCTGTTTGCAAAAATGGCATCATTATGCTGGGGCGTAATTGTTTCACACACACACAATCACAGACACAGTCACACAGACAGACACAGCAGATCCTTTTTGGCAAGGACTCGCTCAATTTTATGGTTTGCGGCTGCCGCAAAAAAATCTGTTTCGAAAATTAGCATAAGTTTAATTTGAATTTGAAGGCAAACCTGAAATTGCGCCTCAAGACTCCGACTTGCACAGCTTAACTGCAGCCTCGTGCACAAGGACGAGGACGAGGACGAGGACGAGAACGAGGATGAAGACAAGAAGGAGCCGCAGGACGAGTGCGCGCGTACGTGAAAAACTCGTTTGCCGCAAACAATTTGCAAAATTTCTTGCTTTCTGCCCATTGTCTTGGTCCGTTTCATTATGCTATACTTATTATACTTAGGTATATATTCACTCGTATAAGCTCATATATATACGTACCTATATGTATTTACATATATATATCATCTTTTTTTGCCCATTCACATTCAATTATCTGCGAGTTTCCACGCAAAAACCCGTCGCTCGCCTGCCCTGTTCCCCCGTTGCTCTGGCCAGCTGCTTGCCTTATTCCTTCGTCCTGATAGCAGTCCAAACTGAAGAATTCGATTATGCTTCACTCCTAAGCACGTATGTGAACCACTCTAAAGGTGTTCTTATCTTGTAATAAATACCAGCGATTAACAAGCTTATTCCAGTTTTCAAATATCTGCCTATTGTTGGGATAAGGTTTGGGAAAGCATCAAGTCCTAGTATTGTGGGAAAGGGTTAACCTCTTTTCGACAAAAGAGTTGAAGCTTTAAATTAGATACAGGATACAGACCTAAAATACCAGCGAAATACTCTTTATATGATCTCGCCTTGGGATAGATTTGATGTCAGGATGGATAGACCAGTTTCGATATAGTGTAGAAGTACTTACAAAATCGAACTTGAAACCAGAAAAGTATTCTATGGATGATCTAGTCTTATAATAGATTTTCTTATACTGACATACATATCCGTTAGTATACAGTTTGAAGAAATCATCAAGTTCTGAAACCAGAGAACTAAGTTACATTTGGAAGAAATTTGAAGATCATTTCTGTGGAAGTAACAAAAATGTTGAAAGGAAATAATTAACTAAAAGGAAAGATCCAAATAGCACCAATAAATAATGCATAATAAAGTGCAATGAAAAGTAAATAAAAAATTGCAAGTTATTATTATTTCATAATTTTTATTTTTGGTTAAGAAACTAAGTTTCAAATGAAACTTTTTTACAATCACATACATTTTTTGCCTTAATTTCTTCAGCCCCATAATTCCTATTTGCGATCCCTGATACATAGCAATCGATTGTCCTTCTTGCTTATACGACAGATAATTTCACAAAACTTATCTTGAAAGATCATCCTAACTATATTCCCAATATCCCCAATAATCTACTCTTGTGAGCCTTTTAAAACTTTGGAGCAGTTCGGTAGTTAATCCTCTGCTTGTTCTCCTTGTGCGCAGCTCAGCAAGGACATGCCCACCATGACACGCATGCATCGGCACTCCAGCTCCAACGCCGTGGAGGAGACGCGCGGCAGGCGGCGCAACGCCAGCGGCGATGCCAACAAGGAGAACTTTGGGGTGCACTTTATGAGTAGCCCCTTCGGCAACAGCAGCCTCATTGCGCTGCAGGACCTCAGCAACGTGCATGGCAAGAGTCCGCAGCGGCGCAGCTTTAGTGAGGGCAGTGGGCCGCGTCAGGCGACGCCGCAAATGGCCGCATTGCGTTGCCTGCCGCGCGTTGGCAGCGCTGCAGCCGCGGGTGGCGGCGGTGGAGGCGGAGTAGGTGCGGTTGGCTTGGAGGACTCGCAGTTATCCTCTTCGCGCATGGGCGACACCACGCTGGATCGCATGCTAGATGCCATCATAGAGTCGGCGCGTAAGGAGGTGCGCTGCAAGCATCAAACGGTGGCGTCGGCAGCGGCGGCAGCAGCGGCATCGGCGACGCCTGTCGATGAGGAGTGGAGCGAGAGCAGCATCCATGAGATGGAGGTGCGAACTCCCACGCATCTGAAGCGGCAGCGTGTGGTGCGGCGCAAGAATCAGCACAAGACAGCAACCACCACAACCGCCAAGCAGAGGGACAGACGGGGTGGGCGGGGCCAGAGCCACAGTCATGGTCAGAGCAAGCAGCCCAGCCTAGAGCATATACCCAGCACCAAGCGTTGCCTGAGCTTCTCATCGAGCTCCAATTCCAGCGATCTGGAGAGTGAGGAGCCCTTCGCCAAGCGTGCCTCCATGGCGTCCTGCGTCTCCGCCTTGTCCGGTTCCTCTGCCTCCTCCGCTTCGAGCAGCGGAGATTCCAATCCACGGGGCAGCATTGACTTAAGCATCGCATTCAATGCCCAGCAACAACAAATGAATGTACATGGTGAGTTCCAGAGTCCCCCACTAAGCCCATAACTTGATCCACTAAAGTACTCCAATTAGGATGACATGTACGAACATTGTAATGGGAAGCTATCCCGACTTTTATTTGCTGATTTTCGGGAGCTAAAATGGACGGGGAAAATATATTTTTAGTCAATTCTATTAATGAGTGCATTAGTAACCTTCATATCAAATTTGATGACACTAGCTATAAAAACCTAAAAGATAGTTTTCGACGAATTTCGGGGTAAGAAATTAATTAGGAAAATAAATAACCATGAAGAACAATTCGTTAACCCACAAATAGGACATTTTGGTTAAAAGCAAAACAGAGGTATACAAAAATAAATAACTTGTACAAATTGGAACTCTTAATGACTTGCCAGAACTTGTTGAAAATAAAGTACACATTTTATGCATTTGGAAACTTTGAAAAACTTGCCAGGACTTTTTAGAGGTGCATCCAAAGATTAAGTGAATTGAATATCAAGCAGTTGGCAACTTGCTTGATAAAACTTTAAAACTTTTGAAAGTGCATCCAAAGATTAGCTGATTTACATATAGTATATATAACTTGGTAAAACAGCTAATGAATTTTGATACTTTTAAAGTCTTACCAGAACTTGTTGAAGTGCATCCAAAGAATAATTAAATTACAAAATGTATGCCAAGGAAACTCGCTTGCTATAATAAGTAGGAACTTAATATAAATCAAGGCAGCTTACTATAGTTTATGGATTTGGAAACTTTGAAAGATTGGCTAAAGCCAGTTGAAGTGTAGCTTCAGATTGACTGTATTAAAGAACACCATATATCATAGTATTGTCTTAAGATTAAACTATAAACAAAACTCTTGTCTTAATATTGAACTAAGGGGAACTATATTCGAGGAAGTAAGGAAGTATATTCTAAGTTATCATCTTCAAAATGGACTGATCTCCAGGGAGGTCTTGTACGATAGTAATATCTTAAGATGGACTGAACTCAAGGCAACTATAAGATAAACTCTTGTCTTAAAATAGACTAAACTGAAAGGAACTATATTCTAGAAAGGATGGGAGTTTATTCAAATTGATTGAACACTTTTGTGCCCTAGTTTGACTGAACTTAAGAGAACTTTTACCCACTAGAGAACCTTAGTGGATTGGGCGCCCAGTCGTTATATTGAATGTATAACAAGCAGACATTTTGAATCTATTTATTTCAGTTATACGCTGTCGCGATCTGCAGCGCTCGCACGGCACGGGCAGCATCAATGCGTACGTCAAGGTGGCGCTGGTATCCGGGAAGGGGGCTACCAGCAGCAGCAGCAGCAGCTCCAATACAAGCTCCAGCAACAACAGCAACAGCAGCTCCAGCAACTGCTCCAGTCGCTTCCAGCGCACCGCGGTCCATCGCCACTCGAGTCGTCCTTACTTTGATGAGCGCTTTAGCTTCCATGTGCAGGAGGCAGTGCTGCAGGCGCCAACGCAGCTGCAGCTGGCCGTGTGGCATCGGGATCGTCATTTAAAGTGAGTACGAGTAAGGTCAATAGCAGCCAGAATGCTGCAGCCCAAGTAGCTAAGTAACCCAAGTATCCTTATCGAAGCTGTCTGCAGACGCATGTCATTCACCCCCAATTGACGCGACAATGCGACGCAGGACGAGCCTGAAACTGAGACTGATACTGAGACTGAGACTGAGACTGAGACTAAGGATGAGGTTGATGCTGAGGCTGAGACTGAGACTGAGCTTGCCAGGCAAATGGCCAGGCAGGATGCCTGCTTGGCTATGGGAGGCGTCTCAGCCTAATTGTATCGTTTTCCTGTAGCACACTTTGCCATTGTGCATTTCCTGCACATAAACAAACGCAGCGCCCTCGGGGGGTGGCCCTGCTCGCCTTCCACAAATCCAGAAACATACACTCACACACTCATACACTCACACACTCACACACTCACACACATCCAGCGCCTGCGCATTGAGGCCAATACTGAGCTCTGGCCTCAAGTCTCTAGGCCAGGCAAAAGCCAGAGTCGCAGCGCTTTCCAGCTAAGATAATCACAAGCATGCCGACACTTAAATACCCTTAAAAAGGGAGACATTTCGTATAAACAAGCCACTAAAACTACGCATCTTCTTCTTCAATCTTTCTTGATTTATTATAGTACAACAACTCATTTTTCAAGCGATTTTGATCCAAGTTCTTTTTACTATAAAGTGTAATGCAACCCTAAATCTGCGAGCTTCATAGAAACATCTCCAATAACAATAGCATTTCCATATAACAGCTTATTTTTCAACTGATTATTCCCATAACAGCTATGAGCTATAGCTGTCAGACTTTGATCAAATCTGTTTTACTTTTATAAAGAATAAGGTAACTTGGGAGTTAGTAAGATTAGTTGATATATCTGATATATACCCCCATTTAAGACATTTTATATGAACAATCAGAAAAAAAGCTATAGCATACAGAAAATAGCCTATAATAAAGATGAGCCTAAGTGGCTAGAAATAATTTCTCTTTAGTGGAAATAATTTCCAAATTTAAAGATAGATTGAAAAGTCCGTTTTTGGGTGAAAAAGCCAAAAAAAAAAAAACCAGTGCACTCAGAAAAATATATGTATAACCTAATTTACAGCCTAATTTTTTCATGAAGAAATATATTTCTTAAATTGAGGAAGAAACAAAAGATAAATAAATATTTATTGACAAATATATTTATTTTTTAATATAATAAAATAAATATATTTCGTAAACTGTGAAAAAATAAGGCTATATCTTAGGGGCATCTATTTCTGAGTGTACAAATAAAATAGATAAAAACGAAGTAGGGGGGTTTTTCATACAAAAACTGACGATCTGTGGCAGCTATATTATAGTATATGTATATGCTAGATCGACTTTATTATTGACGCTGATCAAGAATATATATATGGGTACAAAAGACCGTAACTCCTCTTTCAATATGTTACGCATGTCTTGGCAAAGTGATAATACCCCCCGCCTGTAAGGGTGTACCTACAAATGCCTGGGCTCCAGTGTTGGGTGCGTTTTAGTTTCTGACTTGGTTCGCTACGGTTCGGCTTGGCTTGGTTCGGTACGGTTCGGCTCGGTTTGGTTGGAGGTTCTCACAGTTGTCAGTTGTGCTGGGCTCTCCTCAGTTCGAGTGTTAAGCTCGCGCGACGCAGACGCAAAATCGGCAAAGGCTGGCAACGCTGCGGAACGCTGCGGAACGCGGGTTAACCAAACAGAACCAAGCGACGGCGTGCTAACCGTAAATTGTGGTAGTTGCTGCTGGCCAACAAATGCTGAACAGTGTGTGTGCTCAAAAAGAAAACACAACATATAATTATTTATATAAAAACGCTATTTTTTTACATTTTTATTGCTGTGTGTGTGCGTGTGTTTGCTTAGCGCAATTCCCTTTGTCAAGCTGGCAGCGCTGTCACATTTTGCGCTGGCAGCTAAAAGTATGCAACACAAAATTATATAACTGTGAGTGTGTGCGTGTGCGCGCGCCAGTCTATATATGTGTGTGTGTGTGTGTGTGTTCGTGTGTGGAGCATCATTTTAGGCATGCTGTTAAACAATTTTCAGCTGAAAGTGCCCACAGGGCATGTCTGTATGTGTGTGTGTGCGTGTGTGCGTGTGTGTGTGTATGTGCGTGTGAAAGTAGTTTATAACTTGCAAAGTTAATTGAAATTCAAGGACATGCCAGCTGGCCTGACCAGCCCGCCTTAAGTCACTCATATATTCCGTCATTCATTCCATCAATTATTTAGTCATCTACTCATTCAGTCATTTACTCATTCAGTCATTTACTCATTCAGTCATTCAGTCATTTAGTTAGTCGGCGTTTATGTCAAATCGATAAGCGCGCTTACATTATGCAATGGCCACAGGTCAAAGGCAATGAAATGCCTTGCCGAGTGTCCTTTGTAGTGCCCGCTGGCGGCTCCTTCAGGGGCTGGGCTCCATTTTGTAGACCAGTTTACAGTTGCACGCCGTCTAGGCTTCATTTTATCCTGTGTGTATATCCTTTACACAGCTGATATGCACACATTAATCTTAGGTTTCGAAGGAGTTAACTATAAAATGCAATTAACAGTTTCCGTTGTACTTATTGATAATTTGAATGGATTTAAATGTGATTTTCTTGCTTTGAGGGGGGCCTAGACATCCCATAGTGGGCCCCCCACTGGTAAACGCTACTGTGGAGCACTCCCATCTAATTGAAGTAGACAACTAGCTAAACGCACGCCTGGGAATTCGCACACACACTCCCATACACACACACACACATCGCATTTGTTATGCATGCATAATGAAAACATATCTAAAATAGTTGTACTATTTGCAAATGGCTCGTTAAGCACTTTAAGCAAATTTACCCAAACGACAGTTGTGTAAATTATTCATTGGCCGCTTTTAGGCACTGCCAGCAGGCCTTGAGCCATTGGCAACAGTTTCGCTGTTCGCTGGCTAACGCAGCTTGCTACATTTTTAATGCACTGGCCCCATTTCTGGCTTGAATTTACTCAAGGTGGGCGGACTATGCCGTGTGCGGGTGCTCCAAGGAAATAAAAAAAAAAGAAGAAAATAAAACGAAACGAAAACTAAAACTAAAAACGCAAACCTCCAACTCCTCCTACCGAGTGCCTGTCAGACAATTGCGATTGCAATCGCAATAGTTTGGCGCTGCAGCAACAAAAAATCAATAAAACTGACCCAAATACGCGGGTAAAACTTCACAGCCCAGGCTCAGAGAAGGGGAGCGCTAAAGAAGCGCCCAGCGCATTTCCGGGGCCAGGCCCGTAAACCCCAGTCCGTGGGCCTCCGGAGCTGGGTACCCGCAATATATCCGCGTACTAGATCTGTGGGAATGCCACGCAACGACAGCTTAGGCGCGCTAATTGATTTATGTCACGTACCGCAGCTGCTGCGTGCCTAGGGCGGAAGTGTTTCAAGGAGGAGCTTTCTAGGGTGTCGGAGAAGGTGGGGAGGCGACCAAGGTGTGTGTGTGTGTGTGTGTAAATAGTAAACAAAATGTCAGTGCAACGTGACGCAAAGCGTCCAAAATTGGCATGCTCAGACGTTAGACAGTCCATTCAATCACTTGGGCTTGACCTGCACCTCGGTCTGGGGCAAGCACTCTGACACAGGATGTGCTAGGGCAGAACGGGTTTGGTTGCACTCATGTGAGTGCATTCTCAGTTAGTCGTCAGTGGAAGCAATAAAAATTGCTACGCTAGTTGTTAAGTTGCTATAATTTGTTATGTCCTTGAATGCGAAATTAGATTGGTAACTTCCTTTTGGGGTCTACTTCCGTTCAGCGATAAATGTTAGCTACATTCTTGGTGTAAAACAATTTCAAGTGTTGGCTGTGATTTCAAATTGATGGCATAGCTATTTACCACAGCTTTGCATGCCACCCACACCCACTCCCACACCCTCGAGCTCCGTTCCCCCGTTTCGTACACATATGACCTTCTGCATTTTTACTCTTGTATACTTTCCCAGGAATTCTTGACTGTTAGTTTACTCAAGCATGCTTCTAGAGGTATCTAGTTTATAAGTCTCTTTAAACACAGCGACTATTCTAACTTTCAATTCCAATTTGTCCTTTTCACAGACGCAGTGAGTTCCTGGGCTGCCTCACATTTCCATTGAACGTTCTATTGCACCAGAACCACAGCGGTTCGGGATCCTACAAGTTGCAATCGCAGGGATGCCTTAATAGCTGCCGCAGCAAACAGCACGTCCCAGCCATTGTCACGCCCACACGCATCGCCAGCCGTCCACAGGAAGAGGAGCAGAAGCAGGATCATCCAGCCACCTATAGTAGTCCAGGAGCAGTCGCCGTGATACCCAATATGACAACAATGGCAGCACCATTGAAACCAAATGGCACCACCAGTGCGGCGGTGCTGAGCGATGATGTCATCAGCATCAGCATTGACAGCATGGCTGCGGGGCCCCTGGGCAACGGCAAGGATGATTCACAGCAGACGCAGTCCCAGCAGCCGATGGTGCTTAGCAAGAAGGCGCTGCATCAACGGGACGCCGATGAGAATCTCTTCTTGCGCTTCCTGGAGCTGGATCCACCCGCCGATGGCAATGCGAACAACAACACAACGGGCAACACGACGGGCAATGGCACGGGCTCCGGCACAGGCACAGGCACCGGCGGAGGAGGCGGCGGCGGTGGCGGTGGAAACGGCGGAGGAGGCAGCGGCAGTGCATCCAATGCGAATGCGAACGCAAACAATGCGAATCATGTGAATGGCGGCAGCGCCACACGTCGCTGCTCCACACTGACGTCAGGACGTCAGCCGCTGGGCAGGACACCCTTTACAATGACCAAGCGACTGACCCGCACGGAGGAGCGCGGCTTTGGTTTTTCCATTGTGTGGACACATCCGCCCCGCGTCGAAAAAGTGGAGGGCGGCCTCTCCGCCGATCGCTGTGGCATACTGCCGGGCGACTATGTCATCTTTGTGGACAAGCACAATGTGGTCACGATGCCCGAGGCTGATGTTCTGAATTTGATACGATCGCAGGGCTCGACCTTGACGTTGGAGATATTCAGAAGGTCAGGCGCGGGCGCCAGCATGGCCAGCATGGCCACCAACGCCATTACCACGGTTACAGTCAGCGCCAACCAGAACGATCATCAGTCCCAGTCGCAGATCCACACCCAATCACAATCCCAATCCCAATCCCAGTTGCAGTCGCAATCGCAATTGCAGTCCCAGCAGCGTCAGCAGCTCTGCGGCCTGGGCGTGGGCAGCGAGGAGCAGACACCGACGGCTGGAGGCAACTTACCTCGGACGTGCAGCACTCGTCCCCAGCTTTTGATGGGCAACAATATGTCTCGGCCGGCCACCGCCTGCTCGGGCACCACCTCCTCGATTGAAGCTGCCAAGCGACGGCTACACCTGCCTCAGGTGACATTTAGCAAGGAGGTAGGCAAGGGCGTCATTGTATAAGTCCAACCCACGTCCACGCCCATGCCCATGCCTCCACCCCGCAACCCGCACCCACCTGCGACCGCATTGCAGTCTAATTTTAGTTGGCTTTTATTTAATTTGCCATTATTTATGACCTTTTTGTCTTATGTTTTTTTTCCGCCTTGTATATATCTTTAGCGCATTATTGTTAAGTTTAAGTTTTTACGTTTAAGTTTTGCCCTGCTGATATACTATATATATATATATTTTTTTTTGCACCCACGTATACCCCATCAACCCCAAACCCTATACGACCCCACAACCCACGCTTGACAATAAAATTTTTTTCGGTCTTATGTGGCTTTTACTTTATTTTCTTTTTGCCTTGCCTTGCTTTGTTTTTGGCTCATATTTATAGCCATTGCCCAGTGGAGAGTTCGGGCGTGGGAATTGACGTGATTTAAGGCACTAGAAAGTAGAAAGTTGTAGAAAGTAGCAAGTGTAATGAGCTGCTACAAATTGTTGGAGCTCTAATTCCTTTATTAT
This sequence comes from Hirtodrosophila histrioides, assembly GCA_037075165.1. NCBI lineage: Eukaryota > Metazoa > Arthropoda > Insecta > Diptera > Drosophilidae > Hirtodrosophila > Hirtodrosophila histrioides. The sequence continues at coordinate 558,374 of JBAMCL010000217.1, forward strand.
TTCCAAGCATGTTCTGCATTCCCATTTCGATAGAAATTTAACAACAACATTTTATAGCATACTTTTGGGAGCTACGTTGTACTCGCTTAAGCTGTCAACCCATCGAAAAAGTATGCTATAAAATATAATTGTGGACTTAAGTGTGTGCTTGAACTCAATCATGCATGTTCCCATTTCCGATTCCGATCAAATCATGAAAACAATTAGATAATTACAAAAATAACTTAATCGTTTCTTGAAAATCAGAGTAATTTGAAATCATTCGAAAATAAACGGGAAAATAATGTCGACAACGGTTCGGAAATGGGAACAGCTCTGAAGAGTACAGAGAGAGGTGTAGCTTACTTTTTGATGTTTTTCATTTTAGTCGTATGGAAATATATTTATTTTCAAATTGTTATGTGAATTGGAACACTAGAAACTAGAGATCTGTTTATAATTCATTTTATAAATTTTTAAATTAAAGGCTTGACTGGGATTTTAAGCCGGAGGAGCTTTTGTGTTAGGACAGGAGGACTTAAAGCTTAGGCTAAGCCCAGGCATAACTAAGGATTCAAGTCAAACAATAGTTTTAATGGCAATTAAATGAGAAGTTACTTGTGTATTAATTATCCTCTGTTTCCAAAAATTTTTTTGGAGATAATAATATATTAGGTCTGTCCGCATGACACCCTTCCGACACCCTTGAAGGTATAGCTACAAAACTTAGTACACTGTTAATATAAGCCCACAGTCTATAAAGTGTCGAGATCGTGATTGAAATGAAGTTGATACTGAAGCATTTGTGAAATAACTTATAAAGTGAAATACGGAACAGGCGTAGATGGCTAGAACCGATTAGAAAAGGGGAATCTAGAACATAGGATTGAGGTTAGTTTCATGCCACGTCATGGAATGACGCAATTGTCGGCAAAGTGTTGACCCTACTTTTTCTTGGGTGCTTTGACTTTGAAGGTGGAACCCTCTCTTTTGAGTTGCGGTACAGCTCGGCTTTAATTTTCTCCATGTGCCTCTCTTTCTCATTCGCTTTGTATTCTTCTGCCCGCAGTCCATTGTGCCCATTACGGATAATCGGCGTCGCTTTCTGCTGCAACTCATCAGCCGAGAGCAGAACTTTACAGCGGCTATACATTTTGGAGTGCAGCGCTTTGTGCAGCCTTTGGTGGATCGCAAGGATCTTATATCGCCGAATGATCATCGCACGTTGTTCCAGAACATCGATGAGCTGCAACGCATATCGGAGGATATATTGGAGCAGCTGTGCAGCAACGAACAGGATCAGGAGCCGCACATGAACTTCGCCTCGCGTGTCTATCTCTCCAAGACAACGGCCATCTGTGCTGCTTATAAGAAATACTGCAATGGCATCAAGCGTGCCGACTGCGTCCTGGTGAACAAGTCCAGGCAGACAGGCTCCGAGTTCATAGCCTTCATTACGGAGCCGGCTGTGCCGCGCAAGCGTCCCGATCTCACCATGTTCATACACCGGCCGTTGCAACATTTTCGAGAGATCCTCAAGCTGATGCAGCTGCTGGCCAGCAACTGTCACGTGGACACCGAGGAGCACAAGAATTTCAGCACGGTTATCAATGAGCTGCAGGCCGCCTATCGGGAGATAACTGTCAGCAGCGGGCTGATGGAGCCCCTGGGTGAGGGACGGCCCCTGCTGACGCTGCAGGATCTGGAGTCGCGCATGGTCTTTACCAAGTGCAAGCCATTCACCCTGGCCGTCCAGGGCCGCCAATGGATATTCGGTGGTGATCTGTCCCGCGTTGAGGGTCGCTCGATCAAGCCCTATTGGACGTTGCTCTTCAGCGACATCATTGTCTTTGCCAAGGTCAGTCGGGATCGAGTGCTGTTCATCACCGAGGAGCCTATACCCATTGCCAATGTAGTCGACTCCTGTTTCCACATGCGTAAGAAGAGTGAGTGTTAACCAACCTAACAATCGTATCGTATTTTCTCATGATGCCTGATCCCTTACATAGCCACGGAGTTCCGCCTCACTGTCGACCCCAATGGACGCATGGCTGAAAGTCCAACTGGCTATTGTGCTCCTGACCTGACACGCACACCCAAGCGTGGGGCCAGGCGGAAGAGTCTTATTCTACGCGCCCCCTCCCTGGAGCTAAAGGCCGTCTGGCAGAATCTGTTGCAGCGTCAAATGTAAGTCAGGATGAGCAGATTCCTTAAAAAATCCCTTAAGACGTCGTTGACTCCATATAAAAATCAAATTTACAATCTATCTGCAACACGGGTTGGCAGTTGGGTTCAGTCAACCGGACCATATTGTTTCAGGGCCTGGTAAAACCTTTAAGAAGTCGGTAGCTTCTGAAAGCCCGAGAAATCCTTTTAGATAACAATAAGTTAGGTTGGGTTCAGTTTACCGGGACGGCCTTCCGTATTGGGGTTGCATATTTGTATGAAACCTATAGTAAACTATATCAATTTTCATTTCTGTTAGATCGGATCCCTTAAAAGCACCCAAAATCCTTTAGGAATTTATCGGATAACATAGTCTAATTTTGAAATGATCCAATCAATTAACTTTATTTTTCGATTCTGTATCCTAATAACGTTCAGGGATCGGGTGGGATCCTTAAAACAGATTTATTCAATCTACTAAAACATTTTTCAGCTCACATTTTTGACCTTTATTGGTAATTGTCTTAATAAGGAATTAATGAATATATTTAGTTTCACTTCCATTTCGTGTTAGAGCCTGCTAAAGTCGGTAGTTCCTTAGATATTTATAAGAGTTATTCCTCAAATTAATCATTTATACCTTCCTTTGGTCCGTTACAATTGTTAGGATAATATTCTCAATAGGAAATATTCCAATCTAATTGGTTTTCCTTCGCTAGTTCCTAAGATGTCTTTCCCATTTGGGGCTTTACACAAATATATTTATGCATTCCTTCAACCCTTGCAGCTTTCTGGTTAATGCCGCCCTGGGCTCGACGCCCTTGTCCAGTCCGCTGGACTCGCCGGATGTGCTGAACACGCTGGTGCCGCTGAGTGACATTGGGATGACCTCCGCATCAATGGGATCGATGAAGCTGCCATCGCTGGACAGCATCAATCTGAAACAGCAGAAACAGCAGGTGCGTCTCTTTCGCAGCAAGCGCCTGGACAGCGCCGATTCCTATGAGAATCTGCAGCGCTTGGCCAGTGCGCTGGTGCCGACGCCCCACACCGCCCACGTCTCTGTCTCCGCACCCAGTCACAGCCATGCCCATGTCTGCATTACGACCAGCACACAGACGGCACAGCTCTGCTCGGCATCGCTGCCCTCGCGCACCACCTCACCCGCCCGGCAGGGGGGTGGGCGTGGACATGCCAACAGCTGTGGCGGCTCAATGCCGAATGGAGTGGGCGGCGCAGGCGGCGCAGGCGGCGGTGACAGCTCCCTGCGCTCCCGCTACCACACCAACAGCTCCTGCCTGAGCAGCAGCGTCAGCCTGACGGGCCACACGCATACGCAGACCTCGGCCCAGTCGCTGCCCAGCGCAAGCAGCAAGTGCCTAACCGCCATACCGGAGGCGAGCAGCGAGCCGGCGGCTGGGCCGAGTCATGCACAGAAGCTGCTAGAGTTTAGCCTCAGCTCGGTGGGTCGATCCTTCATTGATGAGTCATCTGCGCAGCAGGCGTCGCTGACGACGCCGGAAACGCCCACGCCGAATATATCGCCCAGCTCGCAGGTCTGTAACTCGGATGCCTTCTCCAATGACTTTGTGCCGCCGACAGCGGCAGGGGGCGGTGCGGTAAGTGGCACCTCGTCAAGTGTCCGTATCGCCAATATACCGCTGGCCGAGTTCGGCGGCTCTTGGGATTTGTTGGAGCTGGATCTGCAGTTGAACGAGGTGAATTTGGATCCGTGCTATGACACGGATGTCGAGGAGTGCATCTTTCTGGGCGATGGCGTGGGCGCCGGCGGCGGTGGCGGCGGCGTTGGCCAAACGGTTGTTGACGATGACAGCGACGATGACAGCGTTGTGGTTGACGATCCATTCGGCATGTTGCCCACCAAGCCGACGCCGCCGGATTCATTGGATCTGTGATTTGACTTTTGGCTGTTAACGGAGACGGAGACGCGACAGCCAGATCCAGATATAGAGACAGAACTAGAGAAAGAGATAGAGATAGACATAGAGACAGAGACAGAGACAGAGCTAGGCCACGCCCACACAAGCACAATCTTTGAATAAATGAGCTTAGACAACCACCCAAAACTGATAGAAACCCTAATCAATATGATAATCGTAACTTTTGCCCACTGCGAGCTGAACTCTCTTCAAGAAGCTACCTCGTTGCCCAGCGTGCTCATAGAACTACTATTTTGCCTAAGGTCCTAAGGTCCTTCCGGCCCGTTCCGAACTCTGCTCTCGAAGCAATTCCACCGAACACATCTTGGAATACATTTCACAGTCGAATATGTAGTAGAGTTTCAAGCCTTTTTTAGAGGATCCTAAGGGAACAGTATTGAATTGTTTCGGGAGTGGAATCGATAGACAGCCTGTTTGCCTTACTTACTTGCTCCTTGCTCACTTTACTCTCTTGTCAAGCTTGCTTTGACTTCCTGCGAGCAATCGCATGTACTTCTTATATAAGATATAGTTGCTCACACACCCGTACACATAAGTACACAAGTTCCACCAATGCTTTGCCAGCAATCGATCTAGTATCAAGTATCTAGTAAGCAAATGAGTGTGATCTATCTAACGAATGCCTTAGGGGGTAACTGTAACTGTAGCCGTAACTGAAGAATAGATATCGAAACTATATAACTAGAACTTAGCATAAAAGATACTACATCAATACAGAACCCTTGCAGGAGTTACTGTTGCTTACAAAATTACTAGTTATTATGGGCTATATGTACATGTACACATGTACGAATACCTTTCAAATCTGAGATCAGCTATTCAAGTCTTTTGTATGATCAAATTGTACAAATTTTTTGATAATCAAATATGAATTGTCTTTTGTATATGCACAGCTAAAGGTTAATTATAGATAGTAATTGTATTCATGGTCATTTCGTAGAGTGCTGCCCTGAATGCACTCAATTCAATTGCTTACGAACACTGAGTAAATATAACCGAAATCCTCCTTTATTTTCCATCAAACGATTTACTCGAGTGCAGTTTTGAGTGCACTCAGCGCAATACTTTAACATGCAATTGTCCATTATTGATAATGGCATTGATCCATACCTATAACATATATATATATTATATATTTATGTACATATATAATCGTATCTCTATATATTATATGTACTTGTTCTCGTATTCATAAACCCGTACTCGTATTATCCAAAGCCAATTGTGTGTAAATATCACAAAATTGTTTGATGATAGGGCAAAAGATATTTACGATAATGTTTATGTGTAATTCTAGTTTAAAGTGTAACTAATTCATAAACAGTTATTTATAGTTTAGTATATACTAGAGTAGTACATATGCCATAGATAGTCAAATATACACATACATACATATGCCTCTATATATATATATATATATATATATAAATATACATATATATCTATATACATGCATATGTACATATACAAACGATGTCCCAGCACGGGCTCAATTCCCAATAGAAATCCTAAGGTGGCGCCCGAGCAGGGACTCGCGAACACAAACAATTTGTTTTATACTCGTATTTACATACATACAATATCTACTCGTATTAATCGTCTAATCGATTCGATTATTGAAATGTTTTTGCCAACGCCCTTAGAAAAAGAAATTCAAAAATAACCAAACAAAAAAAACCAAAAAAAATTAACAAAATACTAACAAAATTTTTAAAAATCCATATAAAAAATGCTTCCATTTTGTAGCCAAGCGCGCCAAATTGAAAACCAAAACTATTGTTGTTAATGTTGTTGTTATATTTATCATATATCCATTGTCTAGCTATGCTTTAGTCTAGACATTATGATTAGTGAGCCCTAATTCGGTCCTTTTTTCCTGAATTTAATCTTAAGTTAGCCGTTAGTCAAAATGCTGCCATTCGATATGTTGTAGGTTAAATACGATACTCCCCTGCGATTGTTCGAGTTCAATTGCCATTCCTCTGTGTATATAAAGTCCTTTTTAGCATACATACATATATATATTCGCTATATAACCTATGTAACTGTAACTGTAACAATCTTTGCTCAGTCCCAGCGCCAATTACCAGAGTATAATCAATTCTGGCAGGGTGGCAAACGACACAAACTCATTATTTTCATATTCATATTTGAATCTCGGTCTAAGATATTGAAGTCAATTATTAATAGTTACGACCAGAACTTTGTTGTTTTCTAAAATAATCGTAACCTTACGCACCCGAAAGAAATACTATACATCTTGATACATTTGAAGGTTCGCACAATGGCAGATCCTTAAGGAAAGCTCTCAATGAGGATTTGCATACTGCATGCCAAATATTTGGTAGCTTTCTCTTACAAGAGATAGATAGAGTAGAACACTTTACTATAAAGCCATGTTCCTAATTTTACTTTGTCGTTGATAAGTAAGGCTACCTTCAAGTTTGGGAAATTTACTTATATTTTTTAATTTTTTTTTTTAAATTTTTTTAATATATTATACAATAATATACTTAAAAATTAGAGTACTAGCTACAAAAAATTTATATATATTTCTTCATTTGTAGTAAAATTTTTACATTTCTAATATCTTTTTTTCAATTTTTGGATCTATATATATTATGTTGGAATAGTTGATAATAGTTGATATTTTCAAATAGATATAACTATAAATAATTCAGTATTAAAGTCAAGACTTTAGTAGCAGGTTTCTAATTCCACAAATAAAAGTGGAATTATAACTTAAAATGATGAATAAATAGTTTACAATTTATTTTCATCGTTAAATTTAAATATTTATTTATTTATTACTTCCTATATTTGGCACCCTTAGACTTTACTATTTACAATAAGTTTCAAAATAAATGCAAATCAATTTTGAGCTGTTTTCTACACTATTTTGTGCCACTGTGCGACCTCATTCTGTGCGCCGTCCTGCCAGACTGCATTATACTAGACTTTGATTTGATTTAATCTAAAAAAACACACACACACAAATATAACAATGAGGGATAAAAGGAGCCAGGAGGTTCCCATTGGCCTCTCATATGAAATATTAAGTATACGCCACGTATGCGCGGTGCCCTAGTGAGCAAATTTGTGTTGCCGTAGCTGTAGTTCATTTATTTCCTCGCTTTAAGCTATATATACCTATTTGTAATGTCATACTTATATATATATACACACACACACACACACATACACACACACACACACATACATATATATAACAACTGTATGTCATGTATTTTGTCATGCATTGAGAGTCAATTTGACGATCTGTGTATGTGTCTAGGATTTGTTTAAAACATTTTTTAAAGATATTCTGTTGCCATTTTGCATAACACGAGAGAAGTAAAAGCAAAGTAAACGATATAAGAGATGAGAAACGATGAATAATAAAAACCAAATGATTCTTTGACTAAAAACGCTTGTAATGTTCTTTTTATTTCAATTCCCTCTAAAAAAAAACAAAAAACAAACAACTAAGTAATAGTAAAATATTAGAAATTCTCCAACCAAATGAAAAAAAATAAAAAAAACCCACCGAGCACTCACTTTGTACCACTCTGTACGTTGCCCAACTATTATAATCATTCCGCATATCAAAAAAAAAAAAGAAAAAAGAAAAAAAAAACTCTCCCGGTCCCCGGTTCATCCTACGTTCAAATTGGTTGACCTGATTAACCACAAATTAATAGAAAACACTGAAAAAAATTGAACAGAGAAAAAGATGAAAAATGATATGATCAAAATTGATAAATTAAAAATTGTGATGGACTCAATTTTAGTTTAGTTTAGTTCTATTGCAAAACTTCTGTCGCTTCTTTCATTTTTCAATTCGCTTCTATGTTATCGTTATCGTTATCGCTATCGTAATTTCTTGCTATTGTTGTTTTCTCGTCAGCGTTATCGTTATCGTTACCGTATTGTGAACCTCTTAAAGTGCAAGCGTTTTTAATCAAAGATGGCCAAAAAAATATCGCGAGTTTTTATTGTTTCTGTTTCTCGAAAGCAAAGCAAAACTGGCAAAAAATATAGAAATGAAAAGAAGAAGTAATAATGAACCAAAGAGCAAACAAATCTTTAGTTAATACAACAAAAAAGTCAAGGACAAGAACAATTTAAGCAGAGGACCAACAGATTTTCGAATTCACAAATTATCAAATTAATATGAGCCCATCACAAATTTTAATTTGCAAGCGACGTCGGGCAGCTGCAGCTCTGTGTGGGTGTGGTTGTGGTTGTGGTTATGGTTGTGCTTTGGTTGAGGGATGGGGATGGGGTCAGTGTAGGAGGGGAGGGGGGCAGGATACCCTTTAAAGTCTCCAAATTCTAACCAAGTGCCCCTGGGGGCATCACGCCTCTTGCAGCAGCGCAGCACAAGCCATGGCCATGCCGTGGAGCAAATCGAGCTGCTAATTGATGAGAAATGCCGCATCCTGAACAAGACGGGCACACCCAAGTCGAGTGCCCTGCATCTGGCCAACTGGATGAAGGGCCAGTTGGATAAGCAACAGCAGCAGGCGCGCCTGGCGGCCATTGCACGCTCCCAGGAGAACATCAGTGCCGAGGATGAGCAGCTGATCTTCAACAGCGACAGCGAGCAGGATGAACGCATCACATACTGGACGCGCCAGCAGCTGGAGAAGCGCACCAAGGAGCTCAATCTGATTAAGGAGAATGGGGCCCTGTCCGCCAAGCCAAACTTCGGCGGCAAGCGGCTCAGCGGCGTCGAGGAGCTCAGCATGAGTGCCACATCGGAGATCTACTCGGAGGCGGAGATTGTTCCCAGCCAGATAAGTCAATCGCACAGCACCACATCGGACAGCCAGGTGAGTGGCATGCAACGTTTGCGGGGCGGGTCTAGAGGTGGGCGTGCCGACTGGAAGCAGGAACTAATTAAAGGATAACAGTTAATGAGCCTCAAATAGACTGCCCAGGTCAAGTTGAAAATTAAGAGCATATCATATCTTTAAAACATTCCAATATTTGATATGTGGCAACATCACGTCAACAAGTTGGCAGCTCCCCATCATTGTGTTGGCAGGGCAAGCTGTTATCTTATCTTTATTTGGTGCTGCCATATGGCTATATTCGTTGTCAGTTGGCAACACTGTCATTTATTTGTAGCATTTATAATACATTCCAACTATAGTTTCAATTTTAGATACCTTGAGTATAAGAAAACGAAGTTAACTTTGATCAAGAGTTAAAACGTAGAATAAGAGTAAGAAATGTAGAATATGAGTAAGTAAAGTTAGGAAGAGGAACAAACTTGCTGTTATATTCTGTAGAAGCTGTTATGTTCTGCCAGGCAGCTGATTTATGTCAATAAATTGCATTGCTCTAGATCTTGGTATTACAGCTAGAGCACCATTGTGAAAACCGCCCTCGCTTAGGTGGCGCCCGAGCAGGGACTCGCTTTAAAAAGAAAATTTGTATAGTGTTATAGCACAAATTGATAGTGTTGGTCAAAATCGAAAGCACTCTAATGGGTTTTCACGAAATTTGTGTAATATAAAGCATATTCTTATATAATTGTAGTATCGAGATTATAAGAATTGTTGATGGTGATAGACGCGATCGATATTATCGATAATTTTCCAACTCTAATTGGTATAGGCTAGTGGTGTCAACAGTTTCACCATCGATTGTTTTGATAGTTAATTTGCCAAGCTATATTATTTGAAAGATCGATGCTATCAATAGTGCGATCAATATTTTGGCAGCTCCACTGCTTAGCTTGGGGTTTTTCTAGTCGATTCCTGGCCACGCCCATCTCTAGTTGATAGTTTTGATGTAGACCGTATTGCTAGAGCTGGTATTCTTGGCTTTTCCGCTGCTTTATCCGCTTAGATCACAGTCCGCTCCAGTCCCATAGTGCTCGACAAGCTGGCGGTGTGCCGTCACTGCCACAAGAACTGCCAGCAGAGTGCGGCGGGCGGCGGCAGCGGCGGGGGGCGCGGATCGGCTGGGGCGGCAATGTCAGCGGGTGGCGGGTCCTCGCTGCTCTGCAACTCGCTGAAGGTGCAGCACAGCCAATCCTCGCCGAATCGCTGCTGCAAGCTGAATGGCAATGGAGCGGGCCAAGGAACAGGCGCAGGGACGGGCACGGGCACGGGCACCGGCAGCGTGACGAGCATGTCCAGCAGCACCATCACCGGCGAACTGTCCTCCAAGGTAGTGGCTAGCAGCAGTCGCCGGGAGACGGGCGACACCGAGAGCGATGTGGCGCAACTAATCACCGATGAATTGTCACTGTCCCAATCAGAGGCCACAGACGACAGCGTCGGCGCCATGCCCAACAGCAGCAGCAGCAGCGCTGTCGCCGGCGAGGGCAAGCTACGAGTTCTAGAGCAACAGCCGGCGGCTGTGGCGCCACTGGCCAATGGCCACTGCTCCGGTGCCTCCAACTCTGCATCTGCATCCGCCTCCGCATCCGTATCGGGCTCACCAAAGGCGCAGCCGCCGCCGCCGCCACGCAGGACACGCATTGTGGCACAGCTGACCCAAGAGCCGCCACGACCCAGAGCCAATCAGCAGGTGAAGGCCATTGTGACCATCACAGAGACGGCGCGAATCATGCGCAGCAGCGATCGTCCAGCTGCAGGTGGAGGCGGCGGCGGCGGCGGCGGCGGCGGTGGAGCAGTTACAAGTTGCAGCTCAGGATCGGGGTCGGTAACGAACTCACCAGCCAAATACGCAGCCTGCCACTGCCGCTGTGCGCCGGAGGACTTTACACAGTCGCAGCTGGCGCCGGACAAAATGGAACAGCAGACGTGCAAGCTGCTGGAGTCGCCCAAGCAGAAGGCCACCTCCGTGCAGCGGCAGGAGGATGAGCAGTTGTCCCTGATGCTCATCGGGCTGGCGCAGTTTGCGCCGACGGCCAAGCTGTGCGGTCAGCAGAATCGCGCTGAGCTCATCACTCAGCAGGAAGCGACAGCGCTGGTCACATTAACACCCACCATCGCTGTGGTGCCGGCGACGCCAGAAGCGGTGCTAACCAAGACCAGCACGCATGTGTGGGACAACAGCGGGGGTAGTGCTGGCGGAGAGCAAATAACAACGGCAACCACGTCGACAACGACGGCCAAGCAGCCCAGGCAGGCGATCATTGAGAACATACCGGAGGACTCGTGCGACGAATCGCCGCTGGAGGAGGAGCCACCCTACAGGCCCATGAGCAATGCGCTGCGCCGCTTTGGCACCATGTCCAGCCTGGAGAAGCTGCCCTCCGACGATCTGGACGATGATCTGGAGCTCTACACGCAGAATGGTCTCAACGAGGATGCGGATGCCGATGCCGAAAACGATGGCGATAACGATGACGATGACGAGGATGACGACGATCTGGATGCTGATGACGAGGATGTCGATGATGCCGCTGCGGATAAGGCTCTCGCACAGAATCTGCACGAGCTGGCCGGATGCTCCAGTGGCGGCGTCAGTATGACCATTGCAAATGGCGATGTCCTGGCCAGCGGTGCGTGGACAAATCGGGCCGGTGCCTTTGTCAGCGACAAGATGTCCTTCTTCGAGGAGTCGCGTGCCTTCATTGACAAGTACTTGGGCCGCTGGAATGCCAACGAACAGGCTCAGTCGCAGGGGCAGGCAAATCAAACGGCATCCGAGACGGATGAACAAATGGACGAGTGCACCTCCGGCGCCACCAGCGGCGAGGAGGTCTGGGGCACGCCCACCAGCGGTGGCGACAACGATGATATGCAGTTACTTACCTCGGAGAACACACATTCGGTGAGTGGTGTAGTGTTGAAAAACGATCGACAGTCAATTGTCGGTAGCATCGATACTAGCGGTTGCCTTCCTTATCTTTACAAGGGTGCTTTTATTTTCATTTTTGAGAATTTCATTATATTCTTTAATCATTTATTTGAATTACATTCTTAATTACGGATAGATATGAAGTAACATGAAAAGTATCGGAGCTAAGAACCGATCGATACTTAAATATTTTCAAAAGAACCCGATACTTCAGAAATACCTTTGAAGCTTAAGTCTATTGATCTGAAAATGATTTGAAGATTTAAATTGAAAACATGTGATTAAAAATCAAATGAGTGATAAAATATTGTTAAGTTTATTGATCTTAAGTTAACAAATAATAAATCATTTATTTCACTTTTAAACACTTATTTGAATTCTCAATTCCTAACTAAACATAATGGTGATAACTGAGCTTATTAAAATAACGCAGTATAATATTTCTAAAGTTCAAGCTTTATTGATCTTAAGTTAACAAATATTTAATCATTTATTTCACTTTTAATCACTTATTTTAATATTCAAACCCTAACTAAACATAATGGTGACAATGATACTATCGATAGTGCCATCGATCATTTTGTAGCTAGAGTTTAAGGTCTCAGTCGAACACTCGCACTAACCATTTATCCACCCTTTGGTGTACAGTCACCCACCAAGTCGAGCACCTCGCTGAACGATGATGATGACACCGAGCTGATGATGGATGAGCTGCTGATGGCACCGCCGATGACCGCCAGCACCATACGAGGACTGCTCCCACGGTATGTAAAAGAGATCAAGGATCACTTGCTAGCTAGCACAATTAGTAGAGGCAATAGACTAGACTAAAATGAAAAAAATGAAGAACATCAACCGTTGTATAGATCTATGCTTAGATCTATTTATCTATATATAGTTCATAAGTAGAATATACGCTCTGATAGTGCTTACAATGAATAAGTATATACTCGTACTCGTACAAATATGAACATTTTTCTTCCTTTATGTGTTCTTTTGAATTCTTTTGTAGTTTTTACAGGTGTTTCTTTTGTTCCAACGTACCTCTATCCACACGTAATCCCCGACAAACATTTGAATTCAATTCGCTTTCCATTGTATACCAATTTTTGAGTACCCACATACAACATTATAAGTATACATATCATCTTGGGCTAGCTTAGTTCATACTATATTTAGTTCAAAGGTACTGACCGACAACAGACCTACTGAAAACTCGTACTACTAGTCTCATAGTGCTAATTCTAAATGCTAGTCTATTCCAGTCTCATCTCTGTAGTGTCTAGCCAAGTGTAATCATAGCTATAAACGTAATATATTTACAATATGTATTTATAACATTGCTCAAATCAAAATTTATATCATTTATGCCATCAACACAACATCAACAACAACAACAACAACAAACCATCACACGCTCAATTATTATTAAATTCAAATTAAAACAAAAAACAATTCGTTACATCCCATATCGTATATCGAATCGTATATCGAATATTGTAATGCTTAGACGCCGTCTTGAGCCCCTGTTCGAGGAGGAGACCGAAAGCGATGAAGAGAAAACCCAACAGGACAGCGATGACGTCAAAAAGGTGGGTCGTATTTAGAACAAATCAATTCAAATAGATACTTATGATACATATCGGTCAGCAGCAAATCAAAATACAAATCAAAACTTGCACCCTTTACTATCAATCAATCACATTGTTAACTGTCAACTTTTATTTGTGGCATGGCAACCAACAGTTGCCGCACTGCGGCGCATGGAAATGTCGCAGCTGTGGCAACTGTACCCCTAATCAAAGCTTCAATACTCTTGCATTGCATCTATTCACACTTGCGAGTTAATGAATTTTTCATAAATTAATCGATTACATTCTCGATTGAAATAGCAATCGATTTTTGTTTTCCTTTACGTACTGACAGTGAGAAGTTGAACTTATACAGATGCCAGATCTTGGAACAATTGTCACTAAAAATTTTCAACGCGGCAGGTCCCCGTCGCTTCGTATTTGTTCGGCGGCAGCTGTCGCAGCGCTGCTCTCGCTCTCACGACCCGAAGCGGCAGGTTCCACACGAAGCGGCAGGTCCCAGCCAAACAAATACGAAACGTGTGGGACCTGCCGCGTTGAAAATTGTTGGCGACCGATGCTCCCAAAGACTGGCAAATCTATTTGGTTGTATACTTGATGGTACTGAGTTAGGACAAATTTTGCAATGTCTACATAAAGTGTGGAGTAGCTATTTGTTAGATAAAGGTATCTGTTTCATAAAGTGTCCCATAAGCAACTTAAATTTTTCAATGGATTAATAAATTTATGTATTACCACCAACTTTTGAATGAATAGACAAACCAAATGGAACAACGGCAGCGAGTCGACTAATTTGCTTGGATCAGGGCCACTTAGACTTCGTATTCCGTCGTGTGGCCCCACGATTGAGAGAGCTCATAGGTCACGATCACGATTGAGAGACATTACGTTACGCCATGCGCATGTCCGTTAGTCGCCGTTTTTCGGCGACCAAACCTGTGACGTCAAAAGTCATGAAATTCAGCGCGCACTTTTGAATTTGTTCGAAAATCACTGACTTTTTTTACTGTATCAACTCGTGGGAACATAGAACATAGGTGTCAACCTATTATTTGTATGGGAGCTATATGATATAGTGATTCGATCCGGCTGGTTTTCATATATGTACTGGTTGCATCGAAAATAAAGACTTGTGCCAAGTTTTATAATCATAGCTTTAAAATTGAGCGATAAGTTTGAATGCAAGCATTCGGCCTGGCAACATTTTCTAACTTTAACTACTTCTTATTTAAAATGTATGGCACCTACAGAACACTATAGCCTATCAATCGACGCGGTATGACGTTCCCTACAATATGCTGGCAAGATTTTTTAAAATCGGACTGGAATTACAGCCCCACGAGCCGATGCAGTAAAAAAAGTCAGTGATTTTCGAACAAATTCAAAAGCGCGCGCTGAATTCCATGACTTGTGACGTACATGCCCAGTGAGAGCCAAAAGTTGCAGTCGTCTTGTCATAACCTATGAGCTCTCTCAATCGTGGGGCCACACGACGGAATACGAAGTCTAAGTGGCCCTGATCCAAGCAAATTTGTCGACTCGCTGCCGTTGTTCCATTTGACTTGTCTATAAAATTATTCGTTGGTGGTATTACGTTGAAGTGGGATTGGCAAAAATGTTCGAATTGTGGCAACGTTGTTGTTTAAAACAGCTGATTTTTAAAGACTGGTGGCAACATCAATGTGAGTTTTCTAAAAGGGATTTTAAAATTGTTAAAAGTTTAAAGACAGCGGTCAATAAACTGATCTGGTTGCGCTTGTTAAAGCCAACCAGATGGCTCTAGACTCTAAAAAATCTCCCAAAGAGGGAAGATAAATCGCATGGCTTAATTTCAAAGTCATTCTTGTATAGTTTAAGAGATCTAAGCAGCAACGGTTGTCCAACGGTTTCCATCGGCTATTCTTATTTATAAGACACATTTAGCTTATTTATGAGACATAAAGTACCAGATAGCGCTTAAAAGTCAGATTGTCTTTTTGGGGTTTTGAAGAATCGAAATTGTCTCTATCTTACACATAGCGTTTACTGAGACATTGAAAAATGGGCTCTTAAGGTTTCATTAACTCAAAAATGTTGTCTTCTTATACAAAATCCGTATGCACTGCGAAGCTTTGTTGTAGGGTTGCTCACACAGTGCGCTGCATGTATTACAATCAATCAATCAATCAAAAAAAATGAAGCTACTGCGATTGATCTGATCATTTATTGACTTTTGTTTTCTTGTCTTTTTTTTCCATATGCAACAACAACAACTACAACAACAATAATAATATTCACAACAAACGTGCGCCAACTGTTCATCTCGTTCACCATCAATCGCTCAATCACCAATCAATCATACACATTGCATACCAATATCATCAATATTCTTTCTGTGTTAACTGTACTTGCAATTTGCTTCTCGATTCATGCTTTAACTTACACTTGTACTGATTGTTATTAATTGTTATTATTATAATGTTGATTCCTAACTTATTGTATATGTATATATATGTGTGTGTGTGTGTATATATATATAATATAACTATATATATATATACTATATAGAAAGTCGTAGTGAAATTAGTGAAGCTTTAGCCAAACCTGCAATACTGCGAGCTCATAAACATCACACGCCAGGACAGAGACCCACAAGCGATTGAAAACGAATGACCCTGAAATGAATGCAGAAAATTCGAATTCAAATTCAAATTCACGATCGAAATCGACATCGATATCGAAATCAAAAGCGAAACTAAAATCAAAAATCAAAATTCAAACCAACAACCGAACAATCAAAAGAACCAACCAACAAACCAACCAACCAACAATACGAACCACTCATAAACCACATCAACTGCAAGCTGGATGCTTTATCAAAACCAGAATTGATTAGTTGAATTCTATTCCCAACAATTGGTAGGGGGAAACAACGACAAATGGCCACTACCTAGAGGATTTGGCTGGAAGTTCAAGCGACGAGGCAGCACCCACAGCTGGAGCGAAGGAGGAGGAGGAGGATCCGGAGCCACACTCCAGCGAGGAACGAATTCAGCCGAATTTACCCACAGCCTTGGGTCCACGACCCCTGGCCAAACCCATTACAACTACAATGCTGTTACCCACCACGGCCATAACGGTACAGACTCCAATACGTGCCCCGACGCACTTGACATCAGCGCCGCCTGCGCCAGTTCCACCACCACTGCCACCGCCAGTGGGGTCATCCTGCGAGTATCTACTCGAACAGCGACCGTCTGTGACCACGGCGAGCTCATCATCGACGACAATGAGATCGACGATGATGACGAATTCGGGGATGCCGACTATGCCGCCTATGAGCAACAGCAGGGCTCCCTCATCGCCGGCACCAGCGACGACGGCGAGTCGAGCTCCCTCATCGATTACTACAACAATCAGCAGCGGGAGCGGCACTACCAGCAGCGCCGTCAGAGCCAACGTCAAGCCACCGAGATTTATACCACCACCGCCGCCGCCTCGTCGTCTGCTTCTCACGCAGTCAAATCTAAGCGTTGCAGCGGCCAAAACGGTAAGACCCTTGCAAGTGAATCCAGATCAATCTAATACAAAAACAAGTAAGAACGTTGCAGTCGGCGGTGGCGTCCGACGGCGGACAAAAATTTTTGATGCAGATCTGTCAGGAATCTCAACTTTAGTGTGTATGCCAAATTTGGTAACTCTAGCTTTAAAAATGTGGAAGATACAGGTTTTCCCCAAATTTTGGGGGAGGGGGTGGGGGTGGGGGGCTGATCTTGACACTTTATAAACTGACGATATACACCAACATGTGTGCCAAATTTGGTTGCTCTAGCTCAAAGATAAAGGCAAAAAAATTGCGTTCATACGGACAGACGGACAGACGGACATTGCGCAAACCCAATATACTATTTTTCCCTTCGGGAACATAGTATAAATATTACCAGCGCTACCCTACGATCTGCTAGTACCGCACTAAAATCTTTTGTATATCCTATTTTAGGGTATCGTGGCAACGGTTCGAAATAAGACATTTCTAAGCCCCTAAAATTATATACAAATATATTCCTGATCAGGACCATGAACAGAGTCGGTATAGCCATGTCCGTTTGTTTCTAAGTAAAGGAGTATTTCCTGCTTGGGGATATTTTATTGAAACTTGATGGTACATGGTATGTAAAAAAAACCTACTAGATCGGATAACTATAACATATAGCTGCCATAGGAACGATCGGTCAACAATTGAGTTGTTGTATAAAAAGAACCTCCTAATTTTTCAAGAGGGAATACCCTCTCACTCACCAAATTAAAGAGTATTTATGCTGCATACCAGTTCACCAAATTAAGTCAACATCAAATTCTTATAGTCAAAAGATTGATTTAATCATAGCTCTTTGACTTATTCAGATTCTAATCGTATTTTGATTCCATATAAGTTTGATCAGCTAACATACCTTCAATTGTGTCTTATTGTATTTGTGGCAGTACCAAGACAGACCGGGTTACTGATCTGTGTTAGACATTTCATTAAGTTATCGGCTCAGCCTTAAGCGTACTACATCTCTATATCTCTAATTGCAGCAGCCACCTCAAAGAAAATTTGGCGGTACTGCTGACAGTGGCTCTTTGGCGGCTGTCGCCGACGCCGTCAGCGGTTCGCCCACAACCGTTATCGGGTCAAGGATAACGCCTGCGAGTACCAGAACCTGTGCACAGTCAGTGGCAACAGCGGTATCGGGATCGGGGTCGGGGGCGGTAGCGTCAGCGGGTCCGTTGGACGGCCCAAAACGCCCATCGCCAACGATAATCGAGACCTGCCTGCTGGGTACCGCAGTGCCGGCAGGCTCAGCCACTTCATCAGCAACAGCCTCGAGGATGGTAAAGCCGATGCGAGTGAGCAGCTCTCAGAGCAGCCCAGTTGCAGTGGGGCAGCAGCAGCAGCAGGGGCAAGCGGCCGGAGCGGGCGGAGCAGCCGGTCAACGTTCGGTAGTCGCTGCCCCAGCGCCGCACGTTGGCTGCGGTTTAAGTCCAAGACTGGAAATGCGATTGGCGCTCAACCACGACATACTCGGGGACGAGGACTTGATCTGCTACGAGCCTGGTCCAGATCTAACAACTATTCTGGGGTGAGTGTCCGGAAAAGCTGATGTCCAAGTGTGCTACGAACTAGGGCTGAAAAACAATCGATGTTTTTTTACTCCCTGTACCCATAAAATGGGAAAAGGGGGTTTTTTTTTTTTTCTTCTCCTTTTTTTCCTCTTTTCTGTTTAGATTTTGAGGCGCTATCGAGCTCTAAGTATCGGTATTATCATTTGATTCTTTAAATATTAGTTCGCCTGTGCATAAATAACATTATGTTCTTTATGATCTATAACTTTAAAATCTGGTTCTGCTATTTTCTTTTAAATATATGAAACCTGTCGATAGTATCGATCGCATTCTTTTGAAACAATTTATACTATCGAAGTTGCCTGGATAAATAAAAAAGGAACATTTTTACATAGTTTTGTTTATTAAAATATTTTCAATGTGCTTCAGATTTTTCAATTATCGATCCTATCGATAGTATTAAAAGCATATAGCATCACTATCGAATCTATCGATAGCTTTTCAGCTCTACCGATGAACAGATCTAATCTAATCTATTGATCCTCAACAATATATCGCAAAGTAACGCCATTTACTGATTGATTAGCACACCTAGTTAATAGTAACGTCTATATATGTATGTTCGATATCGGATCGATACATTTGACCTTAATATATCGAGACATATCGGCTTATCGATAGTTGCTGTACACAACTAATCCATTCTATTGCTGACAGGCACGACCTCTCCACATTTCATCGTCTGACGGGTCGCGATTTATTGAGTCGTTCAGCCACGAATCGGGTGCAGCCAAAAGAGGCTGTCATATCGTACTCTCAACAACGCAACTCCAAGATGGACACGCCGACGGTGAATCGGCGACCACGTCCCGCGGTATCGGCAACTGGGCCAGGGGCCGGGGGCCAGAGGAGCCACAGCAGCAGCAGCCACGGAAGTCCACGGGCCGTTGGTTCAGCTCGTGCCGGCGTCGCTCCACAACGCCAGCATCCAAGTCCAAATACATGGAACAGTTCTGCATCTGCGGCTCGAGCCGTCGCCGGGAGCGGAAGCGTCGCCGACAGCAGCATAAGCTACAACAACAACAGCGGCGGGAGCAAATTAGGCGATCTGGAAATCTTAGCGAGACGCGAGAAGATATATTGCATGTCTCAATCGAGGAGTGGCTGTCAAGTCAGGGCGACATCCGAGACAACAACGACAACGACAACGAAAATGATGACAACGATGACAATGATGACGACGACAACGACGACGACGACGATGGCAACGAGACGCGACTGTTCCTTGCCCACGAGCCGAGCAGCAGCAGCAGTCTCTCTGACGAGGACGAGGAGTACTACTTCGATGGACGCAGTGGCAGTCAGAGAGCCACAGCCACAGCCACAACAACAATGACTGAAGCGTGCCTCGAAACGGAAGCGGGCAGATCAAACCGTTTGTGAGTACGCACCCCATGTGCTACAAGTGCCACAAGTGCCACAATCATTATATGCCCATTCCCCTCCTCTACCATCAGAATCAACTTTATCAAGCGCCGCAACTCTGAGATAAACGCCAGCAGCAGCAATCCCAACTACTCCGACAGCACACTCGACGAGCAGCAGCAGCAGCAACAGTTGCAGCCACAGCTACAACAGTTGCAGCTGCAGTTGCCACACCCGAGCCATAGCCAGAGCAGCCTGCTCCTTAGGCAGTCGCCATCGCAGGCGCCGGAACCGGCAGACATGGCACAAATGTCGCCGCGCAAGGACAACGTAAGTCACACATTTCATCCTGTAATATATATGAGAAAATCATGATATTTATATCGATATAGCACATAATGTATCATCCATGTTTGATGCCCATTAAAAAAGTATTCTATATAGTACACTATATATCGAATTTACTTTTCAGTTTGAAGTTTCCAAGAACATCAACGCTTCATTATTTTTCTATACCTTAAGTCAAAGAATACATCCAAATCTAAAATATAATAATACATACTGTGAAATTTTACTGAAAATTCACCAAATTTCGACTCGTAAAGTCTTAAGTACCACAGTACCTTCTAGATTACCAACTCCAATAACTTTCTCAAAACTTAATGAACCCAAACGAAATATCTTTTTGATCATATTGTGTACTCTAAATTCGCTTGGCAATTATATTTTATTAATATTCCAATAGAAAATGTTTCGAAAATTAAAAATTTTTAAATAATTGAAATAATTATAATCTTTCTTCTTCTTCTCTCGCAGGACAAGCCCTCGCTGAACCGCCGCCTGTGGAAGCAAATTACCAAACGAAGACGCACCAACTCCGTATCCCAGATAGTCGCTGGCTAGAGCGTCGTCCGTTACTCACACTCTTTCAAGCTCCACTTTTCCTCAGACTCAATTTCGATCTTTCAAATATTGAAAGACACAAGACACAAGACGGTGTTTATGTAGAGATACACGCAGATGTATGTATCTGCGTTCAGCTGTGTGATATTTGCCAGCGTAGTGCTTTCTTTTTGTTGTGTGTAGCATTTAGTTAAGCCTTAGTTTAGTTTGAATAATGTGCTGGAACGTGTCAAGTTCCCCAATCAATTGCGCCTAAAGACCGTATTACACTATGGCCTGAGCAGTACCGGTACTGCAGCAGTTAGTAAATTCTGGATACATACTAACGACAATGTATCTATACCGTTGGGAGTAAGGCAATGCAGTAAATTAATGTATTGATTCGTACTTTAAATTTAATGTGTTTCCACTGAACAGCAATAAGGTACAGCTGTCTGAAAGATCAGATCCCAGGTATCCAAAATATATGATCGACCTATATATCTAGGTATTTGTTTAACCTTGACAGCAACTTACTGCAGAGTTCAAGAATCTCTACCATCTCAGTTTGTTTCCACTGTTTCTGAAGTAAGCCACTGTCAGTAAGCTGCACTGCTTTATTGTCGGTATAGCAGTGTACTGCAATTTCAATGTGTTCCTACGGCAATGCTGCTGCTGCAGCCAGTGTTAACTTAGGCATGCAAATCGATGGAACTGGTAGTTAAATATGTACATTTGAGCAAGCATACATCAAAACTTAAGCTAAATGATAACCAAAAGGTAAACAAACTATGTAAAACACTTATGCTAAGTTTTTTGATACTTACAACTTTGTAGCTAGTGAATTCCCATTAACGAATACGATGATTACGTCCAAGTCCAATGTGGACTCCTGCCAACAGCTGGGCAAGAAGTTTCCAAAAGAGAAGCTACAATATCCAGGCCAAGATCAAAGCCAAAAATTCAAATGTAGAAACATTAATAGCCAAAAGATCGCTAAGAAAAGAGACAACGAGTGGAGCAAAGAAGCTTTAGGATCTGTTACTAAAATACATACATATATTGCAACAACTAATGGGTGGGTCGTAGGGCGCATACATACACAATACACTATACACTCACACTCAAACACACACACACACACACACAGACAAAAATCCAGCCAAAGAAAATTTAGCAAATGATTAACTAAAGTAAATGAAGAAGAAGGAAAGCATATGAAATATGCTTAGACTATTTTTTAGAGATAGTAGATATCGCATTGGTAGCAAGTCAAATTAGTTTAGATTCACATCAGATTAGCTGTCGTGAATGGGGCTTTTGAATTTGATTTTTGTTAATTATCATTTTTTTTTCAATTAACAATGAGATTGCCTTACATACTATATTATAAACTATTTATTGTATTTGTAGCTTAAAGGTCAACTTTATACATTTAATGGCATTTTGCAATTGTCATTTGTCCAGTAAAAGGTAGAAGGTACACATACATACATAGTAGAAGCAAACAGTTAAAAAACAACAAAAAACAAAACAAAAAAACAATTTAAGAATTCGAATTTTTCTCTACTATTTACAGCATATTTACATGCATTTTTTTTTGGTCAGATACAGATACAGATACACACGGATGGGTACAGATTACAGATTAGTACTTATTGCAACTGATGTATATGTATGTGCATTTTGTAGTTTATTTCACATTGAAATTGTTGAAGCTAACAAATTATACGAAATTAATAATAATAATACAAAAAAAAAGAAGAAATACGAACAAACAAATGATCAAGTACATTTATCAGCTTTAATAGAAATTCTAATATACATACTGATGTAGCTATATAATTGATATACATACATATATATAAATACTTTGAATAGCATGTACAAGATCGAACTATTAGGCATTTATCACTTTTAATCATTATACAACAACAACAACAACAACTAACAACTGCGCCGAGTGCATTGAATTTCAATTGTAAATGTGAGGCCCATTTACACCACAGCGATAGAGCCGTCCCCAAAAAACCCCTAATACCCAAAAAGGGCAGGCAACATTATTATTTTGCTGATTTCGTGCATTATCGGTCACGAGTACTACACGTATATAATATGTATACTTATATATACATATTCAAGAAATTACTTTGTTAAACATTAAGAACATTTTGAAGAACGATTTAACCCACATTTATGATGAGTATTTGATCCAAAAATGATACATTTTTTTTCTTCTTATTATGTTAATTTTATTTGATCAAAACATTTTTAGTGCATTAGATTATAAAATGATAAAACTTAGCAAAATGAATTTTCCTCTTGAAATTCAACCGTAAATTCAATTATATGAGTGAAAAAAAGATACACAAAAACACTTAAGTCAAAATAAATCAAACTAAAAAATAACTATAATTGTGTATTAAATGTACTATCTTAAGGGATTGTTCTATATGTATGCTTATGACAAATGAAGGTGGATAAATGCGGATAATAATAATTTTGATCATAATCCCAATCAAATATCGCTCAATTACGGTGATCATGATCGTGTTTATTGCGTGAAATTCGCATGCGAATTTTTTCCCAATATTCCGAAACTTTGCTATCGTGAATGGGCCGCATAAAATTAAAAGAAATTCGCATTCGTTTTACTGCACTGCAATTAGTGCGCTCATGATCGCAGTGAGTGGGCACCTTGCAGTTATGCATATCGAAGGAAATGAGGGGGGGGCAGTGAGAAGCATATGTATATTCTATTTGGCTTCCCTTGATCGATTGCAGCCCCCACCCCACACCCTTTATGCCAGTCATGTGCAGCAATGAGCGTATCCGGCTCCAAAAAAAATAGATCTACAAACTTACATATGAACGAGTGTGTATGTGTGAATAGTTCTGATTGCACATCGCATCGCTGGCTTCGAATAGCAACAACAACAATGGCAAAAAAAAAGGCAGCAACAAATTAATTGTCAGGCCCAACCCCTGGCTTAGTTAAGCTTTAGCCCAGACCCCAGCTGCAGTCGCAGCCTCAGTCGCTGCTTCTGCTTCTGCCGCCGCAGTACCGTTTAGTGCGTGCAGTGAAATGCAATTTTGAAGCGTGCCGAAAATGAGGAGCGGGGCCGCTCTCTTTGTAGCTGCCGAGGTTCGTTTGAGAGAGCGTGGCGCCGCAGTCGCAGTTGCCGTCGCCGTCGCAGCTGTTTGCTACTGAGCTTTGGCCAACTCAAAGCTGTTGCCGCTCAGCTGTGCGCTCAGTTTCAAAACGAGTTTCGTGGCGAACGGTCGATCAGCGCCAGTCCGTTGCCTCAGTCGCAATCGGCAGTCGGTGGCCCTAAAGAATTTGACGCAGCCTCACGGTGTTAATGTGTGTGTGCGCCTGCGTGTGTGTATGTGCATTGTTTATTTACATACATTACATATTTTCCATTTTGGCGTTTTAATTGGGCAGCGAGTGCAATTGTATGCGGTGCGTGTGGGCAGCCGCCTAGTAAATATTAGTTTTCTTTTTTTTTTTGTTTTTTTTTTGTTTTTGTGCTTTCCCAAAAACAAATAATAAAAAAACTGCATAGGTGTGTATTTAGCTGCATGTGAACTAACAGGAAACAGCGAGCAATTAAACTAACGTCGCAACGTCGCAGTCGCCGTCGCAGTCGCCGTCGCAGTCGCCGTCACCGTCGCAGTTAGAACTATGGAGCCCAAGACTCGCTAATTGAGGTCGTCGCTAGGTGAGTTGTGGCTCTGCCTTATAGTTGCTGTTGTTCCTGTTAATGTTGCTGCTGCTGCTGCGGCTGCTGCTTCCGTTTGTCAGTGCCAACATTGAAATTCACTTACAGCAGCAGCAGCAACAACAACAAGTGCGCTTCAGCTACATAGATACATAGATACAAAGATACAAAGATCCATGGGTTACTTGGATGCGGCGGCGCAGGGAGCACGCATGCAAACGGTAAATAATGCCGCTGCTCGGCGGCGGACTGCGCCGCCCGTAACTCCCCAAGGCAAAAACAAATTTTGCAGCACGCACAGTGGCACAATTGCCATGTGCAACTGACTGAAAACTTAGTATGACTTGCAGGACAAAAGGGACGAATAACAATCCATAAGAAACTGACCAACTTTCCGGACTATCGATAATCGATTATTTTCGATAACTAAAAAGAAAAAAAATATGTAAAATATTTGCTGAATTCGTAAATATTCGAATATTATGAGTAAATTAGAGATAAATTATCAATTTATATTAAAAGATAACTCACAATTTATTGTTAGAATTATCCATAAAAGAGTACAGATGAAGTAATATTCATTAGACAAGAGATATTTCATGCCAGACCAGAGCTTACAATAAATATAAGAGATACAGTTATTTCAACATGAAAAACTTTGCGAATTGCACAGAAAGCTACAATATCTATGAGTAAAAACGATTCAAGTTTGGATAATAAATAGGCTAAGATCATTCAGTTTTTGTTCATATACATAGGTTAGGTTAGGTTGAGACGGCAAGTCACCCCCACGGGTGGCCTCACATAGATCATCTGGTCCTTAGTGGTACCGCATAATTCATACCCATAAATCGGTTCAGTTTTGACACAGCTAAAAGAAGCTGAGGTCTTATATATAAACTGCTGCTAATAATTCTCTTCATCAACTTCATGAAGTTGCTTTTTGCTCATCAGATCACTATATCATATACCTTCCATACAAAGGATAAGAGGCGAATTGAATCAAGGTATCAAGATATATATATATATACGTATACCCGGCGAGCAGTCAAAATCCACATTACTTATAACGACAATGAAAAGTGCATCGTATTTTTAAAGAAATTCTTCAACAGAAATAATAAAGCAATTACACTTAGTTATTTTAACTTACATTTTAATCTTTAGATGTTGTTTAAGACAATGATACAGCCCGTTTGGAGGTATGGTATTACACTATGGGCTACAGCGGTCCCATATCTCCTAAAAATGGTCCGATCTGTTTAAGGCGAATTTTCGGTGGAGTACGAATGTAATGAGGGACCTTGGGATTGCACCCCTATTTAAAAAAATCAGTTCTACGGCTGATCGAAAAGAGGATAGACACACGCCAATCATGTTAACCCTCTGGTCAATGCTCTTGAATTTGACGTTAGCAATCCAAAACTCAGCAGACTCAAGAAAACTTTCCTTTAGCTGTTACCAAGGCGCTGTCTCCCTGCGAAGCGCTCATGGTTGGCTTATAGTCCTCCTGGGTTACCATCAATCAACTCCAGATTCATCAGCACCCTACGCTCACAGCTTATAGTTACAATCTAGGAGATGGTAAAGTCGGATAAGTTTAAGAATTGGTTATATTTTCACCATCAAGACCAGTCTTAATTGCGTTTTTCAATTATATTATAATGAAACGTTCTTTTATATATAAATATATATAAAAAATAAATAACAATAAAAACATGTTGCTCATATCGGCCTGTATATATGTATATATACAGGGGCGAAAAAAATAGCACCACTATGGTCAATACTTATTGATCAAAAATCACCTTTAATCGGGTGGGAGTTGGGAGCTTTTCCAATGGCGATTTTTAGTATATGGCATAGTATTTCCCCTATACGATAAAAGTAATATGGCTGTTGGAATCGTTACCAATATTGATTTTTAACTGTACATAAAGATATATATCTCTTATAGATGCCAGACGAACAATCGATTGCAAGCTGATTTGTTGTACTACAAACTTTTTTGATTTCAAACATATTTCAGCCAAAGCGAATTTGAATATAATAAGTTTGGTTAAATTTGATCAAAGTCGGATGAGTTTATCGTATGGTAAAATCGATTGAAAACTGAGTTGTTGTATTTAAAACAAAGCAAGGATAAACGAGTGAAGCGTTAAAGATACAATAGCTGTATCTTCAACTGTTTCTAGTTTGCTTAGCGCACTGTCTTATCAAAAGTTGAGGCTGTGGTGCCACTGTGCGAGGCAAATGTGGCAAATCAAAATGACAGATAGACGCTGCAACTGCAGCTGTGTGTGTATATGTATGTAGTAAGTATATTTATGTAGTTGCCGCTGGAGTTCAGTGCAAGCCAGTGAAAGCAGCGTCAAATCTGCGTCTACAGTATCTGTATCTTCAGTGTGTGTTTGTGTTTGTATCTGTATCAGCAGCTGTATGTGTATCTGTGTCTGAGAACAAGACAGTGCTGCTGGCATTCCATCAACATCAGCGCGGAGCCATCAAACCATAATACATAATTATCTAACTATCTGGCCGCATAACTATCTATTGATGCTGCTTCTGATGATAATGATGATGATGATGATGATGCTGCTGATGATGAACCGCAACGGAAACGCGCCACTTGCTTTTGGATCGTTTTGGTTGCTGTTTTGTATTGTAAGGTCAAAATACAGCTGCTAAATGCATATTAAGTAATTTCCAACAAGCCAAGAACAAGCCAAAGATACATAGATTGAGATACAAAGCGTACGGATACGCCGATATGCGGATGCAAAAAATAACCATAGACATTTTTGTTTAGTTAGTGGCTGCTGTTTTCTTTTTTTGTTTTGAAATAGTTCGCAACAAGTTTGCACAAAAATAAAAACGGCAAGTGCAAAAATTTGTTGCGAAAATTGATAAACATCAAACTGGTTGGCTATGAAGAGCCATTACCCCGCCAGCCCCTGGCCGCGTACACCCGCTAAGTTGGCTAAAGATATACATACATATATATAATTTTTTTGATGCTCAAAAGTTTTTTAATTGAATCTCATATAAAAATCAAACGCAACGCAAGCAAACAACAACAAAAATGAGCCGACAAATGATAATAATAATAATAATAACAATGATGATGATGATTATGTTTATATTGTTGTTGTTGTTGTGACTGAGGATGATCATTGGAACTTGGGAACTTGGGAACTGTGACTGTAACTTGGGAATGGCGACGACTTTTATTTTTAATTTTGTCTTTATTTTTTTTGAATTTTTTTGTGATTTTTTTGGCAACTTTTGTTAAACACATTTCACTGGACAACTGATAAACTGGTTTGTCAGTTTATTGAATCTTGTTGTTGTTTTCTTTTATAATGTATATTTCTGCTGTGTTTTTTTGTTGTTTTCTCTTAACAATTTCAATAACAATATATGTACGAACAAAGATGCTACTCCCAGGCATGCTCATAAGACCGCTCAGGGTATTTGACCCAACAGAACGACGCAAAAAAAAGCTCAGAATTCTGGTGAACGCGTACTTGAATTACGGGCAGGGCAGGGAAAGGTGCAGTGGCAGGGGCCAAAGACAACGAGCAACCCCAAGCAACCCCTTTTTGAAAACTGTCAGCAGCAGCTGTCTGAGGCTTAAAAAAAACAACAATAAGAAGACAAAATCAGCATTCTTTATAAGCAACCAACTCGGTTAAGCCTTGAACTGTATGGATTTGAAGTTCCTATTCAATTGTTGAGCATTGTCCGGGTTCTACGACTACATATATATATTCTTTTGAGAGGGCAGCACATTCCCCATTCCATTCCCCAAAAAACCCTATGCCCCATTTACCACTCCCCATACCCCATACCCCATACCCCATATACCATATCCCATACCCCATTCACCTGGTACCCATTCGCATTTCCCATTCACATAAAGTTTGACCAGTTCGTGTTCCACGTTCCACTCACTTTCATCTGTCTGCATAAGACATGAGCAGCATCGTTGTACCTGTGACTGAGTCCATTCGTGATATTAACAGTCACAGTTGTAATATTTTAAGTAATAGTCGTGTTATTAACATTCACAGTTCCGATGCAGACACAGTTCAAGTATTAAAAGTCAAATTCGTCATATTAACAGTAACAGTCTCCGATAACAGCCTTTTTTTTAACGGTTTCAGTCGGCACAACAATCACAGTTCACATATAAACAGTCACACGTCAGATATTAATAGTAACATTCGTAATATTAACAGTAACAGTCGTAATATCATCAGTAACAGTCGTGTTATTAACATTAACAGGACTTATATTAACACTAACAGTCACCACAACAGTCACAGATCTGATATTAACAGTAACATTCGTAATATTAACAGTAACAGTCGTAATATCATCAGTAACAGTCGTGTTATTAACATTAACAGGACTTATATTAACAGTTAGTGTCGCCACAACAGTCACAGATCAGATATTAACAGTAACAGTCGTAATACTAACAGTAACAGTCGTAATGTTAACAGTCGTAATGTCATCAGTAACAGTCGTGTTATTAACATTAACAGGCCTTATATTAACACTAACAGTCACCACAACAGTCACAGATCTGATATTAACAGTAACAGTCGTAATATTAACAGTAACAGTCGTAATATCATCAGTAACAGTCGTGTTATTAACATTAACAGGCCTTATATTAACAGTAATAGTCGCCACAACAGTCCCAGATCAGATATTAACAGTAACAGTCGTAATACTAACAGTAACAGTCGTAATATTAACAGTAACAGTCGTAATATAATCAGAAACAGTCGTGTTATTAACATTAACAGGCCTTATTTTAGCAGTAACAGTCGCCACAGCAGTCTCAGGTCAGATATTAACACTTACACTATCGATAACATTTACAGTTGTGGTAATATACTCACAGATCAGATATTAACAGTTACAGTCGAGATATTAACAGTCAATGTTGTGTTATTAGCATTCACGGTCGTGTTAATAACATTCTCAATCCCGATAATAGTCACAGTTCAAGTATTTGAAGTCACACCCCATACATTATCAGTCACAGTCGCCATAACAGTTACAGTTGTGATATTAACAGGGATAGCGTATATATTAACATTAACAGTATCGAAAACTGTCACAGCTCTGGTAATACACTTGCTGTTTTTATATTAAAAGTCACAGTTGTGTTATTAACATTCACAGTCGTGATAATAACATTCTCAGTCCCGATAATAGTCACAGTTCAAGTACTTAAAGTCACACCCCTTAAATTAACAGTCAAAAACCCTATCAACAAGTCATAACTTTGTGAAAAACAGACTCCAATGGTTTTACCTTTAAATAGTAACTCAAAACACTTAAAACGTTTATAATAATGTGGAATCAGTCACAGATATTTGAAAGTAGCAGTTACAATAACGCTCAACTCTAGCCCAAATGCAGTCGATTATTTGGAACAGATTTTAAATCATTACTGAACCTTTCTAATTTGAATGGAACGCCGTGTTGTGTGTGTGTGTGATAACACTTTGATTTTTCACTCACCCCAATTGGCGAGCATCCGCTAATTGATTGGGTTTTCCAATACCTTTCTTATAAATACATATAACCAACATAACAAGCCCAGTAACGAATGGCTAAGTGCTAACACACAATGCGCTTTTCACAATCGTTTTGCCTGACTCACTTGGCATTGTTTATCGATAACTGTGGATCGTTATGACAATGATCTTTGTTCATTACACAGTTGCAAAGCCAAAAGCAGAGCTTAAACCCGATCGCCAGATGGATTCCACAATAAATCTGTCTAAACACTGGATATTCAGTCTCTAAAACAACATTAGCAGAGTTGTGTTTGTTTGTTTGTTTCATGTTGTGAATGGTAAATATCATTGAACCATATTGTAGTTATGATATCTGATCCCTTCAGAATCTGCCATTGATTAAAATCTTTGTAATATTAACTCGGACTGTCAGAGTACATATACATATATGTTTATGTATATGTATCTATGATATGTGGGTACGCTTCAGAACTTGCTTGATTCTTTTTCAGGGTACTTGAACCTCTTCTTCTATCTTGCCACGAACAATGGAACCCCACCGCGGTGACGATGGCTCTAGCTGCTCTTTGGTTCTTGGCCATGCTTCTGCATTGTCTAGGCTTATACCATACATAATAATTAGAATCATGCATAGCTCGCTCTCATGTGTGCGTGTGTGTGTGTGTGAGTGTGTGTGTGTGTGTGTGTGTGTGTGTGTGTGATGAGTTCGCTGACTGACTGACTGACTGACTGTGACTGTGCCTAGAACCGTAGCTGGAAATCCGAGCGCTGAGAGCTACGAACTTGGCACTGTAGCTGCTCATAATCACATGCCATAGCCATAGCAGAAGACACAGCCCATACACTGAGAGAAATGCCAGACTACTATTTGAAATATATACCTTTTTGAAGTGCCAGTTCATAGATTAAACATATATTTCGAGTTTGTCAGCTGACTTATATCTGGCCTGCCTTGATATGTCAAAAATAAAGTCATCGAGCGAGATCTACAACTGACGCCAATCAGTTACCAAATTAATCGGTAGTTTAGTCGAAAGGCAAACCATCCGAACCCCTTAGCCAACACACTGAACAGAAGATCCCGCTGCAGAAGGCTGAAGCGCAACTACCCAAGGAACCTCCCCAGTAGGAGAAAGAACATAATCAGGCCTGTTCCGAATTCCACTCGATTTCAAAAAGTAAAATCGAATCAATTCCGCTCGCTTTATCAGGTGCTGTTCTCATTTGCAATCGTTTTACTTTCGTTTTGGCTGATATCGAATTTCGATAGCAATAAGTTATCGGTGGTATCAGCTGTTTCACAACGAACAGCTAAAACGATAAGTAATTTCACTCCCGAAACTTTTGAGTGGAAGTGGAATTGGGAACAGGCCCGAATATTTATTTTTATATTTTTGTTTGACTATTTATATTTTTTCTCCCACTCTTATGTTAAGTTAATCTTTAGTTAACATCTACAAACGCTGTAAATATATAGATCCGGGCTTATTAAAATCAATACATGGTTGGGTAAAATCACAAGGTGCCAATCACAACCACCACATAAATAAAAATAAATATAATTAAAAAAAAAAGAGTTTGTCAGCTTAAAATGCTGCTTATGATGCGCAGATTTCTTGCTGACAGTCAAACTTTGCATTTGCAAACTAATTTTAATTGGGGTGTTCACAATCAGTGATTAACGGCTTAATTGCTTAAAAAAAAGAAAGCATTTATTCGTTCACTGACTCTCGTTGACAGGTTAAAGGACAGCATTGTAAGTCTTCACAACAAGTAAAGCCTTAACAAGTTAGCAGCTTAACCGTTTAAAGCGTTTAATCAGTCACCGTGAACATCCCATTTATTTCAAACTGTATTCTGAATACATATTGAAATATATATTGAAAATACTTGTGTTTTCAAACCTGCTCACAGTTAAATGATATTTAAACTTGTATATTTTTGTAATTACAATCGGAAGAAAAGCGACTCAGAAATAGATAACTACAAAGTTAAGATCTGAAGATCCAGTTCAAGCTGGCAAAAATAAAGAACTTACAACAACAACTGAAACTAAGTTCGCATTTAGAGGATGATTTCAACTCGTGAGTTATTTTTTCTTTTTCTTGAAAACTAGTGAAAAGGATTAAGGATGCTATCGTTGAACATACCCAACTACAAAACTCCCTGTACCCAGGTCAAAAATTTCCGATAGCATCATCGTACACTTACACATACACAAAGACACATACATACACAGCACATGCGACAGCGCAAGCGAGGCATTTTAAGTGGCGGATGTGCTGTTTCTTCCCAGTACTGTAGTACGGAATCTTGTCTGTAGAATAACTTCCGTGTTTATTATCCGATACATACTTACAGATGCAATACCCCCATTTTACCCATTTTATGGGTACAGGGAGTAAAAATCACTTGTATTTAAACGGTGAGTTTTAAGTCACATAATAAAATTGATTTTCTGAGCAATAATCAAGACAAGTCGGATACGACTCGCGTGCTCCGCTATCCCTCTTCCCTACAAGAAAAAAACAATTAAAATCTAGACGATGATTGCAGACTAACTCAACTATTTAGCTCAGTGTAGGCAGCTTGGCTTGGTCTGGCGCTCATTAAACATGGCTGCGTTTGTTCTTAGCAATTACGGCTAAGAATCAAAGAACCGAATGGACAAACAAATAAAGCCAAACTTGAACAGTTTTTAATTTCTTGGTGTTGTTTTGTTGTTGTTTCTTTTTTGGCTTTAAGCTAAGAGCCAAATACGTTACAAAATTGACTACCAACAAAAAATCGCGATTACTTCAATGCTCGTTGCTGGTTCGATCGATGTTCGATGTGCGATGTGCGATGTGCGATGTCTGATGCCATTAATCACGGCTCAGCAAATTGAATTCTGTGCATGTATCATCGTCCAGCAAAAGTCGACAAATTAACGTGTTTTTAATTGGCCGGGCAGCTGGGAGCACTAAAAGTAACAGCTAAAAGCTAAAAGCCAAAAGCCAACAGCCAAACTCGAAGCATGCCACGACAGCAGCAGCAACAGCAGCAGCAGCGGCAGCAGCAGCGGCAGCAGCAGCGGCAGCAACTAGCAACAACAATGGCCAATTGTCGTGTGGAGTCATTGAACTCCCCATCGGGCCGAGTTATGTATGTGCCAAGTTAATTATGATAAACGCTGAGCGGACAGCTGGCCGGGGTGTTGGGACGGCGGGTTGGCGGGCTGGCGGGCTGGCGGTTCGGGCCATTTGAAGAAGCGTCTTTATTATGAAATAATTAATAATAATAAGATCGGGCGCTTCAATTGCAGCCATGTACTGCGCCCTGACCTTGACAAGGGCACACGCTCATAAACGTGTTAGCCAACACCAAGATAAACACAGCAAGATAAACCGGTATAAGATGAAACACCAACCGACCAACCGACCAACCGCCCCCTCTCTCAGCCGCACACACAGAAAGTGTCGTCTACCCGTTGAATATGGGATATTATTTTAGACTCTGGCAACGCTTGAAAGACTTCAAATGTTGGGTTCCACACCAGGCAGCAGCTGCTCTCCCATTACGTACTATAATATTTATAATATTATATTATTATAACATATAATGCTGCCCAACAAACTCATTCAATCGTAATCGCATTCATTTCCATTTCAATTCCAATTGTTTTGCTTGGAAAACCGTGAAAACCACTAGGAAAAATGTTCAGAGATCAGGGGTTCAGCGATCAACTGATCGGAGAGCTAAACAATAACAATGGTACGAGCCTAAAGCACCCATCTGAAACAAATTTCCCAAAATATCTTTCTATTTCTACCAATGTAAGATTCTTCGATAGATATTAACTGAAATATCAAATGATTTCAAAAGAGTGATGAAGCTTATGCCATGCTTATTTTGAAAGTTATTTCAGGAAATATTTACTACCTATTCGACCTATTCTATAAGAACCGTTTAATGAGTTCGACTTTTAGACGTGTTTTCATGAAAAGCTGAATCGCAGCCAACTTAACTACTTTCTGAATTGCAGCCAACTTAACTAGGTTCTTCAAATGTGTGTATTTTTACTCCCTGTACTCATAATGGGTAAAAAGGGGTATTGGATTTGTGCAAAAGTATGTAACAGGCGGAAGGAGACATCTCCGACCCTATAAAGTATCAAAAGAGATTTCGATTTGGCCATGTCCGTCTGTCTGTCCGTCTGTCCGTCCATCCGTCTGTCCGTCCATCCGTCTGTCCGTCCGTATGTATGAACGCAAGGATCTCAGCAACCATAGGAGCTAGAGACACCAAATTTGGAATGTAGGTTCGTGTATAGCAGGCGCAGGTCAAGTTTATTTTGGATCCGAGATATTCCCCCCCATTTCCCCGCTATTCAATAAAAACGTTTTACAGTAACAATTTTCAAGATATAGCGTTGGGACTTGGGATGTGTAATACTTTAGTCACTCTTAATCTTCTGTCCAAATTTCAAGTTGATCGGATAATAAACACGGAAGTTATTCAACAAACAAGTTTCAGTACTGCAGCCTGGGGGGAAAGTGGATCAGACAGATGAGAAGTGAATATCTCGATATGGCTGCAAAGCGCAGCTTCAAAGTGAATTTTACAGTGGATGCACCTTATAATTCCCAACTTGTTCTAGCTTAAAAATAATGAAACCGATGCTTGATCAGTGCATTTTAGTTAAAGTGGATACTTTTTTCGGATATTAATTAATAACTCAAGAACATATAATATCAAGTGGCATGGAAAAATGGGCGTGGCACCGCCTTTGTGTTTAATTTCACGATATTCAAATTTTTTGTTTTTCAAGCTATCTGTGCCAAACTTTCGGGTTTGAAGTGTTGTTGTGCTACTAAATTTGTGTCAAAATATTACCCAAATCGGACAACTATATCATATAGAAATAATAGAAACTATCGGTCGAAAACAAATTTTGTATGGAAATAATTATCTACAAGGACATTCAACTCTGGTCACGTTGCTGTAAGTATTTATTTGTTACTCTAAAATATAATTCGCGAAGTTTGTACAGAGTATGCCATAGTCGATCATACTCCACTCCTTGGGTCCTACCAGTTTGTTTCGCCTCATTTGTTTGGTCTGTCAACAAGGTATCTTCAGGGAAACGTTTCGATTTGTGATTTTTATCGCGCTGTATTTGAAGTTAACGAAGATGCGATCGGAAATTTTTGACCTGGGTACAGGGAGTTTTGTAGTTGGGTATACTCAACTATAGCATTCTTACTTGTTATTGAGTGGCATCTCTCTGCAACTTATTGTATTCATTTTGAACTATGAATGCTTTACAGAAACATTTCTGAGTTGGCGAATCGAACTAATCATAAATTCTTTAGCATAAGCACAGTTTTAGAGTCATATTTGGGCAACATATCTTTTGTTAGAGCAGATTCTATGATTGTAATTGCTGGTAATGCCCAAGTTCGCATCTTCCCGCTCTCTTTTTTAACATATTTTCTTCAATTTGACCTTGACCGCCATTTCCCGTCCGTGGGGCTGGATTTTTCCAAAATATTATATTTCGCGCAAAAAACATAAATGCTGTATAACAAAGTTTTTCAAGCAGTTCTTAAAGCTTTTCAAGTCAAATTGTTTTGTGTGAAGAGGCCTACACTTTCACCCATATAACCCAGAGGGTTAAACCTCCCAAAATCGGTATATCAGGTATCAACTCATTTTCACCATAGTTTTTTGAAAATTAACTTTAAGCCTAAGGCATGGTAAACAAATTACACAAATTGTTCACCTTCTTCACCACAAGAAATGAAGATTTGGGTTGTGAGTTGATCATCGATGAGTCGGTTAGTCAGAACGAACTCTATTATATATATCCTATCTATAAAAGTAGGCGGAGAACATTTTTAGAGCACAATTTGTCATTTACTTAATCACAAGCTTGAATCTTGACAGTTGGTTGTCAACCAAGTGATTAGTTAATCTAAGCTTGATTTGTGCTTAATTTTTGTACAAATTGTCCCCAAAAAGCACGAGTTGTGCCTAATTGTTCCTACAATTGTCTCCGTGTAGTATTAAAAAGCGATAATCCCAAAGTTATCGCTTCATTTTTGATTTATTCGAATAGAATTTGTTGGAATAGTTCGACCGCAGGGCGTTCCCTAATATACATATGTATGGATGTACTTAAAGATGTAGTTAAACCTAGTTTTATATAATTTCTAATATTTACACTTTGAATTAGAAATACGCCAAACTCTTTGTTAAGTGTATATAGTATTTTGAATACTTCTTATCACACAAGTGCTATCTCTATATATATATATCTTACAGACTTGTGATCCGCTTCTAACCTTACTTTCGAGCACTCTGCAATAGTCTCTTTCGGCATCCTGAGTTCTGAACTTGTGATCCATTTCTGTTGCCACTCTCAAGCACTCTGCAATGAGTAGACCACATTTGGCAATCCAATGTTGAAAACAGTCGAAAAATCATTGGCTCCGCGTATTCACAGAGCATATAAACAGAGCTATAGCCGAGCTATGTCAGCGCTTTTAGTGTCTGCCCTATGCTAGGGATTTTATATACGACTATAAATATATATATATATCTACCTGTATTTTGTTGTTGTGCTCTACGAGCCGTGGCGATCGTCGGTTTTTATTTTATTTTTATATACCTTTTTTCCCATTTTATGTTGATCGCTTGCATAATTTTTGGTTTTGTACATATATTGTGGTCTTTAGTCTATTTGGTGTTTTTGGGGGTTTTGGTCTTGGGTCTGGCATTTGATTTGGATTATTACTTAATTGTTTTGAACCTGAAATTTGCTAAAAACTATACAAAATAAAATAAAATCAAGTGAAGAAAGAAAAACATCAGGCAACATATGTAAATGAGCCAAATTATTTACATAAATTGTGTGTGTAAATTCTTGTTTTGTTTCTGTTTATCAACCACCTCTTGTTGTACGTAGAAAAACGAAACACGCGCCACAAAAACATAAAAGAAAAAACCCCAAAAAAACTAAAAAATAAAATAAAAAACCAAAAGCTTACAATTCCAGTTGGCTTCATTGTCACCAAAACGCTGACATTGAAAATTGGGCAGAGAGCAGCTGGAACGCAGAAAGTGGGGTGAGAGGCAGCATGATGAGAGGGGGGCAGCTGGAGAAGAAGAGAGAGTAGGGGGAGTAGCGTTGGCTGCTGAAATGTGAGCGGCATTCACATTGAGGCAAATGGGTCACTGCGCCGCACCGGGGCTAACAACGATGTTGGGCAAGGGCCAATGGAGACGTGCCTGAAATACTTGAGAGATGTGCCCAAAACACTACGAACATTGTATAATCCCCATGACTACGTGATATGGCTGGGCTATGAGCAGCCCAGAAAGCTGAGAAGGCACAGAACAGAACTGCTGAAACCCAAGAAATTCTACCAGCCGATCGATAAAGTTTGCAAAACTAATCGCTGCGCAAACTCAAGTCTCAGCATGTTTCTAAGTTGATATGCCGAAGAAACTGTGTCGCCAGCAAGTGGATACCAAATTTCATATGAATTGATTGATATTTATAGATGTTGGGTAAGGCCCGAGTAAGAGTATTGCATCACCATACTGTCTCATCTAAGAGCAAGCCAGAAAACTGAGAAAACAGAAAATAGATTTGCTAAAACTCTAGATACAATTTTTTGCAAGCGATCCATATCCGTTTTAAACCCCATTTCAAAGCAAACAGAAAATCTCAGACTGTTTCTAAGACCAATTCTCGAAGAAACTGTGTCGCCAGCAAGTGGGTACCAAATTTCATATCAATTGATTGATATTTATAGATGTTGGGTAAGGCCCGAGTAAGAGTATTGCATCACCATACTATCTCATCTAAGAGCAAGCCAGAAAACTAAGAAAACAGAAAATAGATTTGTTGAAAGTCTAGATGCAATTCTTCCAAACGATCCCTATAGTTTCAAGCCCCATTTCAAAGCAAACAGAAAGTCCCAATCTGTTTCTAAGCCCAAGTCTCGAAGGGACGGTATCGTCAGCAAGTGGGTACCAAATTTCATATCAATTAATGAATATTTAAAGATATTGGGCGAGGCTCTACAGATGATAAAGTTACAAATTTGATTCTTAAGCAATACCAAGACCTCCTACTTATACATAAGGTGAAATGTGATGCAAAATGTATCCCCAATCTTGTTGCTTATAGCTGATGTTTATGAACGTATGTATGTTAAGCTGGAAGATGTTGGGCAAGGCCCGATAAAGACGTGCGTGAAATACTCTTAAGACGCGCCCATTGTGTGCATAATGTGTTGTTAGAGGCAGTCTGGTAACGAGCACTATATACGATACGATACGATACGATACGGTACGATACGATAGATACGTGACATGGCTAGTTATAAGAGGTTTAGCCAGCGATTTATATAAGTGAGCTGGGCTCTAGGCTGGCGCTGTGCATGGGAGACTTGCGAATTCCATTAGCCAAATGGCCAAACGGCTCAAATCATGCGGCTTGCGTGTTGCAAGTGCTTCCTGCTTCGCAGGCATGCAACACGCACTGGACAAACACAGAGCAAACAGAGACAGAGAGAGAGAGAGAGAGAGAGAAACAGAGGGAGAGACAGAGACTGGGCGGCAGGGAGTTGGGTGATACTGCAACTTGTTTGGCCAGTACTGGATACTGGATACTCGATTTTGGGGCAGCAGAAAGTAAAACTCGATACTCGCGACTTGCCACTCGCCATTTCATAGCTGTTGTTGTTGTTGTTGTCGCAGCTGTTTTGGTTGCATGCCTGGGACAGCTGCAGGTGACATACTTTTTTCGGCGGCATGTCCTAAAATAATTTTACTTTTTCTTGCTTGGCAACTCGTTTTAATACCCGTCTGTGTCTCAGTTAGTTAGCCTGGCTACTTTCTCTGCCCTGGCCAAAACGAGCAACGACAACAACAACAACCTACAACAACATCTTCAGGTTTTTCTAGTTAGCATTTAGCACTTTGTGGGGGTCCAATTCAAGGTCAGCAAGCTTTTCACACCACCAGCTGTCTGTCAACAGCGCAATTGCAATGAATCTTGGAATCTCTCCCAGCTGACAGTCGCCAAAGACTTGAAGACAAATTTCAAATGCCATATATCGTATATTGTATACCATATTACGATATATGTATTTTTGTATGCCGTATTTGACTCCGTTGCCCGGTCCAGTCAATGACATTTGGCTGCCACAATGCATTCACCTTGCCTCCCCATGAAACTTCCCCAACTCGATGAGTTTCCTCAGGCGAGTCCAAGCTGTAATGGGAAACCCATCTCAAACACTTGTCCAGTATCAGATGAACGTGGCAGTAATCAATACAACAGGGTCACCAGACCGCAGCTCTCTCGGATGCATTTCTTCTAGTTCCGCTTAGCTCACAGCGTGCTTAAGTATTTGCTTTCAGAAAGATCATCCTATATTTGGCATGCGATTAGGTCAGTTCTCGTTTAGATAACATACCCATAAATAGAACTGTCAGTTCTTGGTTCTCAAAAAGGTTCAAGAGATAAGCACTACATCAATTTTCACAAAGTAAAACAATCAAAGATTGAAATTTAGCGGATGAAAAGTGAGCACATTGGCTAGAAATTTTAAAAATACTGACAAAACTATTCAAATCAAATAATACAATCGTTTCTTACAATTTCAATTCTATATAATTTGATTGGAATCGGGAACTTGAACAGCCCTAATTATGTTTTCTTTATCTAAATGAGTCAAACAGTATTTTTATTTTGCGTTGCTTTCATCAACGTTCAACTTGTTTATGGCAAAGTATCCTCAATTCTTCAAAATTTGGTCACACTTTAAAAGGGCGTTTTCAGGGAGGGAAGCACAAAAAGGGAAACGTTTTACAAACTTCAATCAAATTATTGTTGTTATAAGGAATTCGGGTGGAAAAAGCCTCTGGGACGATGGGAATTGGGCTGGAAAAAAAAAAAACATTTTCATTGAAATTCTCTCCCTAATTTGTATCCCAATCCCATTGCTTGTCAAGGTGATGACTTCAGCAGAGTGTATTTCATCTTATAGGAGTTGAAACTTACCAATCATGAGGCCCATTTTGCTATAGATTGACCATGTGAACTGGGCTTAGGGTTAAGCAATCCCAACGATGTTGAGGTTAAGGTTAAGTTAGCTTAGTTCAGCTTAGTTGAGGTTTCGCTGGGCTACATTGGGCAACCTTAGGTCAGGTTAATAAACCCGGATTGGTCATTCATATAGTGTATGTCCATAAACAAGTATAAATGCTAATTAATGTTTGGTATGCAATCAACATTGCCACCTGGCTGCCCATTCAGTTGTCCGTTGTTCATTGATGAAGTTGTGGTTCGCCCCACCCACCTTACAAAGACACTCACACTCGCACACACACACACACACACACACACACACACACACACACAGATACTCGTAGAGTCCAACAAATGCAGCTAAATTTCATATCTGGCTGGCTTAAGCCAAGGTGAGCCACATTTGGCCGCCTCAGTGGTGCAATGCACCACCCAGCCCAACTGCAGGCTGGCAGTCAAAAGTAGCCAAAAATGAACAAATAAAAAAATGAATTAAGCTGCATTTTTGATGCCCTTGCTGAGGGTATTATAGTTACATCAAGTAGTTTGTACACAGAGAACATTTTTTAAGCACCATTTGTGAAATATTGATAGTTGGATATCAGCCAAGAACTTTATGACCTTATTTGGACATTTAAAAGCACAAATTGTGTACATATAATGTCTTAAGGGTTGTGCCTCGATTTGTGACTAGCAATACACAATCAGTGATTAGTAAAGTACAATCTGTGACTTATTTAGGGGATAAATTGCAACTTAGCAATGGTTGTACTATACCTAAAGCAAAGATCTCTGATTAGTTATTCTAAGCCCGTTATATCCTAGCAGAGGG
The DNA here is from genome assembly GCA_037075165.1 of Hirtodrosophila histrioides. Classification (NCBI taxonomy): domain Eukaryota; kingdom Metazoa; phylum Arthropoda; class Insecta; order Diptera; family Drosophilidae; genus Hirtodrosophila; species Hirtodrosophila histrioides. The sequence goes on from JBAMCL010000217.1 coordinate 599,454, forward strand.
TTTTATAATTTTGTCTCGAAATGGACTGAAGGACACGTATCCGACCCAACAAAGTATATACATTCTGAATCAGCATGAATAGCCAAGGCAATAAAGAGATGTTCGTCTATCCGTATGTTTCTGAGCAAACTAGGCTTTCAACTTTAAAGCTATCAAGATGAAACTTGGCATAGACCCTTCTTTTTGCTGCGACAGTACATATGTCGGACAGGCCGGATCGAACTACTATAACATATAGCTGCCATAGGAATGAACGGTCGAAGTCTATGTTTTTGTATGAAAAACTTTTTTGTTTGTGAAGATATCCTCACCAAACTTACTTAAACAGAGTCTCTGAAGAGTTCATACAATCTGACCAATTTTGGTCAAAATCGGAAGACTATATCACGTAGCTGCCATAGGATCGGGTGAAAAAGTAGTTTTTGTATGAACAACTTTTTATATTACACCCAAACTAAGTGGCGTTTTGTTATACTTCAAATAGTTTCGTATAATTTGATCGAAGTCGGATCACATAGCTCCCATGGGAACAATCAGGTATATAGTTGCTTCGGTACTCCGAAGATAACCGGTCTTTCTGGCTCTTGTGCTTAATTTTTGTATAAGCTATCCCTAATATGCATGAGTTATGCCTAATTGTATCTGCAGTACTCTCTGTACTCTCTGTACCCTATGACGACCCTATGAAGTATATTCATAATTCATCTGTCAAGGTGATCGCTCAGACTTAATGGTAACTTAATCATAACTATATTTCAAAGTTGTTATAGAAAGAATTGCTGCTAAGCTGAGTTGCGGTATGCTTTTCAAGATATCTCAAACAAGCTTAGAAAATGTGAACCTTATATAGTTTGATCAAAATTGAATTATTATTCATCGAAACGATCGGTCGAGGAGTAAGCTCAACCAACCAAATGTTTTATGATATTTGATGTATCTGATGGGTTATGGATTGGGTTTTGGGTATGAGAAAACCGCTTTTTGTTTTGCAAGGGCATCAGATATTCGGCACAGTGCAGATAGATTTGCTTGGTCGTTTAACGTTTTGCTAGATATTTGACAGGGCCAACAAAGAAACGAACAGACAACTAGACAAACAGACTGCCGGAGTGGCAATTGCAGATGCAGATACAGATACATTTTAGAGATACATACGTGTATTTCTTTGGCATGGGCGGCAATTGTTTAACTGGCAACCGGTTGAATGCGACTGTGAGTGCGAGTGTGAGTGTGAGTGCGACTGTGAGTGCAAGTGCGAGTATACTCGAGTACACTCACAGCTGCACTCATACTCAGACTCACACACTCATACTGACACTTGTACTTGTAATTGTAATTAAAAAGCGCGGCCAGCCAAAGGCAAGGCAAACCGATGCTCATCTGTGTGGGACTGCAAATATGCAATGGATTGGATTGGATTGGATTGGATGGGATGGGATCAGATTGGATTGGATTGCTTTTAGATTGGATTGGATGTGCGCGGCACTTGTCGACGATTTCCTGTCATTAGTTTAGTTGCATGTCAAGGTTGTTTGGCAAGCCCAGCAGCCGCAGCAACATCAGCAGCAACGGCCATGAGAGCATCTTAAAGATACACGTACGCGCACTTGCATTTTGTATCTGTATCTGTATCTGGTAGCTGGTAGCTGGTAGCTGGTGTCTGGCATCTGCGTTGCGTTGCATTGCGTTGGCGCTGCCCAGTTACAGGTTTTTGCCACTCGCTGCAATTAAGGCAACGCGCTAAGCGTCTTTTCAAATGAAATGCAAGCCAGTTATTTAGCCAGGTAAGTGCATAAGAAAGCCCCCAACAGCCAAATTGCAGCAAAAGTTGCAGCTACAACTACATTTCATTTCTCTTCACTTTCTTCCATGGCAACATAATGGTGCTGCAGCTTGCCGGGCCGCTGTGGCAATGCTGCAGACAGCCGCTGGCTGTGCCGCAAAAACCGGCACCTTTAGTTATCATATACTCTGCACTGGGTATTATCATTGTGCCACATAATGTGTAACTTTACGCTTCCGACTTCAAGTATATATATGCCTGAACTGAGCCGAGACGACAAAACCCTAAGATTGTATCTGTGTCCTAATGAAAGCTGGCAGAGATTGTATATATGTCGGATCCAGGCAAATCTATTCACTATATATTCATTTAGGAACGATCATTTAAAGTTTATTTTTTTATATCGACCAAACTCAGCAACTCTAATCAATTAATGCTGCTTTAGAGAGTTTTACCTATTTTTAATTTTATTTAATTTATATATTTTAATATATATATATATGTATATATTATTTGGGGGTTATGATCCATACAGATACTGACCAAATTTCATCAAACTCAGAAACTATCTATATCTATCTATCTATCTACCTATATTTCTGTCTATCTACTCTATAGCTGTCGGGTAAATACTCGATTGAGGTCTAATAACTTTATTGTATACAATGATATCCCAAACAAACCCACCATTTTTTACCCATATGTATTATATATTTGTAAATTTGGCAGCTTAATCTAGTTGAACATAAAAATATAAAGAAACCAATAGACTTACAGCTATTGAACTAAAACGTTTATTAAAATTGTGGCAACAATGCAAGGAGATTGAGTTTTTTTCAAATGTATATTTAAAATTTGTAGACTTGTAAATGCAAGTTCCTAGCCAGACAATCCGACTAGGTAGATCCTGCGGATGGGTGCATTTTAGTCTTCTCTTTCTTGCTCTAGAAGTAGTAAGTCACCTTGCTAGCTGATGAGGCTCTCAAGGTATCCTGACGAGAGATATTGGATCATGTCATCCACCTTAGGCACTCTTAGGTCCCTTTCCAGGTGACTATATGGAGCATTGCTGATGTTGCTAAGGATCTAATCCACAAGGCCTTACTTTTAATTTGTTTCCTTAAAAGTTGAGGACATTTTAAGAAAATCTGAAAGGATATATAGCTGTCAAAGATATAGTTGTAGCATAAAAATCTTATTGTTTGTACAGATACATATATCAAACTTGATCGAAATCAGCTCACTATCATATCATATAGCTGCATTGAGAACTAAGTTTCTATACTCAAATCTTTTTAGCAAGGGTATAAGATATTCGGCAAACTATAGTTAGACTTTTGTTGCTTGTTTCTGTTGCTGTTGTTGTTGTTGCTGCTGTTGTTGCTGCTGTTGTTGTGGCACATTGCAATGTGGAAAATGTGCGCGCTCTAACAAATTTATGAGCGCCACTTGAACGCCGCTGCAATTGATGTGGCTGTGTGTATGTGGAGTTGCAATTGCAACACCAGCAACAGCAACAGCAACAGCGGCAGCAACAGGCATAGACCCGGTCCCGGGCTTTATCTTGTTTTTATACCCAGAGCCTATTAAATATTAATAAAACGGGTATAATGGATTGGTTGCAATGAATGCAACAGACAGAAGCTGCCATCTGCTACTATATAGAGTATATAAACTCCTTTTCTTGATTAGTAGCAAAAGCCGAGTCCATTTTGAAGACTTTGAATGCCAGGGATACCAAATTTAGCATTTACTTTTTCTGATTGCGATATGCAGATGAACCTTGCTTCCAATTTTGGAATACTATCTATTGATTGAGTTGGTTTATACCTTTCTACAAAATATTATATAGTAATATATATAAAATTACAGATTCTGTAATTGCTAAAATGTGTACATTGTTAAAATTTCTTCCTCAATTGTCATCTCTAAGAGTGATAACGATAACTATCACTATCGATAGATATGTATGTACTGTATACAGAGATGTGCTGGGTATCTAGTAGTCGAGCACTCTGGCTTGTGTTGCATGTTTTTTTTTGGGAGACAGGTGCCCCCCCTGACAGGTTGTCCCCCTGGCGCTGCTGCTGCCGCTGGGCGACATATTCGGTATTCGGATTTCGGAATTCGGAATTCAACGTTCGACACTTGCAGCTGGGCAGCTTTTGATTGCATAGCAGACATCAGAGAGAGACAGAGAGAGACAAAGAGAAGTAGAGAGAGATAACGAATGAGAGAGAGAGAGAGAGTTTGAGTGAGAGTGACGCTGCGTAGTTGCGTGTCAGCAGAGAGATCAACTTTTCTATTGCAATTGTTTTGATCAATCGTATGATCACATGACATGCCTACAATTCGCATTTCAAAAGATAATAATAATAATAATGTTAATTGAAACGAAATCGAAAACACACCCCGATATAGCCAGACAGAGACAGCTAGCGTGCGAGTGAGAGCGCAGTGTCCATGACTCTCAAATTCTCAAGAACCCAAATAAGTCTCAAACAAATTCCATGCAAGGCAAATATATTTTGAAGTTATTTTTTTAGGCCAGCTAAATTCTTCTAAGAATTGAAAATGTTGATAAATCTTTAATAAATAAGTTAAAGGGAGAAAGAATATTGAAATTTGTTATTTGAATATTATTATTATAATTTTAAAATTAAGTATGCTAAGCTAGATCTAGAATAACCAGAAAGTCCTTTGACATTGGGTCCAATAATAATAAATAAATAAATATTTTATTTATTTGATTGTTACTGATTATACTAGTGCTAGAAGTGCAAAATACTTTTAAATGGTGTTATATATCAAGTCTTTTTATACTCTGTTCCCAAAGAGAAAACGAGCATATTGGGTTTGCGAAATGTCCTTCTGTCCGTATGAATGCAATTTTCCACACCCTTGAAGCTAGAGCAACCAAACTTGGTACACATGTTGGTGTATATCCTCAATTTATAAAGTGTCAAGATCTATATCTCCTTTACAGGTAGAGTCACCAAATTTGGCATACAGACTACTGTTTTCTTCGCGTCTCTTTCCGAACCCACAAATAACCAAATTATACAGGACTGGGAACAGATTATTCTGCTGTCGGTTACTTCCGACTGCAACGTTCTTACTTGTTATTTATTCAAACTTTCAGTTTTACCAAAAAGTATCATAGCCCTTGGAACTTATCTGGATATATTTGTATATCTCTCAGGTTACACTAATAAGAGTTAAGTTGAGGTTAATTTAGGTAACAATATTATATTCTATATTTGATATGATTAGTTGTAACTGTTGCCTTTTTTAGAAAACAGAATATATAGTCTTAGAGACTATTTTCTGAAGCACAGTTTGGAATATACATAAATGCAATAAATGTTTAAAATAGCCTCTTAAGAGCTATATCATGAACACCCTGCTTGATAATCTTTAATGTACAATACATAGAGGTTTCACTGTCCTATTTAAGTTAATAGTAGTTATCTGCCAATCAAACACTTTGAGATATAAATGGAACCTGTACTCGCACTAAGTAGCATTCAAGTCCAAGTTCCAGCCGGATCAAGTGGGCAAAGGGTCACCACACAAAGCTCACTTTGATAACGATATGTTGTTCTGAATATATCCATATACTCAAAAGATATAACGACATGCACGACAGACACTAGCATCTGGGCGTTATTGTATCTGTATCTGGCCGTAATTGTATCTGAGACGCATGCAATTGTCATGCAAAAGTTTTCGTTGCGTTTTTTAGACTGGGCTAAGAGAGAGGGGTCTGCGGCTGAGGTCTGGCCTGCAATTGACCCAATTCTTTGTTGTTTTTTTTTGTTCTATTGTGCAGCGCTGGGAGGCCAGTCATTAAGGCTGACATCGCCGCTGTCGACTCTACTCGAATCGAGTCGAGTCGAGTCGAATGGTGCAGAGTCGAGTGGAGTGGAGTGAAGTGGAGTGGAGTGGAGTGGAGTCGAGTCGAGTGGGCTACTAGGGCGCGAGCTCTGCCGCTGGCATTGATTGAAGCCTAATTAAAGAAAAAGACGAAAGTCGAAAGACCCTACTAACGGTTCTAGTGGCACCTACTTACGAGTATGTGGAGCGGCAGCAGCAGCTGCCACAAGTTGCCTTCTAGCACTGCAAACCTATCGATAACAGCCCCAATTGAGATCATTTCGATAGTGAATGGTCAGAATCGATGCCGTTAAATATCTTCAGCGGGCTAATCAATATTGAAGGATGCTTACAAATGATCAAATTCTAATCTGGAAATTTCACTCTTAGTCAATTGCGTGCATCAAAGTTAGTATGAAAAGCTATTTCAAAACTTGATCTGAGGAAGTTGATTTTCTGGCTATAAAAACATGTTAAACATTTTTATTTTAAATCAACTTGTAAAGAAGCTCCACCTTCTAAGAGGCCGGCGATATTTTCGAACCATTCCATACCATACCATACCATACATATTAAAATGTTGATTGTGATATTACTTAAAAATTAAAAATAAATAAAAAAACAAGTGAGAAACGGCTATCTTCGACGTGCCGAAGCTATATACCCTAGCAGGAATTAATTTTTTAATTAAGATTTTGAGCCAAATTTGGTCAGATTGCATTTTTTACCCGATCGTTCCTATGGCAGCTATATGATATAGTCACCCGATTTTGATCAAATTTGTTCAGATTGTATAAACTCTTTAGAGACTCGGTTTGGCTAAGTTTGGTGAGGATATCTTTATAAACAACAAAGTTTTTCATACAAAACATATTTTTCTAATTTTAATCGCCCTTCTCTGCGATTCTCAAGAATTCAAGGGAGTCCACTACAATTTATCATTTTGGAGGTTTTTTTGTGAATAGCAATAGCTTATTTTAGAGGTCCACTTTAGTGTGTGTGTGTGTGAGAGAGAGAGCGAGAGTGAGAGAGAGAGAGTGTGAGTGAGAGTGAGAGAGCGAGAGTTAGAGAGAGAGAGACATAGTTTCCGACCGATCATTCCTATTGCAGCTATATGTCATAGTGGTCCTATCCGGCCGGTTCCGGCATATGTAGTGTCTGCAGTAAAAAGAAGGGTCTGTGCCAAGTTTCGTTACGATAGCTTTAAAACTGAGAGACTAGTTCGCATAGAAATAGACGGATAGGCGGACATCGCTATATCGACTCTGCTATATATGCTGATTCAGAATATATACTTTGTTGGGTCGGAAACGTCTTCTTCTGTCCATTACACATTTCGAGACAAAATATTAATACCCTCTGCTAGGGTATAATAAAAGAAAACCTCCTAGATTACAAACTCCCATAACTTTTTCAAAACTTTAACGATTTCTTTACGGAATGTCTTTTCGATTATCCTTTGTACTCTTAATGTACTTATATTTTAATCCACATTAATATTATACGTTATTTTAAAACTTTGTCTGAGGCCGTTTGATGTATCAAAATTCATGCAGAAAATTACAAGATAAAACAACTTGAAATCGTTTTTAAATTTCCAGCTCTTAAGTGGTTTCTGAAGATAATCGTATCTAAACCAAACTCACCAAAACTAACAAACATATAATTACATTTTATAATTCTAATTTGGGAATTTGCAAAGGATAAGCATGATAGATTTTAGCAACTAGTTGGTCATCGCTATTGCTTGAATGATTATAAACAATCGACACTTGATGCTATCGATGTTATCGATTATCGATAGAACGTTTTGCAGCACTAATGGCCATAAGAAGCTGACAAGGAGAGAAAACAAATGAGTGGCAAGTTGGGGATCCGAGGCGTGTCACAAAATAAGTATTTAAGAAAGATTTGCGCATTGAAGAAAAGAAAAAGTAAAACGTTCGGGGCTGGAGGCTGGAGGCTGGGGCTGGGGCTGAGACATGAAATGTAGAAATCTTTGCAGCCCAGAAAACGAAAACAACAACAACAACAACAAAAGAGCCAATGATCATAACTATCATTACGCTGATCATATGGTTTTATTGTCGAATTTGCCGTCGAAAAACTTGTTTATGTTGTTTTTGCCTGGTTCTGTATTTTGCTGTTGTTGTTTTGTTTTTTGTCGGAATGAGTTTGTGCCACTTTTTTTTCAAGTTGCGCATAAAAAAAGAATTTCCGTAAACGGGGTCACCAGCGCGAGTACTCGCAGCAAACTCTTTTTTTTTTTATATGTATATAGTATATTGGCCAGTGAAATGCTGGCACTCGATTACTGATGTTTTGCTGTTGTTGTTATTTGCATAGTTATTTGTAGCGACCTGTTGATGGTATTTATATAGTAATGACACAACCGAAAACCTCACCTTACCCCCTACTTCCCACCTACATACAAAACGAAGCGACTTTCAATGTTCTATGTTAAGGTTGAGGTTATCAGTGCACGAAACGTGCTAAAGTACATAATATGAAAACAAAGACAAGGGCACGCCAAATACTTAACAATGTAAACACATTTGATAAACAATTGGACGGAGGATACAGGGGTGTGTGTGGGTGGGGGTGTGGGGGTGCCCAGCCAGGTGCTTGGACTGGCCCTTGGAAACATTATCACCATCATCATCGTCATGTGGAATTTGTTATGTTTACACTATCGAGTAGTTTCCGATAAGCGAAAACTGTTACGCGTTACTTGTAAGGGGCTCCGATATGTAGACTGAACTGAACAAGCCTTAAGTGATTTAGATACGTTGCAGATACCACAGAAACCAGACACCTTATCGGCTATCGGGGAGATATGATACTAACAAAAAAACAAAACGGAAGAAATAACCATAATATCACACTTTTGGAACTACTGCAAAACAATAGCATAAATAATATACTGACTAATTGACTTACTGACTTAGAGCGTGAAGAGCAGACAATTTATAGATGTACATTACCTCCCGGGGGGAATTTCCCGATATTATTTATGGGGTGTTCTCCATAAACGTTTTCTGCTTAAAGTCTTATCTCAGATGTAAAATACGTATTGGTATTTATAGTCACATCGGTCAATGGAACCACGTCTTTAGCATTCGGAACATAACGGTATGTGGGTACTGAAATGGTACTTATCCGGAAAACGAAACCTTTAGTGTTGTACTTAGATATAATCCTAATATTTATATTTCCTACATGAACAATTTGAAACCAAACTAAGTTGCCCATTTTTGGCGAACGTTACACCTAAACTCATTCCGTAATAATCCTGTTTGTAGTCTTAAATTAAAACTTGCATTTAGGTATAGCTTTTTGAAAGTACTTTCAAATGGCATAAAAACATATTTTCCAACTTGTTTCATGAGCAATATAAATAAGATTTAAATGCCGTTGCGGACGTTACAATAAACCTAAGTAATTTCGTTGTTTTCAGCGTACTTCGCAGTATAAATAAAAATAAACACAGCATAGGATATTAAAACTGCTAAAAATAGTCATTTGATCAAAAAAAAGTTAGCTTTTCGCGCTAGCTTAACTTTTTGTAAGCGAAGCAAATACGTAATAATCACAAATTTTAGGAAAATTGATGAAAAATAAGTTTCTCAGAGAACTGCTCACCAAAATTGGATAATCTAAAGTTTTACGTTCCCAATAACATGAGACTTCAAATGTGCGCTATAAAAGTGAATGAATCACTGAACCGAAACATCTGCTAAGCTTACAAGATTTTTTTCCTTAACCCTGGTTAGTCATTGTTAGCGAATCCTTGAAACAAAACATCTGCCTAATTGTCACAATTTTCCCTGGACCTTGGTTGCAGGCTTGCCAGATAATTACAACTCCACCCCCACTTATATAATAAACGTTTTCTAAGCATACTTTGCAATATTTAATTTAATTTCGACTGTATTCCTTTTAAGATGTATTTTATTCAACTTATTCTAAATTTGAGCATATTAAGTACAAAGCTTCTTGCCCACACAGTTAATAAGCTGGTGTTTTTATGGCCATTAGCTTTAGAATTTAGAGGTAGGCACCAAAGTAATTATTAAACAATTTGAATCGGAAATTCGAGCCCAAAGTAAATCTGACTTGACTGACTGACGGTTAAGCATTTATCGATTGTCTTGGGGCGCGCCCTGTGCCAATGCCCATCTTTGGGGGCAAGAGCTTGGAAATTGGTGCGTGGCAGCAATTAATGAAGATGGTAGATGTCGAGGCAGAGGCAGAGGTGATGTCATACATGTGCGATGTGTGGAGGGAGGGGGGCGGCTAGGCGAGCCGGCCTCCTTAGCCAATGCCAATCGATAGACAAGGCGATAAAAATGGTCACGCATGTGCCAAAAGACACTCCTGACATCAACACCCATGCAAAAGCTTGCTGCTACAGTCAGGAGCGCACCCAGATAGGCCTACGCTAGCAAAACGCTGCGCTGAAGGTCGCCAGCGTCGCAGTCAGAATGAAAAGCTTGCGCAATTTAACTGAAGCAGCAGCAGCAACAGCAGCGCAGTAACAGCGACGCGCCGTCACCTGTCTTATGCAACGCACGCCGCTTCAATTCTCAGTTCAGTTTGCCCGGCTAGCGCGACAAGTGAAGATAGCACACGGTAAACGTTAAACGGTAAACATTGCTACAATCTCTCAATTGCGGGCTGCAGTTTCTATGCTTGCCTTTTACCGCGCCGGCGCCGCTGCTGCTGCTGCGCCTATTGTTGTTGGACTGATAAGATAAAATAGCAGCAGCCAACAAACACAAGAACAACAAGAACATTAGCGGGTTCGAGAGAGCGCAAGTGCGGGCATTCTGAGAGCGCACGCAGCTGAGGGCAGCAGTGTTGCCAACTATCCATAAAACAGAAAAAGCTAAAATATACGCTTAAATTAGCTATAAACTGTTACATTTTTTTTGTTTTTTTGTATATTCTAAAGTAAAGTGATAATAACTCAAACTTTAAACACAAGCTGTCGTTTCGTAAACAACGGAATTTATTATGCCTAAAGCGAAAAATATATAAATTTCCTTACATTATGAATTCGTTAAATTTAATCTTATAATGTGAAATAATGTGCTTATCTTAGACTCGATCCTTTCTGCATTCAGCAATGGAAAGAGTCATTGATTGAAAAATTGTACGCATACATACAATTACGCTTGAGCGTGGTTTTGATGTAACGTGAATGGGCCACTAAAACCTTCTACGCGGAGAGCATTGGCCTTGAAGAGTAGTTAAAATTTGCAGATGAATTTAAGACCAAATTCTAGGCTTACAACATGCAAAACTGTTAGTTTCCCGTTCTTGGGACAGATCTAACGTGAAAATAGCTAAAATTGCAACACCATAGCCTAGAGAGTGTTGTTGCTGTTGGAGCTGCTGCTACTTCGTCTGCAGCTATTATTAGAGAGTTACCGTTGCTTTATTATTGCCTGCTACTATTATTGTTCGCATGTGTGTGTGTGTATGTGTGTGTGTGTTAGTGTTAGTGTTCGTATTGTGTTCGTGTTCTGTGCATATTTTGCGCGTTTTTTTGTTTTCAGTTTTGTTAACGTCGTCGTCGCCGCCGCCTCGCAACGCTGCTGCCAAAGCAGAGTCGCAGCACAAAGAGGAAGAAAACAAAGCAAGAACCGAAGAAAGAGTAACAAAAAAAAAACCAAAGCAAACAAGCCGCTAGTCGCAGTTGGTACGCAGTTCTAAGCACTATTCCAGTTTACTTTAAATGCGGCTTATATTTTTGTGTATGTGTGTGTGTGTGATGTTTATTTGTTTTGTTTATGACAACGTGCAAATTGTTTAACAATAAGTAACTGCAAAAAAACCACAACAAACTGCAGTAGCTGAGTAATATTAATCAACAAAAAAACAAACATTAAGAAAAGTGGCACGCGAAATTCTAGCAAAAAGCAAATGACAATTGGAAAAGTGACCCTCAAGGGGCCGTCACGCAGAGAGCGTGAGAGTGAGAAAGAGAGAGAGAGAGAGCGCGACAGAGAGCGTTGTTGACATTGCGACACCAATTGTCATTTTGACAGCTTCCACAATTCCCGATCAACGAATGATGAATGGCAATAATAACAATAAAGTGGAACAAATTTTGTTGCCAGTCAGTGAGAGTTGGAGCCTCAAAAGAGCTTCGCTTCAGATGCAACAATTTTATAATCTCGCGTTTATTTATACGCCAATCTTTTGTATAGTTTATTTTTTACTCCCTGTACCCATAAAATGTGTAAAAGGGGGTATTAGATCTGTGCAAATGAAGAAAACATCTCCCACCCTATAAAGAATATACATACACATACATATGTACATATGTATATTCTTGATCAGTATCAAAATAAATGTAGATTCCTGTATACCATACGCAGATCAAGTTTTTTTCCTATATCTCCCCGCACAATTCGATAATTTACACCAGCAATTTATAAAGACATAGCCCTGAGATTTGGCATGTATAATGCTTGGATCACTCTTAATCCGCTGTCCAAATTTCAAGTCGATTGGTTGATAAACGCGGAAGTTATTCGCAAAAGAAGATTCAGTGCTGCAGAGCGGGGGAAAGAAGCAGCGCAGTCGCCATTTAAAATGCTTCGCTTACGCTGTCACTCGTACGTGTGCGGCGTCACATACAGTGCGTGCATGTGTAAGTGTACGAAGATGTATTTGAAAGTTTTAGACCTGGTTACAGGGAGTTTCGTAGTCGGGTATACTTGACTAGAGCATTCGTGCTTGTTGTATTTTATATTTATTTTATTATTTTATAATGTTTTCCAATTCTGTTCCGCATTTCGCACGTGTTTAAGAATTCAAAACAATAAATTCCCAACGTTTTATGATTTAGTTTTCTTTAATTACGAAAAAAGATCAAGCGAATCAGAGAGTTTTAAGTATACGAAGAGAATTAAATCTTATATAGTATAAATGCTGAATAATTATTTTTAAATTGGTGCGATGATTTTAGCACAGGTATGACAAATACATATATATTGCTGATTCAACTAAGTTTACTCATTCAAAACTGTGAGGCTTTGTTTTATAAGCGTAGATTCAAGATCTCTATAGCTTCTCCTAACCCACCTGCGTCATCACACTCATCTCCTATCACATTGGTACTATAATAACAAGTCTCAGACTTTGTAACACCTTGTAACTCAATCAACACAATATGTTTGAAAAAGTACTAAAAATAATATTATCAGATGTGCTCCCATTCTCGATTGCGAAACACAAAATCAAAGCCGATTCGGATTAGTAAGTTTTTATACTATTTTCCCGAAGGGAAAGCTATAGCAACCAAACTTGGTACACATGTTGGTGTATATCCTCAATTTGTAAAGTGTCAAGATCGATTATTTCAAATTCAGAAAGCATTCGGATTTCAGAACCGAAATGTTTATCGTAATAGGATAGGTTAGGTTGAGACGGCAGGTCACCCCAACGGCTGGCCTCACATAGATCATCTGGTCCTTGCAAGGGTTTTTTATAGATAATTTTCTTGAATTTTAAAAGTTGACTTAGCGGTGTCCTGATACACTCTCCAGGGAAGTCAATGTAGGGAATTCCAGATAGTAGGTAGCTTAATATTTGTTCAAACAAATCTTAAACAGATTGTTGGTAAGCATCAAGATATGATTCTAGATTATTATTGTTAGTATAGATACCATATATGATCATACCATCGAATTTCCTAGAAAATTTCATCTATGCAACATTTCTTTCAAGTTGATTCATCCATTTAAAAGCTTTCAAGCTGTTTTAAGCACAGCACAAATACAAAAGTTCTATTTTGCCTTATCTTGCCTTGAGATATTATATCTTAAGTAGCTAACTCTTAGATTCTCAAACGCCAAGGAGGAACGCTAAGGAGCTTAACCCCAGAATGACTGGCGTGCAGTTTGTGACCCACTCTCATCTGGCTAACCCTAATGAAATCACTCAGATTGCGGCACAAATTGAAAATATGTGCTTATAAAACTTAAAATTTTTTTAAAGAATATTTAGCATAAGTTCTAGTATTAGTCACGGCCCGGCTGATAAGTTTTGTATGCAGATAAAGCAGATACCTTTTGTTGAAACTTTTCCACACGGGGCCTTAGCTCGTTTATCAGCCCACGTCTCTCCGCCGCCAAAGTCCCCGAACCCATGCCCCAAACTTAGAAAGAATTTGCATAGTTGACTGGTTGTTTGGCTTTGACTAGTTGGCTGAGACTGAGTGCACAATAAAACACAATGATGAGCACCAATAAAAATTCCCGCACGTCTATGTGTGATATCATCGCTTAACTTTGGATCAGTCTCCTCAGGTCCCAGTCTCAGGTCTCGCTCCCAGACTCAACCTCAAATGCAATGCCAATGCCAATGCCAATGTCGCATTCATTGCACAATATCTGAAAACAATCAAAACATTTACACATATTTAAACCTATAGTATATAGCTGCATGAGTTGGCACACATAAAATAAAAAAATATATATAAAAAAATCCCAATATCCCAAATACAATTCCAATGCCATGATTAATCATCTGTCGGAGTTTTTTTATTGTATTTATTTTTTCGGGAAATTTCGATTTGGAATGTTTGTACTTCTGATTCGCCTTATTAGCGTACTTGGAGCGCCCCAAATCGATCTTAGCATGTAATTTTTTGAGCATACTTCTATATAGACATGCCATAACGGTAGAAAGTTGCCAATTTTGTGCCCTAACGGTAATCAGTTGCGTCAATATCCATAACAATATGTGCCCTTTCAATATACATATACATCATTATGCTATACTATAACCACTTAAAATGCCAAACACAAACTTCTAAACTGTTAATGAGTTTAAGCCAAATAAGAAATATACTCGTAGAGAAATACATAGTATATCTAGAAGCTTGCAGCTTACGAAATCAATTGATGATTATGCTTATAAATAGCAAATATATTCACAACAGCCAACTTGATATATCTAAGATTATAAATAGCATATCTAACAAATACGTGACTAAGCAGTAAATTCAACAGCTATTAAGTCTGCATTTAAATACAAATTACAGAAGCTGTTAACTTTGATGACTTTGTGACATCAGCCTTAATGGATATACCTTGGGCATACTACTATTCTATATAATATGAACTTAAGAGAATCATGAACCAATTTACAACTCAAGATGACAAAAAGTGGTTCGTAACTTCATCCTTAACAGGATACCTAAGTTTGATGACTGTAGAGGATTAGATATTGCCTTTCTCATAGGGCAATTTAAAAGATGACGTTATTATTATTATGACTTATTATCCTAAGGAATTGTATGATTATTCCTTAAGATAGTAAGTCGTTATTTTTATAAAATAATTTTATAGAGACTCGGTGGAGATATCTATTGAAATAAGGTGTCTTATAGAACTCTAGTTTCTGTCTTTGAACTCTGGTTTTCAGCTTATACAAAAAAAAGAGTGAATAAACTAAGCTCTAATCATACCGGTTCCTGTTTCCACTTTTGAGCTATCTTTAGCGGATGTAAATTACTCTTAAATGTTTATATTTTGATGCTTGATATGAATTTCTCCATTGAACTGACTTGCCTTTGATCTAACATCGAATTCTCTATCCATTAATCTAGAATTCTCTACGATAATTGGAAAATTAAAGGCATTCCTTTAAGGAACTCATAATGTTTTAGTGCTGAAAGTGGAAACTCGGAAGAGCTTTGAATATATTTATAAACAACTTGACGAAACGATATCTATTTGGCGAGATCGATTGATTTTTTTAAAATTCTTCTTTGGGCTATGTTCTTAAAGGTTTTGTTTGTTTATTAGAGAATTCAAAGTTCTTTAACTTATCATAAAGAACAACGAGACTCACATTGAATTCTGTTGAGTAGTTCTTGATATAAAAGTTTGTACTCTAATCGTTATAATAAATATATGTACATAATAGCTTATGAATAACCAGATCTGTTTATAGTTAATGATGAAGCAACATTTTAATTGCGTTTGATTGCTCAAACGAGTCAGTCCGATCATTTACCATGTCAATGTCCAGTTGCAATTGAATACTAACTACAGACAGTCTATATAATCGGAGAGTGTATGAGCAATATGGCTTTCGACCGATAATGGGCAGCCTTTGACAGATTGAGCCAAGCATTATAAAGATATAGCATACGTGTGGCATATACTGTATAGTATATACTATATAGTATAAAGTATATATATTGTCAGTGCTTATCATGGCAAACACTTAGATAGAGACTTCAGATTGGGGCTTTGTCAGCTGGCGAGATCGACTATATAGTTTTTAAGCAGTTTCCAATTGCTGCCTCATGTGATCAACTATTTAAAGCTTTCAGTTGATTATGTTACTATATATATATATATGTATATGTATATGTATATGTATTGGTTTTTTGTTGTTTTTTGGCAAGAACAATAACAATGACATGTTTATAGAACGTGATGATTTAGAAAATTGCTTCGACTACGCGACGTCGCCTTGTCGCTTGATAGCCGAGGTATTTATACTTACTCATGTTTATTTCAAGTTTAACTAAGTGACTATAAAAGCCAGCTCACTGCCCTCTCTCTCTCTCTCTATCTCTCTCTAAAAGAGTTAACAACAAAAAATTGATAAACAACAAGAAAAAACAGCTGTCTTCGGGTTGCCGAAGCTGTACACCCTTGCGGAAAGTTTTTTCAATTAACGATCGATTGTTCTTATGACATATGGCAATCAGATTCATTTAAAACTATATTAAGTATATGAGAACTGCCAGGAAGGCTCTCAGAGTAAATTAGGTGCATCTTTCTATGTAAAAAACTTATTAGCTGAAAATTGTTTTATGTAAATTAACATTATGCAGACTTCTTACATTTATTTAATTACTTACAAAGGCACAACAGTGTTGCCTCGAATCAAAGAATATAATAGTATAATACATAGATATATGGAGAAAATTTAAAAGCCTACACGAAACTACAATTGAATCTAAGACCGGAAAGCTATGCCCCTAAGAATTGCCAGTGGCGTTATTAGAGCCTCTAGTAAGATGGTAAAGAGTAAGTTATAAAGAAAATACTTATTGAATTTGGGGTTAAATTAAGGCATAAAACTAAATAAAAGAAGTAAGCATATAAGCTATAGACGAGTATACCCGACTACTTCGTAGAGACACTTAAACATACACTAAGACGCACAAACGAGAGCGCAAACGAGGCATTTGTAGTTGTGGCTGTGCTAATTCTTCCCTCCCGGAATCTTCTTTTGTGAATAACTTCCGTGTTTATTATCCGATCGACTTGAAATTTGGGAAGGCGATTAAGAGTGACTTAAGCAAAATACTTGCCAAATTTCAGGGCTATATCTTTAAAAGTGGTGGTGCAAAACGTTTTGATCGAATTGGAAACAAATTTGATCTACGTATGGTATATAGGGAACCTAAATTTAAAATTTGGTGTCTCTAGCTCTTATAATTGCTGAGATCGGCGCGTTCATACAGATGCACATGGCCAAATCGAAATCTCTTATGATACTGATCAAGAATATATATATACTTTATAGTGTCAGAGATGTCTCCTTCTGCCTGTTATATACATTAGCACATATTTAGTACCCCATTTTACCCATTTTATAGGTACAGGGAGTACACAGTAGGAAAGGCATGCCATATATCAGTTTATCTAGTTTTAAAATTTGTTATATATTGTATACATATTATACAATTATAAATAAAATAACTACTATAACTATAATTCAACTCTCAATTGCACAGTTTGGTTGAAATATTAGTAGTTGGGTTGTTTTTACAAAAACTCACCTTTGAACCGATCTTTCTCAAGACACCTATAAGATATGGTTATAGGTTGAGCTGGTTTCGATTGTAGTAGTTCTTACCATTCCATAGTTTTGTAACACATTTGCTGACAAAATGAAAATACCCTTTGCAAGAGTATAAAATACAAACAAAATATATAAAAGATTCTATGCGATTCGTTGCCAAAGTTTGCACGGGGTCAGGTTCCATTTCTCAAGGTATTTAAATGCACAAAAGCAGCAACAAAACGACAAAATGGCTAAACAGTGAGTAAAATTTAATAAGCCAAGCTAATAGTTAGACTAATTAGTGCGGCAACTCGTTAAAAAAAAAAACAATAAATAAAAAAAAACGCGCTAAATCGATTTACAGACGCTTCAAGGCGTACACATAGGGGAAGCGGGAAGTGCGAAGTGGGAAGTGGGCAAGGGAGGCAGGGCAGTGTCAGGTTTTGGGGCAGGGTTCATCGATGTGTAGATTTAAGTAAATGTGGGGCACGTGTCTCCATTACACTACTTATAATCCACACGTATTTATATGATACAGTTGTTGTTGCCATTACACTGAATGTACCCATTAAAAGAAGATATAGAGAAAGGGTATATCTATTGGTGTATATTCTTGAACTGCCGCCTTATCTCAAGAGGTACAGAACAACAATGGTTGTGAAACTCAATTTTGTGTCGTATTTTTGATAACTTCCCCAGTTCTCTTTAGAGAAAAACGAATTACAATATTGCAATTTTGCTAATCCTAACTCTGCATCCTAAGTTTCGGAGCGTTCGATAAAAATCTGTTTACACTATTCAATATTTTTGTGATCTGTATTGGGACAATAAACAAATATTACAATTAAAACAAAAGGAACAAGATTGGTTGCGCTTCAGCGAGATAATCCAATATATAGTTAAATCTTCCTTAAAATCTTTGAGGAAGATCTAAGGAAGATCGTAAAATATTACATTTTACGGATATATTGGATAGTTACTAGATCTTCTTGTAATATCTTACGAATATATTGGATAGTTACTAGATCTTTCTTTTCGCTCTTGATTTTCGCGCAACTGTTAAAGTAATACATACAAATATTACTTGGCATTCAGACTATTGCACAAAAACAGACTGCACTTACTGAGTTCATAGGAAAAAAGTTTAAACAACAGATAAAAAATTACAAATCTTCAAAAATATCGTGTCATATTGCTTACGTGTAGCGCAAGATAACACGTAAATATAAGATGTTCTGAACAGGCCAGAAGCGCAGAAGCAACTTATTTCTATAGGATACTTCGGAGCTGCGTACGGGGTATCTGCTAGTCGAGCACTGCCAACAGTAGCTTCTAGCTGGTTACTGTTGCAATTGCGCGTAATTTGCATAGCCAATGAATAGACACACACACACACACACACACATGAGTGCCGTCTGAACTATGCCATTATACAACCGAAAGACCCTCAAACCTAAACCCCACCGCAGCAGCCCCCCGCGCAACTTGGCGCCCGCATTGTGTGTAAATTGAACGCACGCGACAAAAAACGCGCCCAAGTCGCTAGGCGGCGTCGTGCGCGCGCGTCTTTAGACGCACTCTTATCGCAGAGGCCTCCAAAAGCACACACATTTGAAGCAGATAATGCCGCCATAATGCACTATATCCAGTCCGATGTGTCTCTCTGTGTGTGTGTGTGTGTGTGTGTGTATGTGTTTGAGTATATTTGTTCACCGTTATAGCCAACAATCGGCGTTAAGCTTAACGCAAATAGCAACAAATTTAACGCGTTCATTTATAATTAAGATGGTTGCGTGAGCTTTAGAAGCTCGTGACAAGCTTCATTTTTAAACATCAATATCAATGAGTATTGACGGACCTTAAAACAATAAAATAGTGGTATTTATCAATGTATTTACTTCATATAACCTATTACTACGAGACACCCTGTAAACAGGTTCTGAAATTCATACATAAACAAGCAGTTCGCGGCACTGCCAGCAAGCAGAGCATTGTGCAAATATAAATTCTTAAACAATTTCAGTGTTACATATTGGTTCGGCTTGAAATTTAAACAATAGTACATTCAGAATGATCTATATTATAGATTATAGATTCTATAAGATCAAGACCAGCTCTCAACAAGAAAAAATATCCAAAATTTCTGGGGGAAAAACCAATCTGCGCTTGAAATTCTGTAAAAGTTTAATAGCAAATGGTCATAAAAATTTCCAAGATGGGCAATTTTATGCAGACCAATGCACAGACAGACTTACCAATGGTATTAAATTCACTCGTCTATTGTTACTGATCGAGAATATATATACTTTATGCGATGGGTACATACATTTGCACGGTTTTATGACTCCCGTTAACACATTTTATGGTTGCAGGGTGTAACAAATCGATAAATCGATAAATCGATAGTATCGATAGTGCCAGCGGCTGTTGAACCTCACAGCTGCACAATTATTATATTATACTCAATGAGTAAGCGGATTTTAAATATTTCATTTTAGTCATTCTTATCCAAAGTATGTGAAAATCTGTTATCTTATCTGTACTAAAACTGAACGTGACGTCCATAGATATTCAAATAAAAAGTGAAACCACTTCAACGTAAATTTTTAAATGTATTTGAAGAGCCCTTTAAATCAGTTAATGATTCATATTCTTCGAATGAATCCAGAATGACACAGAACTCTTTTCGTCACGCGATCAGCGTTGATTTTCAAAGTTATCGACGGTTATCATCCTTAGAAAACGTTTTGGAAAAGATATCAAATCTTGAAAGCACTATACTACCATATAGTATAAGACGTAGACATCTTTTCCCGACTTTATGTTAATATTAGCTAAGGAAAATAAACGTTTATGAGCCTATGCAAATTGTGAGTTGTAAATATTTAAGTTTATATGGCGTCTATTTAGCTTTTTATGACTGTGTTTTTTGTGTAGAGACGTTCAATAAATTTTCAATAAGAATTGTTCAAATGTTAAACCATTAAAATTGTTGTTTTGATGCCAAGCAAAGGTAAAGTTGAAACTTTAAAGTGAAAATCTCAACTGTCTAATGACATCCGCTTGGAATCTATAATTATAGAACGGTTTCTTCCCTTCCTCTCAGCTACCTTGCAAGGCCCACTTAAAAGTTATCAGACCTTACAAAGCTTTATAATGTGTGCGTGTGTGTGTGCGTGTGTGTGTGTGCGATAAGAGGCCATTCATTACACAAGGAATGTGTAAGGGTGGTGGGGTAAGGGTAAGGGGGCTAGTCAAGCTGGATGGGGAATTTTATCAGCTCGTTGGCTGCCGCTCTCTGATAAGACGGTTGGCGTCTTTTGGCACCGCTGTTGTTTCTATAATCGTAATCAGAATTCAAATGCTTTTCAATTGCAGATTTCGCAGCGCACAAATCGCACGCCATTTTGTAGCATGCTTCAGATATATTACGAAACATTCTAGAAAGAGGGCGATCAACGATCAATAACAGCCACTACCACAACCACAACCACAACATTCCCAGCAAGGACGAAAGTAAGCAGAACCATCACACATACACAAGGGTTAACAAAGCTATAAAGGAGCAAGAGTGCGAACGAGAAAGCGAGTGTGTGTGTGAGAGAGAGAGAGAAGGAGCCAGAGAGACAGCGAGTGAGCGAGCGAGAGAGCGCGCGCCACGCCCCAACATGAGCAGCATGAAGGGCGGCTTCTCCACACTAAATCGCTGGTTTGGTCGCAAAAAGGGTAAGTCCTTGGTCCTGCTCGCAACCCCAACAAAAACCTAATCGAAATCTATTCTAGACAAATCTGGCATCGCATCCAATGGCAAGCTGTCCAAGTCCACCACACAGCTGCATCATATGTCTACGGACACGGGCATGCACATCAACGAGGCTAGTCAGCTGGATTACAATCGCATAACGCCGCTGCCGGCGGCCACCAGCAATGCACCCTTCGAGCAAACCTTTCGCATCACCGTGCTCCTGCCCAAGGATCAGCTATATGTGACACGCCTGGGCGCCCGTGTGCCACTCAGCAAACTGCTCTCCCTGGTCTGTGACAACAAACAATTGGATGCCGACAAATACGAGTTCCGTAGTCCAGGTAAAGCTCACCTTTCAGCAGTTCCAAGAGGGCTTCCAGAAGCAGGAATCAACCATTTGGGTAGAACTAATAAGCTTACCCTGAGATGGGTTACAGTTCTCAACAGCTGTCGAACTCGTCAGAATTAGAGCAGAGAAGGTCCTAGACGGGAACCAAAGATTCTGCGCACAGTTTACAGACACGTTGGGGTAGATGAGCTAGATGAATATAAAAAACATCAGTCATTCCTGGAATATTTCCTAATACTTGTTATTCGGGATAGCCAAGACATCCTTTGTCGGAAGGGATTTTGGAAGATGTCGATTCAGGCTGGGTTCCCGTCCCAATCCTATGCCTAGTATCGCCTCTCCTAGTTCCATCTAACAAATGGCTTCGATATTAGGTAACGGGATAATAAATCGAATAAGGAAAGAACATTTCGCAGTACATATGCACCCTATTGGACATCATCACACAGTTGTATTAATCCAAATCAAAATATTTAATATAACTAATGATAAAATGGAATCAATAACACGAAAAAGGTCCAACTGAACGATTAGGTCATCTTGGGTTCATAGGTTTCTTTGGTTAGATCAGCACTACCCTTTGGTGGGTTTCTTAGGGTTGCTTAGAGCCATACGTTTGGTGAGTTTGTTGCTATTTTTGGGATTCTCCGAGCAACGTTTAGCCAATTCATCGTAGGGCTTGTTGTGCAGCAGGCATACCAAAATTACAGTTAGGTTACCGTCCCAACGACTGTCCTTGCGATTGGCACTCGGCCCGAAGCAGCTGATCATCACCTCCTTGCAGATGACATCCGGCATCATGCCCTGGCTAATGCGTTGGCGGCAGAACTCCAGCAAGTCTTTGTCGGTCATAACACCCCAAATGCTATTAGAGGCCATAACAACAAACTCCCAGTCTTCGGTCATGTGGAATGACTCTACGTCCGGGTAGGCTGTGAAAAGGTGCTCCGTGGAATTTTCATTAGCCAGCTTCAGCTGAAAGTTGCCAAGCGAACGCTTTAGGCGAGGATTGTCATCGGTGGGTTTGTGCTCAATGGACAGATTCTTCAGTTGACCCCTCACGCTGGCAATGGCTCTCGAATTGCCAGCATTGGCGCAATAGAGCGTGTTATCCTTGATCAAGACAACAAGGGCTGAGCTGCCAACAACTAGGTCATCTGGCCCGGAAACATTCTCTTTCATTTTGCTATCAATCTCCAAGAAGCTCTGCAATGGCATTGATTACTAAACTGTCGACAAATTGAAGCAATTCCTCATTTGCTGAACGTCCCAAGATCGATCTTTTTGTTTGCTTAAGCACCAATCTTGTTCCTAATTAAAAACTATTAGCCATCAGCTTAAAAGATCGCTAAGTGAACTTAAACAATCAAAAAGATCGAACTAGATCTGGATCACACTGAAATTTGCAAATTTGAGTTCATTTACCTTCTTTAGTGCCCTCTCTATTTTATTGCCCCTGTATTCGAGACTCCGCACAATGACCTGATGCAAGTGTTTAGTTGTGTATCTGGCAACTGCTTCCCCGCCATGTCCATCATAAAGACCGAAGATGCCAGCCCTGGGATCATCCTTTGGCAATATAACATATGTCGGCGCCTCCCCCTTGGCAATCCGAAAGGTCTTCATGCAGATACTGCCCACACTGAAGTCCTTAAGATGGAAATCAAATAACGTTTGCTTTCCTGGTACGACAAGTTTATTCATTGTGATAGTAACAAACTGAACAATGCATGAAAAACATGAAAAACAATGAGAATATCTATTGCAGTCAATTCTATTTTCAGTAGATAAAGAGTTTCGGAGTCTGCAAGCTCCATTAAAACTTACATTCAATCCCGTCTGTATTTAGTTTATGAACTGTCCTAGACAATTCTAATCCGGTTCTTACAAAGACCAAATTTTCTACTTTTCACCAAGCTGCAACACAAGTTGATTTTACAGACCTTTGGCTAGATTTGTCTCTGTTTTTTTTTGACATTGACAGTTAAATAAAAGCTTGACAGACTCAAACATTCAAACTTATGCGTCTTCCTATCACAAGGCCAGTTTCAAATTGCATTCAAGCAAATCCATCTGCTTGAATATACGAGCATATTTTGCAACCAAATCCATCTGCCTGGATATCTATTTTACTTTAAGATCTCTATACGCTTAGCTCTTCAATTGACTTTCTCTCTCTCTCTCTCTCTGTCTCTAGTGGATGCTAGTCAGGTGTACAGCTGCGAATCAACCATTGGAGCGGTGGGACTGTCGGAGATACGTTTGTGCCACAAGTCCGAGTCGTACGACAGCTTCAATGCGGACTCAATGCTCAAGTTTCAGCGCACGGCCGCCGCACGGGATTCGCTGAGCAGCAGCTCGGACTTCAGCAGCAGCCGGCACTCGCACTCCAAGCTGACCGCAAAGACGCCCAGTCCGTACAGTTCGAGCAATTCGCTCAATTCCATGGACTCCACGGGCATGAACTACACGCGCACGCCGGTGGTGCCGCCCAAGGCTTTGGCACCGCCGCCACGCAAGAAGCGTGTGGCGCCACGGCCGCCCAGCCAGCTGGCCATACCGGAGCAGTCAGTGCCGCAGTTTACACCAAGCACACCCTCGGAGCCCGCCTATGCGGTAATTGTGAAGCGTCCACAGCTGTGCATGTCCACGCCCAACTTGGCCAGCACCCCAGAGCTGGAAACGGAAGCGGAAGCGGAGCTCGACTGCAATGGCAATAGCGCCAAGACGCCAGATGCCGCCGATGGCGGCCACTACGCGACTCTCGAGCTCAAGGGTAATGCCTTGGGCTTGCCAGAGCCCACGCCGCGCAAGCGTCTGCTGCAGCTGAAGAAGAAAGCGGCACCGGCACCGCCGCCAGATGCGCTGGCAGCGACTGCAGCAGCGGACACCATATCGCTGTCGTCCACGACGGCTTCCATAACGGAGATGTTGCCCGTAACGCCGCAGCCAGCGCCCAGGATAACAACACCCTCGCCCGCGGCCATAGGTGCGCCCCTGGCCACGGTCATGCCCGTGTCGTTGCAGTCAGAGTTGCCACAGACGCCGCCACCGCCGCTGCCCGGCAGCGCAGCGCCGCAGCTGGCCAAATCACAATGTGTCGAAGGTGCTGCTGAATCGCACACCCACGCCGGAGCCGCGCTCGCTGGGCAGCGCCACCGAGGAGGAGGACAACAATGATGCTGCCTCCAAGCAGGCAGACTCTGGCATTGGCGAGCCAGCGCCGTCGCCCTCGCCGATGCCCTCGGTCTCGCCCTCGCCAGAGCCACAGCTGGCAGCCAAATGTCACATAGACTCCAGTTCGGATGATGATGAGGCCATCAAGGTGTATAACTTTGCCACATCCTGCCAGAGCTCTATCAAGAACCAGGAGTTGCAAGCGTCCAACCCGAAGCCGATGCCGAAGCCCACAACGCTGGCCGAGCTCAGCGTGCTGACGGCCGGCCAGCACGGAACCGGGGATGAGGACGAGGACGGCTTGACCTCGGATGAGCAGCCGTCACCCGTCAATGGCGCACTGGCTACGCCCAGCAGCGCCAGCGAACTGACTTCGCTGTCCTCCTGGAACTATGCCGGTCCCATATCGCCGCCACCAGATTTCTCGGACTCTACACAAACGCAGACGCGAGCGAAGAGCAATGCTGCCTCGCCGCTGGACGAGATCGTTGATGAGCTGTCGTCCATCATCAACCAACAGCGTCTGGACACGCTCATACGCCAGGCGCCCGAGCAGCCACAGATTGAGGCCGCCAAGCCAAATCGTTTGGCCAACTTTAGCATTGCAGCCATTGCAAATGGGAATGGAAGTGCAAATGGCAATGGCAATGGCAATGGCAATGCAAATGGTTTGCCCAGAAATGGCAGCTCCAGGAGCAGCAGCACCAACAGCTCGCCCACCATAACACGTGCCGACTCGTTTCAGGCGGTGGGTCAATCGCCACGGAACAGCCTCAGCCTGGGCCTGCGGCTGCGCAGCTCCTCACAGTTATCGCTGAACAAGCTGGAGCTAAATGGCAATGGAGGTCTACATCAGCGACGCTCATCCAGCGAGCTGAGCATCGCTGAGTCGCCATCGCTGCAGAGCCTCGAGCTGATCAAGACCATATTGAGCAACTCGCGCAAGAACAGCCTGGCGGACAGCCCGGAGTCAGCGGTGAAACCAAAGAGCAGCTCGCCAGTGAATGCCGCTGCAACGAACACATACGAAACGGTAGCCAGCACACTCGTAAGCACACCCACAAGCACACCAACTTCCGTCTCCCCCACAGCTGCTGTAGCGGCCGTCAAGTCATCGCCCGTTGCCTCCGTGCGAGCCAGCCCAGTTGAAGAGCTGTCCGTCGTCGACAGCCAGCCCAGAGCTAGTCCGCAACCGCAACCACAACAGCCGGCAGCCTTACACTCGCCCTCCCCCTCAAGCCCTGCTGCAACTCCGGAGCCGGTGTCAGAGCCATTGCCGCCAAAGCCGCTCCCGCCAACCTATCGCTACTCTGGACCGCCCAGCATTAACTTTGCCACGTGGAGCGAGCGGCCCAAGTCGCAGGTCGCCATTAAGAATGAAGGTGACTACATTTTTGGTGGCGCCACGGCGGCAGCAAACGCGGCAGCTGCAGCAGCAGCGAATGCCGCTGCACCAGCCAAGCTAACAATTGAGGTGGCCTCGCCCATACTGCGCATGGGCATACCCAGAAAGGAGTACCATGTGCCTATAACGGTCAAGCCGCTGCGCGATGACAGCGAGGAGCGTGAAAGTGCAAAGGAGCGGGAACAGCCACAGCCACAGGCGCAGCAAATTGTGAAGGAGAAGGAGCAGCAATCAGAGCGGGAGCCAGCGCTCAGGGAGGCCGTCAAACCGTCAACGCTGCCCCGGCCAGCTAAAAGCAATCGCTATACGCTGCCAGCTGGTGGTCAAGTCAATGCGACGATAAGCACAACGTCGAGCAACTCGCTGCCACGTCCAGTGTCCACGCTGGAGAAGACTACAACAACTACAACAACGACGATTCCTTCAGAGCCGGTGGCAGCGCCCTTTGGACAAAACACTCTGCGGCGTACGGGTTTCAAGGAGCGCATGCTGGCCAAGGAGCTGCAGGAAAAGGAGCAGGCGCTGCGTGTGCGCGTCTCTGTGAATGGCACAACCAATGCCATAACCACACCCATACCCACACCCACACCCACAACCACAAACACATCAATGCCAGCCACAGCAGCGAAGCCAACGCTGCCCTCAAAAACCATTATGAGAAGCGGCAAACTGGAGCTGAAGCTGCAACAGCAGCCGGAAACGGAAGAGCTCGTAGCGGCCATGATGCAGGTGAAGCTGCGACCCACCAGCCAAATAGCAAATAAGCCAACAGTCACCCACATATCCACACCCACACCCACACCCTCACCCACGCCCACGCCGCCACCCCCGCCGGCGCTGCCAACATTGACAAAGGTAACATCGACAAAACGTAGTGTAAACTCCGTGACCCCGACGCCTGATCCGCGCTCCCAGCTGCTGGATGCGATACGGAACTTTAAACGCGATGAGCTCCATCGGGCCTGAGTGTAAGGAAGGAAGGAACGAAGGATCAGCAATAGCAGATAAAGCAGAGATATAAGCAACCTAAGATATTGGATTCGTCAACGAAACGAAACGAAATGCACAAAGCAAATGCGCAAATTTGAATTTCCCCTTTTATTTTCTCCTTATTTTGTTTGCTGTTCAGTTTCTTTGATTTTATTTTATTTTATTTTTGTACTGTAAATAATTAACAATGTTGTACATGAAGTTTTAGTAACAATTTAATGTTTGGCGCGCTTTTAAAGTGTGCTTACCCAATACATACAATATAAATATATATATATATATACATATATCTATTTTTTTTTTAACTATTATTAATTTTTGTTATGAAGTATGTAATTTTATGCTATTTTTTTTTAAATACTTTGTTTTAGTCGTAAGGTCACAAGAACCCCAAAAAAAAGAACAAGAGGAAAACAATAACAAACGAAAGCAAACTTACATACATAAATATATATATATAAATGTTATATGCCTATAATATAATATTTGATATATCTTAGTGAATTATAGTAACCAATTTTCTAACCAATGGGACTGGTCTACTTAGTCGTGTCAAAACAAGAAACAAAAGAAAGCAAAACCAAGCAAATGTATATCCTACTCTAAGAGCCAACTAATAGCACAAAAGCAAAGCAAGCGATTAACTATGCTAATAAATTATTGTAAACACTTACACACACGCATGTAGGTAAGCTTTGTATTGAAACATTAATAAATAAAATGCAAAACCTTACAAGAAATACTGAAATCCCGACCTATCCCCGATAAGTACGAGCTGAGCTGAAGAATCTCGAAACGTCAAATACGCATTGCGGTTCTCCATTAATGGATGAAGCTTGATATTCCTGGAGAAAACTAAAACCCAATAGTAATGCACACAATTCCTTTATTTTTGGTGTTTTTTTATTTATTTTTTTTTAACAAAAGGTTGCACGCACGGTACTTCAACGCCAAGTCCTAGATTGTTCCAGTCCGCCCAGGCGCAAGCCAAGATGGCTATTTGGCAAGGCCGTAAACTTTCTTGTACCTTTATTAATGGTTTCACGTACTTCAATCACCCGTAGCGGGAAGGATAAGAACAGGGCGACCAAGGTATAAGTATCGCGATGTTGCGCTCTGAGCAAAGTATTAAGAATGCATCTTCGGTTATCGGGAAGGATAAGAACGGTATAAGTAGCGCGTTGTTGCGCTCAAGAGTCCGTCTCCTAAGGACCCCCGAGTATTAAGAATGCATCTTTGGCCATCGGTACTTCAACGCCAAGTCTAGACTTATTCAGACGGACCTGTCACAAACCACGATGGCGATTTGGCATACCGAGAACTTCCTTGTACATTTATTCATCGTCAAAGTTGCACGTACTTCATCATCCGGAGGGTGAGGATAAGAACAGGGCGACCAAGGTATAAGTATCGCGTTGTTGCGCTTCCGAGCAGAGTATTAGGAATGCATTTTCAGTTATCGGGAAGGATAAGAACGGTATAAGTAGCGCGATGTTGCGCTCAAGAGTCCGTCTCCTAAGGACCCCCGAGTATTAAGTATTAAGAATGCCTCTTTAGTTATCGGTACTTCAACGCCAAGTGTAAATCTATCCAGACGGACCTGTCACAAACCAAGATGGCGATTTGGCATACCGAGAACTTCCTTGTACATTTATTCATCGTCAAAGTTGCACGTATTTCATCATCCGGAGGGCGAGGATAAGAACAGGGCGACCAAGGTATAAGTATCGCGTTGTTGCGCTTCCGAGCAAAGTATTAAGAATGCATCTTCGGTTATCGGTACTTCACTGCAAAGTCTGGATCAATCTAGACGGCCTTGTCGCAGGCCAGAAGCTTCCTTGTACCTATATTAATGGTTTCACCCGGAGCGGGAAGGATAAGAACAGGGCGACCAAGGTATAAGTATAGCGATGTTCCGCACCCGAGCAAACTATTAAAAATGCATCTTTTGTTATTGGTGCTTCAACGCCAAGTCCAGCTCTATTCAGACAGCCTTATCGCAACCCAAGATGGCGATTTGGCATGCCGGGAACTTCATCCGGAGTGGGAAGGATAAGAATAGGGCGACCAAGGTATAATATCGCGATGTTGCGCTCCAGAGTCCATCTCCTCAGGACCCAAACATTAAGTATTTAGAATGCATCTTTGGCCATCGATACTTCAACGCCAAGTCCAGATCTATCCAGACGACCTTATCGCAAGCCAAGATGGCGATTTGGCATGCCGGGAACTTCATCATCCGGAGTGGGAAGGATAAGAACAGGGCGACCAAGGTATAAGTATCGCGATGTTCCGCAGCCGAGCAAAGTATTAAGAATGCATCTTTGGTTATCGGTACTTCAACGCCAAGTCCAGATCTATCCAGACGACCTTATCGCAAGCCAAGATGGCGAT
This sequence comes from Hirtodrosophila histrioides, assembly GCA_037075165.1. Classification (NCBI taxonomy): domain Eukaryota; kingdom Metazoa; phylum Arthropoda; class Insecta; order Diptera; family Drosophilidae; genus Hirtodrosophila; species Hirtodrosophila histrioides. The sequence continues at coordinate 628,999 of JBAMCL010000217.1, forward strand.
TTGACATGCCGGGAACTTCATCATCCGGAGCGAGAAGGATAAGAACAGGGCGACCAAGGTATAATATCGCGATGTTGCGCTCCAGAGTCCGTCTCCTAAGGACCCGAGTATTAAGTATTAAGAATGCATCTTTGGCTATCGGTACTTCAACGCCAAGTCTCGATCTATCCAGATGGCCCTGTCGCAAACCAAGATGACGTTTTGGTAAGCCGGAAACTTCGCACCCACAACCTTGAGTTGACAGTGTAAAGGTGGGAGGGAAGGCTAACTCCGTGTGCAGCTTTTCAATCGTAATTTTGAATACCAAAAGACTTATTTATCACGCATTTTCCAATTTATCCATTTAGAATTTATAATTTTCTTTTTGGGCTCCTGACCACAACGTGCTACCAGATCGGTGTATGGCTTATTGTGTAGTAGGCACACCAAAACAACCGCTAAATTTCCATTCCACCGACTGTCTGTGCCATTAGAACTCTGACCACAGCAAATGCTCATAACCTCTGTGGTTATGTGCTCGGGTGTCATGCCCTGACCAATGCATTGCCGACAAACGTCCAGGATTTGCTCCTCTGACATGACGCTCCAGGTGCACTTACTGGCCATAATAATAAACTCCCAGTCTTTGCTGATTGGTGATGTTCCCAGTACGGGTTGGGCTTCGACGCTATCATCTGCGAGGCTGGTATAGCCCGAAAGTCTTACCAGCTGCCCGTTGACACTTGCAAATGTCTTGATGTCCCCTGCCGTTTCACAATGCACCATGTCATCTTTTATGATCATCACAGCAGCTGTTGTGCCAATGAGTGGATCATCCGCCTCGCTTGCACTCCGAATATATCCCGTATTTATGGCGCCAGGCTGTGCCGAAAATGAGTAAATTAGTTCAGTTGAATATTTTGACGAACGTGCGAATCGTTCACTTATTCGCTCGTTCGCCTGAGTCCGATGATCGTTCTTCTTGGTTCGATTGAGAACCATTCTCGTTCGATATACATGTTTATTATTATCGATCGAACTAGAAGGACAAACAGGGACAAGGATGGCTATGAAATCAATGTCATTGCCTAACAATGTAACTTTGATTTCAATGTCAAATGCCAAAATTCGGTTAGTCTTTGATATTTACCTTCTGTACAAGGAAGTCGATCCGCGTCATATTATATGAGGGTCTATCCGCGATGATTTGATGCAAGTGTTTCAGCTTGCTTTGGCATACGTCTCTGCCGCTTTCCCCGTCATAGATTCCGAACAAGGCCGCCCGCGAGTCCTCCTGGATCGATTCGACAACCGTCTGGGAATCTCTGTTTGTAATCCGGAAATTGCTCATACAGAACGTCCCAACAGAAAATTGCATAGTGTGCAATTCGGAAAGCCCATCCATCGCTCCAGGCATTACCTTCTTGTACATAGTTGTGCAGATATTCAGGAACCACAAAAGAAAATGAAAAAAAATATACTTAGAATTTGGGAAAAATACACAGTTAACTTCTTAAACGAATTTGTTTTTCAAAAAACTTTTACTAGATGTGTACTGTACTGGGATTTTGGTTGAACTGATTTTATAAAAATATTCAAAACCATACAACGTACAAAATTAAACCTCGAATTAGCCTACTTCGATTGCCTTTTCATTTTTCAACTAAACAAAAATATTTTTGCCAACTGAATCACCTTTTTTTCTATACTATTTTATATAGTTTCCTATAGTATTATCTAAATCGGTTCACATCTCGTGCCGTGCACACTGTATTTTCATATTTCATTAAGCCATGCGGAACAATAAATATTTTCATATCATAAAATGCGAATTTTCACCATATGAGTTGCGCATAGTCTATTTTAAATTTTAAATACCGTTAAGCATCGATACTATCGCAGAATATATAGCCGATAAGTATCGATTTAAACTAGAGAATATCGATATAAAAAGGGCGCATTCAGCTGTGCAACTATCGCAATGTTCTGCGCATCTATGTACAGTTATCGAAGAAGAAGACATTGTCCTCGCCGCCAAATTCAAATTCAAAAATACCTATGTTCATAATATTTAATAACTTTTGGTTGGCAATGTACAAACATTTAAGGAAATGTATTTATTTATTTTTTGCGTTGCCCAAAAACGAGAGTTAAGTGCCAGAATACGAAATCTTACTTTTTTAGTCAATGCAAAGTTGGAAAATTTTAATTTTCATAATTAAATTTGGTTTGTGTTGTGGCAATTAACCTGTTCCGTTATTTTAACGCTGTAATGGTAATTTTAAAATTGTATTTCCTGCTGAAAATCTTGACATTAAATTTTATTCAGTTTTTTTATAGTTCAAAATATCATAAACTACGACAAAAAAAAAACAACAATGATTTATAGCACGACGAAGACACCCGTTCCTTCATGTTGTTTTGTTTTTTTTTTTTAGTTTATGATGCAGCATCGTATTTTAAACAAAAATTTAATTTCCTATAGTTCCTATGCCAGATACATATATAATGTCCAAATTTGGTCAGTTTGCTTGAAGTTTGAAGGTATGTTCAAAAATTGTATTTTGAAAAATTAATCAAATAAAAATGGCATGCCAATTTAAAGCACTAAACATGATCATAAATACATTACGTACGGCAATTGATTAAGTTTTGATAAAGTTATGGAAGTTGGCAATATATGAGGTAAAGCTATTGTGGCATTCAATACCTTCCAAGTACAAATTATATGAATTTTTGGCATGAAACTAAGCCGGAAATTAACTTCCTCAAAACAAGTATTAAAATAGCATTTCATACCGCATTTGTTCATCCTTGATCAAATAATAAAAATCAAATAAATTAATTCCTTCTCAATGGGCAATTGAAATTCGCGCGCAAATAAAAGTCTAGGTTGACGTCATTCGTAACTATCGCATATAATTAATCTCATCGATAGGTGCGCAATGCGCGCTCTCATTTGTTGCGATAACAGCGATTAATATCAAGTATCGATAAGCTGAGTTGAACTTTTAAGTAGCTAAAAAAAAAACAGCTATTCATAATTAACTTCTTAAAAAAATATTTCTTATCATTAACTGATTTATGTATAATGCGTGCGTGAATTCCAAAATTGCATTCAATGTTTGAGTTAGTATGTTTATAATTTTCTTAAAAAGTTTTAAAACCTCTTTAAATCAACGCATTTAATTGTATAAATTATTTTTAATAATTCCCACTTTCAAAACGTTTAATGCCAATTAAAACGCATTAATTCAAATTTATATAGTATATAAGCCGAATATCTGTTAGCTCGCACACAATAATCAGCGCAGTCGTAGTAATTAAAGTATATTTCTTTGATTATATATAACATTGTGAACAGAAAACACATCACGGTTTGAAAAAAAGCTAGATTTGCTGGCACGTGCCAGATCTGACGCACGAATAGCCAAGTTGGAAGCACTGGCGGTTGCTATCGATATATCGATAGGCATTGTATAATTGCAGCTGTTGTATTAAAATCGGCAAGAGGAAAAAGGAAACACAATTTAACCCAATGGCGAATAACCTGCTGAGAGTGCTCTCTAGGGCCACCAGCAATAGGACACCGCTGGCGCTGGCAAACTCTAGCCTCTTGCCCGCCCCGCTGACAGAAACCGCCAACACGCTGCACCGCCAGCTGCACACAACGCCGGCATGCTGCGAGATACGGAAACTGGCCAGGCTGCGTGTGGTGGACAACAGTGACCTGGGCAAGCGTGCCATGGCCGAGGGTCGTCCACCCCGCTGCATACACGTGTACAACAAACGGGGCGTCGGCCTCATTGGCGACAAGGTGCTGGTGGCCATCAAGGGGCAAATGAAGAAGGGCATTCTCGTGGGACTCAAGCAGAAGCAGCGGCTCAAGCAGCCGCAATTTGATAGCAATAATCTGGTGCTGATCGATGATAGTGGCACACCGCTGGGCACACGCATACACGTGCCCATACCAACCGTGCTGAGGACCATACTGAAGGAGAAGTCGCTGGCCAAGGGCGCCGATTATACCAAGGTGCTGGCCATTGCCAGTCGTTACGTTTAGCTGCCAAACTCATGTGGTTTTTCATGTGTGTGTTCATCAAATGCGAAATAAAAATACGTTTGTTATAGTAATAAGTAGTATATTTGTTGTTTATATGTTATCCATCAGCTAGCTTAGTAGTTGCCTAACGTATGTGTGTGTGTATATGTGTGTGTGCGTGCGTGGGTGTATGTGTGTGTAAGTGTAAGTGTATATATATATATATCTTTAATTGTATGTACATATGCGCGCTTCATATTCAGTTAGTTTACATTAATAGTCGTAGTTTAGTTTGCTTTTTGTTTATATAATAACAGAAATGCACATTGAAGTTGCTCCAGGCTGAGGTCAATACAGGAAACACAGCGGTAGATAAAGGCCAGGCAGCAGCGGTGGGCCGAGGGAAAGAGCGAGAGCGAGAGCGCAGCAAACAAGCTATATTGCATCTTGCTCTAAAACAGTCGCTCCCTATCTCTCTCTCTCTCTCTCTCTCTCTCTATTACCCACTCGTGCTGGCCCGATTGCTTATAAAATTGACCAAGAAAAACAACAAATTTGGAAAGCATGCTAATTACGCCTCCCATCAATGGGTAGTAAGTACAGGTACAGCCTCCTCATCATCCTTATCATCTTCCCCCTACTTGACCCGGCTCCGCTCCTTAGATATTTCCAGCACTGTTGTAGAACTGAAAGTTGTTATAGTTCACCGGGGTCTTTGGGCTGGGGCACATGTAGAGGAAGTCATCGTTTTGCAGCTGGGTTAAATTTGGCTCGCTGGCGCTGCGATGGAATTTGGGGAGCGTGCGCAGCATATTCTCAAGCATGTTCAGCAGCGGGCGGAACAGTGGACGCTCCTTGGGATTGTATTTGATGCAGTCCTCGGCTAGACGTTTGAGCGCCTGCGGCGCATCCGAACGCACCTGGCTCATATCGGGACGCAGCAGGCCGCGTCCGACCATAAACAATATCTGATCCTTGTTGCTGATATTACGATACGGCAGACACTCGGCCAGCAGCTCGTACATGACAATGCCAAACGCATAGACATCCGATTGAAATGAATAGGGATTCAGCTCGTGCATGCGGATTACCTCCGGTGCCATCCATAAAATGCTTCCGGTTGGCTGATTTGCCTGCTTCTCGCCCGACCAGCGCGTCTTCGCGGTGGCCAGTCCAAAGTCGCCAATCTTAACCGACAGATCCTCGTGCAGGAAAATGTTGTTCGTCTTGAGATCCCTGTGTATTGCAAATGATATCAATTAGGTTCAGATAGCGCTAGGGTTTTCAGTTATTTCATTAAAATTACTTGAGTTTTCTTGAGTCTTACATTATAATCCATAAAAAAACATATTTCTTGGATTTCATTATATTTTTTCAGTAGAATTCAAAACAACATACAATGATGAAAAACTAGATTTCAAGAAATATGTTTCATTTCCGCGCAACAAAAAAACTAAGAAATTATAGTAGATATTTTATAGTTAGCAATTGAGCAATTATAAAAACTCAACAATTAATTGTTGATGGATAGTTATACTTAAGACTGAAATATAAAACTTAAGAATTTCAGCTGGTAAAATGAACAAGAAAGGACGGTTATCTTCGGAGTGCCGAAGCTATATGCCCTAGCAGGAATTCAATTTTATACAAAACTTATTGTTGCCCGATTTTGATAAAATGATAGGAAACTATTTGAAGTATAATAAAACTCTCACTTAGTTTGGATGAAATATTTGTATAAACAAAAAGTTTGATATAGATATAACATATATGGTCAGATTGTATAGACTCTCTAGAGACTCTGTTTAATAAAGTTTAGTAAGGATACACTTTATAAACAAAAAGGTTTTTCATACAAAAACATAGTTGTCGACCGATCATTCCTATGGCAGCTATATTCCGATCCTGCCGGTTCCGACATATGTACTGTCTGCAGCAAAAAGAAGGATCTGTGACAAAACTGAGAGAACTAGTTCGCATAAAAACAAACAGACAGACGGACATTGCTATATCGAGTCGGCTATTCATGCTGATTCAGAATATATATACTTTGTTGGGTCGGAAACGTCTCCTTCAGTCCCTTACACATTTCGAGGCAAAATTAAAGTACTCTCTGCTAGGGTATACAAATTGAGCTAAAAATGAATTTTGAAAACAAATGTCTATGATTGAGATTTTGTATAAAACACTCAAACAAGAAAAAGAACGGTTATATTCACCGTAGATATATGAATAGCCCAATTTTTTCTATGGCTTTATGAGAAATTGGTTCGATTTTGATACTATAATGAAAGCAAACTTTATAAGCCAAAATAAAACATCTATATAATCATTTTAAGATTGGTCAAAAGATTTTTATAAACAAAGTTGTTGCTCATACAAGGAAATTTTCAACCGATTGTATGACAACTATATGTTATCATAGTCCGATCCAGCTGGTTCTGACAGATCCCGATAGCTCAAAAACTGAAAGACTTGTTTGCTTAGAAACAGACAGACGGACATCGCTGTTTCGATTCGACTACTCAAGCTGATTAAGAATAGATATAGTAATTTGTGGGAACGGAAATGACTCCTTCAATGTGTTCCACACTTTGTGGCAAGAGTATAAAAATAACTAAAAAATTTACTATATAGCAATGAATAGTTCATGCAACAAGGATAATAAGGGCACATTTCATATGCAAGTACCAGTCCCCTTTCAGTACGTGTGATATTTTACACTTGTTGCAAATTTAGAAATAAACATTATTATTAGTCTTATTGGACTGGTTTGGTCCAAGAGTCTGACCTGTGTATAATGTTCTTGGCATGCAGATAGTCCATGCCCTGTGCCACCTGGCGTCCAATGTCGATGAGCGTGTTGAGCTTGAACTTTGTCTCGCTAACGTGGACGTGCTTGTAGAGGCTGCTGCCCTCGCACCACTGGGTAACGATGGCCAGCGATGGCTTCGATACGCAGCCCATGAACAACAGAATGTTGCAGTGGCGCGTCTTCTTCAGCATGGCCACCTCGTTCTTGAATGCCTGCAGCTGTGCCGGACTGGGCGTCTTCACCTTCAGCGTCTTAACTGCCACGGATCCATGCCAATGGGCACGATAAACGGTACCAAAGGAACCGGAACCAATCCTGGGCCCAATCAATATCTCCTCCGCCTGTATGTTCTGTGAATTTGCAAAATCTTTTGTTTATAATTGATCCCAAATGTTTGTTAAGCCAACCACTTACCCAATTCTCCTCAGAGCTCTTGTTGTCACGCGAAAGCAGATTCTTGTTGCTCTCATCCGCTGAGCGGGCCCGTGGCCGATTGTGCTTCAGTGTGCTGGTGGGCGAGGACTGCGTCGAGTTGGAGTGATCCGCGCAAGGATGCTGCAAAAAGGTCAAAGTCGAGAATTATAGTTATCAATTCGTAGCTCGTGTGCAGAGGCCATTATCATTTTGAGCGCCAAAACTCAGCTGTTTTATGACGTTATTTTTACTCCCTGTACCCATCAAATGGGTAAAAAGGGGGTATGAAAACTGTGTAAGTGTATGTAATAGGTAGAAAGAAGTATAAAGTATATACATATATTGTTGATCACTTTTAAAAGAAAATTCGATTCGGTCATGTCCGTCTGTCTGATCGTGTGTACAAACGCATTTGGAAAGTAGGTTCGTGTATAGCCGCCGCAGTTCAAGTTTATTTCGGATATCAGATATTCCCCCCGAAATTCGATAAAAACGTCTAACAGCCACAATTTTAAAGATAGAACTTTAAGACTTGGCATGTATAATACTTGAGTCAGTGTCAATCTACTGTCCAAATATCAAGTCGATCGGAAAGTAAACACAGAAGTTATTCACGAAAGAAGATTGATTCAGTAGCGTGCGTAGTTGTGTATGTGTGAGTGAGTGTAGGAAGAGGTGTTTGGAAGTTGTAGACCTGGGTACAGGGAGTTTCGTAGTCGGGTATACTCGACTAGAGCATTCTTACTTGTTTGGTTTTTTAAAATAACTCGAGCAAACTCACCAGTTCTGAGCTACGTTGTGCTAGCTAAAAAGACAAAGTATTTTATGCTTTTTAGATGTATACCAAATATGCTCGAAATCTGACTGTATGTATATGCTGTGTTTTTCAAGATACTAACTCAAGCAAACTCTACAAATATACGTGGTAAAATCACTATACCATATAGCTGCCATGGAAACAATCTACCGAAAATTAATGAAAACTGTCCTTTCTTTCCCATTTAACACCACGTTCGAATAGCTTTCATTCCACAGACTTAAGACCTTTTAAGCCAAATATTCAATGGGTGTGCGAATTTTAGAACAGCTTAAGAAATCAGTCAATAAAAGTGGGATCTTTTACCAAATCTGAGCCTTTGCTAAGGCTGGGCTATTTGAAAACAATCCAAAATAGACTGTAGAAGAAGTTGATGAACAACAGTTCAACACTGTGATAGTGTAGACAATATCATTACAGCTATATCTTCTAATGTTATGGCAATGATTAACAAGTGAACTGAGTGAAATATATGATTAATGTGATCAGTTGTCCAATGGCCTTACCGGCAATGGTGGCCTCGCCTGCATGATGAGGCTGCGCTGCGTCTCGGTTGTCAGGGGTCTAATGCTGTTGATGCAAACGTTGGGCGCTGAATTGGAGCGATCGTCCTGGCTGATGCGTGGGGGACGGCCCTGTCGATTGGCGGAAGGTTTAGAGCTGCTGGTGGTGGTTGTGGTTGTTGTGGTGCCGCAGCCGCTGCTGCTGCATCTGCGACTGTTGCTGACATTGAAGCGCACCGCATTGCTGCGGCCGATGGGCAAGCCAATTGAGTTCTCTGGATAGGAAGACAACAGACGCTCATAGTAGCTATCAACGGAAAATGGCTGACATAGCATGGGCACACGTCCGGCGCAGCGCTGATGGAAGCGAAAGTTACATTGGCTACAATAGAAGCCTGTGAAGAGCAAGCGGCGACAGGCCTCACAAAAGACCAGCGAAAAGAAGGTTTTGCGTATAAATTGATGCTTGATGTGCGGACCCAATGGGAACTTGTCCAGCAGTCGCACAAATATCTCCTCGACGTGCAGCGTGCCAATGTCCGTGTTCCACGGTATGATATGTCGTCCACTTTGCGGTGTTGTGCTCACCTCGCACATAAACGGCTCCAGCTGTCGCAGCTTGAGCGCCTTCATCAGCGCATCGCAGAGACGTGTTCCGTTAACCACCTCTACGGAAGTGCGCTGCTGATTGGGTAAATGGGCACGCAGCAGCACCTTGGGCTGTCTGGTGAGTGTGCCGCACTGGCTGGCCGTACCGGAGCCGGTGCCCCCAGCACTGCTGCTGCCCGCCGAGCCAATGCCCGAGCTGGAAACAAGACTGTCCGATAATTCGTGCACATGCCGGGCCAGCTGACGTTGCTGTTGCAATATTTGCGTTTGATTTTGATAGTGTGGTTGATCAGATCGATCGGAAGCTATTGGATGATGTTGCTGTTGCTCGCCCTGGCTCTGGCACTCATCCTCCTGCTGCATGGCATTCAGTTGCTCCATCAGCTCATGCTCCTTGGCCTCCAGTTCATGCAGTTTGGAAGTCAGCTCCTGGTATTCTACACATTCAAAACGAAGTAAGAAACATACATTCAATTAGTAAATGGTCTGTGTAATAGAGCTGATAAACAATCGATGGTCAGAGATTCGGACTGTAAATGATACGGTTTTATATTAAATTTAAAGAAATATTAATAATTTCCTTAAGAAACTTATTGACTTCCTTCATATTACTCAAAGATTGACTTAGAACTTGATTTCTTTCCCCAAGAATTCTCTGTTTCTTATACACTAGCAGAGGGTATTATAATATTGTCTCGAAATGTGTAATGGACTGAAGGAGACGTTTCCGACCCAACAAAGTATATATATTCTGAATCAGCGTGAATAGCCGAGTCGATATAGCAATGTCCGTCTGTCCGTCTGTTTCTATGCGAACTAGTTCTCTCAGTTTTAAAGCTATCGTAATGAAACTTGGCACAGATCCTTCTTTTTGCTGCAGGCAGCACATGTGTCGGAACAAGCCGGATCGGACCACTATAACATATGGATGCCATAGGAAGAATCGGTCGATAACTATGTATGGAAAACTTTTCTACTTATAAAGATATTCTCACCAAACTCACCCAAACCAAGACTTTGGTAAGTACATACTTACAATCTGACCAAATTTGGTTAAAATCGGACCACTATATTAGCCTATCCAGTGCACAGATTGATTAACTCCATCTGGCACAAGAACATTTTAACTTTAGTAAAGATTATTTTATGGCTTTTAATCTTAATCATTTTTATGTAGTGTTAGATGAAAACTATCTAACTATCTATATTTCATTATAGGGGGAATTTTACAAATTTTGACCTTATTTCATAGCATATATCAACTTTATGTTAAATGGAGTTAATGAATGTGTGCACTGATCATCCCATTACAGAAAGCTGCCATAGGATCGGGTAAAAATGTTTTTATATGAAAAACTTTTGGTATTACACCCAAATTAAGTTAAGAGTTTTATTATACTTCAAATAGTTTCCCATAATTTGATCAAAATCGGATGAAAACTGAGTTTTGTATTGAAAAAAAAAAAAAACAATGCTGCTAGGGTATATAGCTCCAGCACTCCGAAGATAGCCGTTCTTTCTTGTTCATGATTCTATTTATTTTCCTGCAAAAAGGATGACTAAATAAGAAGATTACAAAAAGATGCTATCAATTGATTTTAGTAAAGTTTTTTAATCAATATTATCGCATTGGCAGGGATAAGCTAATAAGTTTCCAAATACTAATTCCCTGAATTCATTGAACTATATCTTAAGTATTGTATATATTACAGTGAATTGTATTGATTGTTCAGCTCCAGTATATAAATAATTAATGCATTGAGAGCACCGTCAATAGATGTTCAGCTCGAATACACGCATAAGCAAATCAAAACGCCCAGTCGAGTATACCCGACTACCAAACTCACTGTACCCAGGTCTCAAACTTTCCAACACATTTTCTACACACGGTACTGAATCTTCTTTCGTGAATAACTTGCATATGTGTTTATTATTCGATCGAAATTTGGAAAGTAGATTGAGAGTGACTCAAGTATTATACATGCCAAGTCTTAAAGTTATATCTTTAAAATTGTGGCTGTAAGAGGTTTTTATCGAATTGCGGGGGTGCGGGGGAATATCTGAATATCTATACACGAACCTACTCCCCAAATACGTTTATACATACGATCAGACAGACGGGGCTGGCCATATCAAATTTTCTTTTGATACTAATCAAGAATATATATTCTCTCCTCTCTGCCTGTTACATACATTTGCACAGATGTAGTACCCCCTTCTTACACATTTTATGTACAGGTACAGGTAGTAAAAAAGCGTTAGTGTTTACAAACACAATTCATACTAAATGAAGACACAAAGCTTCAAGTAAATTCTAAGAATTGACACTGATAGGTTGAAAAGATATCCGCAGCGATTGTTAACCAGCTCCAGCTTGTAAATAAACAAATTTTCATTGGGCTTTCTATGAGAATCGATACTTTTGACTGAGTACGCTATTGGCGTGTAATAGCGGCGTATTGTTCCCACCTGTTAAGTACATGGCTGGCGGTTCCTGCAGATTGGCAAACTTGGCATTGAGAGCATCGATGTTCTCCCGCGTCACACGCTTTACCAGCTGCACATTGTGGAGCTCATCGGCGAGCGGATCGTAAAGTTCGCTGTCGCTCTCCGTTGATGCTTCGCTAGACATGTTGTTGTGTGTTTTGTAGCAAGCAGCTTATTACTGTTGCTTTCTTAGTTGCTGTTCCTGTTCCCGTTCCCGTTCCTGTTCCTGTTGCTGTTTATCAACTGGGCACTTCAAATACGCAACTCCAACCTTACAGCTGCGTGACCATGACCCTGAACTTTGTTTTTTGCAGTTTGCAGTTGTTGTTGTTGTTGTTGTTTTAGCTGTGTCTATTTTTGTTGCTTTGCTTCGTTTTATGCGTGTTTGTTTGCGCTTGCGTTCAGAATTTGCTCGCTTGACACTGGATACCACCCACGTCCGCAACGACATCTATATCTACATCCACATCCAGAACCAGAACCAGCAGTTTGGCGACGGCTGCTGCTGGCAGCCAGCGGCTGCATTTTTTCACTCGCCCGACTTTTAATTGATTAAAACGCGGCCCGCGGTTGACGTTTCTGTTTCTACTGCTACTGCTGCGGCGGCGGCGACGGCGGCTGCTGCTGCTGCTGCGTTGCGTATATTTTAGCGGTGTATCGTTCAGCACTAAGCTAGCTCGATAGCAATGCAGCATTAAGTCATTATCACTATCGATACTAGTTCATCTATCTTTATGATTCACACGTACTTATCGATATATCACATTTACGCTACTGATAAAAGCCCGCCATTTGCAGGCTTGCCTCAATTTCCGGATACATACAGACCAAGAAAATTTGCAAATTCGTGGGTAGTTTTACCACACATTAATAAATTTCGCCAGCAACTGAGAAGAAAATATCAATGTGAAATGATTATATCCGCCACTCAAATATATTTATTAGTAGATTATTAGATTAGATTATTAGCACTGTATAAGACTAATCAAAGTACATGTATATGTACATATACATACATATATTTATCTATGAAACCTCAACATGAATATTTAAGTACATATGTCAATTATTCAATAGCTAAACGAGATATATATATTGGGTAATAAACTTTATAAGACTCATTTCAATATGAGACCTGTATAATAGCCTGTTTCCACGACAGCCAAATATGTAACATATAAAAAATGTGGATGATGGTGTTTCCACGGTCAAATGTGAAACGGTATACGAATTAGCCATTCGCCCGAAATAAATCAGCTGGTCGGCTTATTTTGATGAAATTTTTTACGAAAAGTGAAAAATATGGCAAATAATGGGAGAACAGTAGTAGAAGCAAACTTGCATATCAATAGGCAGATAGTTGCAATAAGTTTGTACAATTTGGATCCATTGGTGGATGACTGTGATGCGGAGATGGCAGAAATTTGCAATGAAATTGCGAGTGCGCACCTGTGAAGTGCACAAATTTCACTGCTCCCAAAGGGCGGTGTACCTTGTCAAAATCTTGCTATTTCGAAGGTGCACCTCCGGATAAACCTTCCCTTTTAACCTCAGCCTTACTAAATACAAAAATATTAAGATATAAGCAATTTACATTTTATTTCAAAAATTAATTTTGGCGCACAATTCGTCATTGTTTACCTTTTCCCCAGTTAATCGATAAACATCGTGTGTTCGATAGGAAAATACTAAAAAATGCCGGGGCGAATGGCATCATATTTAATATATGACGAATTTGTCATTTTTTTTCTTATGGGATTTTCTACAGGAAATATGTATCATATTTCCAACATCCAAAAAATGACGAAAAATGTGAATATATGATGTCGTGGAAACAGGCTATAAGATCAAATTGAGTTGAACTAAATGAGCGAATAAAACAGTAATCGATGTATATATATTAAGAACTATCAAGGTCGAAAACTATTTTTATTATTATTATTAGTTGAATTCACGCGTGTTAATTTAATTTTTATTTGTCATAAGCACGTCTAGGGCTGCTCATAGCTATTGCAAGACTTGTATTTTTTGAAGCCTGTGGTTTCGATTTGTTTTTTCCGATATATCGATATTAAGGCCACTAGCAAAGTTCAATTGACATTGTTTCAGTATACTGTTTTCCGTATGTACTGTTTCATCGATATTAATATTACTTTACAGATGATAATACTTGCCGGTCTGGTTTTTTAAATGAATTTTAAACAATAGTTTCTTAGCGCACATCGATACTTGCAGCGCCTCTAAATTTATCGCTTGAAACGTATATCGGCTTGCATCGATGCATCTTGGGCATCGCTAACCAACACACATTTGGCATTTTCACTGTGCGTAAACGTTTGCAAATCGGGATCGCTGTGGTCAACATCTATTAAAAGCGAAATTAATGCAAAACACTAATATATTAAATTGAAGTGGAGCCATGGACGAAGGTAAGGTAGTGTGCGCCCCCCATCATTGGGCAAACGAAAGTGCTTCAAACATGTGTGTTAACTAATTTTTATGGTGTTCGCTTGCCTCTCTCTATCCGCGTCGCCTGGCGTTTACCTTTTTGCAGAATATTCGGCAGCGTCTTCGGCCGTTGGCGGCGGCGGTAAAAAGAGCGGAGTTGGCAAACAGCATAATACGCTGCCGTTTTGGGGTAATGAGACATCAATGAATCTGAATCCGCTTATACTGGCTAATATACAGAGTTCCAGCTACTTCAAAGGTACACACACTCGCATCAAAAATTTACCCGCCAATTTTGCAATATTTCATATTTTCATACATACAGTACACCTATTCAAGCTGAAAACCTATCATGAGGTCGTTGACGAGATTTATTACCAAGTAAAGCACATGGAGCCCTGGGAGCGTGGTTCACGGAAAACCTCCGGCCAGACGGGCATGTGCGGCGGTGTGAGTTTATGAAATGTAGCGCTAATCGTTGGCGATCATATTAATCTCTTAAAAAAAGAAAACACTAACTTACTAAACGTTTACCCTTGTTGGCATTTGTGACTTTTTCAGGTGCGTGGTGTTGGCGCCGGCGGCATTGTATCCACCGCATACTGTCTGCTCTATAAACTCTATACGCTGCGACTAACCCGTAAGCAAGTTAACGGGCTGCTCAATCATACAGACTCGGCCTATATACGGGCACTAGGTAGGTGTTGGTAAGTCGCATGAGTTCAGCCGTGTCACTCGTTGCTTGCTCCTGCTCCTCCCGTTTCTCACGTCTCTATCAGTGTCTGTCTTATCGTCAGGGCAGTGTACATACAGCTCGCGATAAACGCTACCCAAATTCAAATCGAAAGTTCAAACAGCTTTATGATATTTATAGTTACTCAGTCGGACTGGTTATATGTATATATAACACATAGATAGATATATCTATAACTGAAGAGTTAAATCGATTATAAACAAGCAAAACCAACTGACGTCCTTTTATGCTTTGTATATTACTAAAACTCAAACATTGCATCTGTTTTTTATTACAGTACGCTTTTGATCTTTCAATTTAACTATAATAAAATGGCGGCTAAAGAATAATGAAGGGTGTCTTCAGATATGTCGCTCTACAAGCTATTTTGTACAGTTTGTACATTTGTTATACTGAAATGATTAAATCCAAAAGTGCTCACAGTTCCCAAAGTTTAACCCAGTTTTTGTGCAATGTTCGGCCCTCTATCAATAAAATATAATATCAATAAGATCAAAGTGTAGTATCTGTTCTTATCAGCTTAACATCTGATAGTTTCTCCATTGGAGAAAATATATTTTTGATACCCTTGAAGAAAATAGAGCAGCCGAACTTTATGTTGTTAGACATCATATGTAGATCAAGTTTTGACATTTTTTCATCCCACCCTTGCAAAAATCTATATAGTAAAGAAATTAGGAATATCTGATAGTGTTTGCTATCAAATTTGTTTTACAAATTCCTTTCAATTCAATTCTAAATGGACTTGTTCTACGAGCTGTTCTAAAATCGCCCAGCTAATACTTTTATTGCCCAATTTCTTTTGAGAAACTAAATTTAAAAAGAAAAGCTCAATATTTTTTCAATGGTATAGCATTTTAAATAATTATTGCTGCCTACAAACCTAATTAAAGCATTGTCTCTATGAAATCAACTTAGTTAAGTAGTGGAAAACACGTGTGAAATTATTTGAAGTTTACCCAACTGTCATGGATACTTGGCTATAAAGTCTGGTTTCTTTGGTCTGTAACTAGTTTTTCTGTACTAAATTAACAAGGCTTCTTATATAGGAAACATCTATAACATATTTTCTTCGGTTAGAAACTGTCAAAATGAAAGAAAAGACAGTTCTTAGAAGTTTTTGATATCCCTTTCAGTTTGAGAGCTCTGGACATAGCCCAGTAGCATGTTATTGGCTCGTAACTTAAGTTACGAGCTTAAAACCCAGTTAATTAATAGTTTGTCATTAACTTTCTAAGTCAATGTTGTTCTAGGCATGTTTAAGGCATTGTAACGTTAAATTGTTTAGTAAAACTTTGATATAATATGCTTGCATTTAGGAGTCTGAAGTTTGAGATGTGCTAAACTGACAATTGTGTTGGGATGATAGAGATAGTGATAGAGTGCTAAGCTTCTGAAATACAATGAAAACTCTAGGTTTGAACCTTAGTGCCGACCTATAATATAGCTATAATGTGTGTGTCACTCAGAGGTATTAAGCAGCTTTAGGTGTTTAGGTGACAAATAATATGTAAACAATAACTTGTAGTACTAAACAGGTTTCCTTTTTTCATGTTTGGCAATTTCAAAATACAAAGTTGTCATTTTTTGTTTTCGATTATCAATTATCATTAAGATGGAAGTCAATTCACCAGATGAGTTTAAAGTGTCTGTATTTTTCGACATTCAAGCCTGTGCTGTTTAATAACATTTCTTCAGATGAACAATGATGAAATAATTGAAATCGGAAGGTTTAAGAGCAATAACCCAAAGTCGTAATAATCCAAAATGATATCTCAGTTTGGGTAGCGTTTATCTCGATGTGTCAGCGTACTAGCCTCAAGTGTTTTTAGTCAATTGTTTGCCAATCAATAATTAATTAATCGCATTTGCGTGTGTTTCGTATTCATTGATTACCATAGGTTTTATGTACTTACGCTATACGCAGCCGCCGGGCGACTTATATGACTGGTACGAGGACTATCTGCAGGACGAGGAGGAGATTGACGTTAAGGCGGGCGGCGGCCAGGTGAGTCAACTGTATGAGCCACCAATCAATATATAGATATATGTATCTAATCATAGCATTAAGCTCGCACTGTTCACTAAAGTAATATATTTATAATACCTTAATCAATTCCCGCAGGTGCTGACTATTGGACAAATGGTGTATCAGTTTATGACAAAACTGGACTGGTTCTCCACGCTTTTCCCGCGCATACCTGTGCCCATACAGAAGCAGATTGAGAAAAAGATTGAGCAATATTGCCGTGAGCAGGGCATCACCGTCAGTCAACTGTGCATGGGCCGTGCCCCAGCGGCGGCAACGGCGGCGCTTAATGCCACGGCAGCTGTGGCCACGGGCTGCGATGATTACGAGGTCAGCGGGAGCGGCAGTGGCGGGCGTGGGCGGCGGTGGTCATGCGATGGCGCGTGCCGGCCGGCGGCGGTGGTGGTGGTGGTGTCAGCCACGGTATGAGTTTGAGCGGTGGCTATCCGCCCAGCACCTATCGCAATGATCATGATGATCGCGACTATTATGGAACTCAAGCCTCTGGCTCATCCTATGGACGGAATCGCGGCTACGAGGATTACCCACCGCTGGCCATGTCCTCAATGCTGCCCTATGGCAGCTCGGAGCGCGAAAAGGCCCACGGTGGGGATAGGGGCGAGCGTCGGCGCAGCAGTAAGCACAAGAAGAAGCACAAGCACAGGCAGAGCTCGCGCAGTCGCAGTCGGAGCAGGAGTCGCAGCGACAGCCATGCACGGCAGCGGCACGAGCGGAAGCGCGATGAGCGCGGCAGCCGGCATCGGCATAACGATGAGCGGGAGCGGGAGCGGACTAGAGACAGGGAGCGGGAGCGGGAGCGACGCTATCATTGAGGTTGACGCCGTTGTTTTTTTGTTTTTTGAATTAGAGCAAACTGAACATTGTTTTTTACTAGAACATATACTTTTTTTGTAACCTACGTTATTCTCGTCCCCCTTCCTCACTCTCGATGCAAATCCAATCCGGAGCCCTGCCGCCTGCTGGACTCGTACTCAGGTTAAAAACACACGCACACACACGTACACCACACACACACACAGACACACACACATACACAAACTTAATCATACAGACAATTGCACCATGAGAAATATGGAACTTATTCTGTCACATATTGATTAAAGGAAAGATTAACTAAAAGACTATTTTAGGGCTTATTATCATTGTTAACGTTATAATTCTCACGTTATAATTTTCTTATGAGCAAATTTGGCGTGGAATCGCCCAGAAGCACACATTTTTTATATTATTTTTTTGTATTAATATAATCACAATATAATTCTAAATGTATAGTAAAATAAGATGGAAATTAAAAATTGAGTTAATGCCAGAAAAGGAGTAATATTTCTCATAGTGAATTGGCAGTATGACTTATGTTTTTGTAATTTGTAACTATCTAACTCTAATGCTAATTCTGCATTTTTCAAGTTGTGTTTATGCGAAATAAAAATAACATTTGTTTAAGTCAATTTCTTTCCTTTTTCTGATTATCTATGAAGTGTTTTGATTAGTGCTGTTATTTCTCAAATAAACTTAACTACATGAGAACCAGGGATATTGAACGAGACCTCAATGTTCCTCTGATAGCGGACGGAATCCAAAGTATAGCTGGAAGATACACGGAGAGATTAGCATCCCATCCAAACCGTCTTTCTAGACGACTGCGCAACTTCGGGCTGAGAGCCAGGAGAAGACTTAAACGTCATCACCCTCAAGACCTTCCTCATCGGCTCTTGACCTTATATTTCTTTCTTTCTATTTTATCCTATTTATCTTCATATTAATAACACTATAACTCCCTAATATTAATCCAAAATCCTTTCGAAATAGCTGTATATTATATCTTAGTTCATCTAGACATAGTTTCATTCTTTTCATGTCACACAAGCTTAAGTTGCCTTAATAGTTAATAGTATTCTACTCAAACTTATATTTCAATTACTACAAATAATAATTATAAGAAAATAGTAACTTATGGGCATAAGTATTATAACATAGGTGCACCTATAATTGCCAAAGGCGTCAAGTTCTTGAAATGTTTAACTTGGCCAGTATTTAAGAAAGTATTACACAAAATATCCTTGAGGCAATGTGTTTTATAGATCAAGAAAACTGTACTCTAATCTGTGTTGAGCTGTTTTTTAAGGCGGGGTCACACGATATGGCATTTTGCCACATAAACGGGCCCTAACCACTATTAATTGGCAGGTCAAGATCCTTTCATGTATTAATCATGTATTTTAAATTACTTAACATATATTCTTACTTTTGCCATATACAATTTTTTACGGTTGCTTTTGATAACGATATTATATACTTATATGACACGTTTCTACCATAGAAATCTTTAATTTTGATATACTGTGTGAGTGTGAGTCACAAAATCTCTATGGCAGTTTGCCATATGGTACTATGGTAGCTGCCCCATATGTGGCAAAATACCATAGTCGTGTGACCCCATCTTTAGGTAGGTAAAACCCACATAATTCAATATTAAAATACTTTGACCGGCAACATTTAGCAGCTAGCACCAAGCAGTTCAGCGGCATTGTAGGCAAGCAGAGCACTTCAAGTGGTGGCTGCAGTGCTGAAACTATAGTTTCTAGAATAGCTTCTGTGTTTGCTATCCGATCGCACAATAGATCAAAGCTAATTCAACTATCAAATTAAATATTTAACAGGCTTCACGTCAACAATTCAGGGTGAATAAAGAAAGATAGATAGGAAAAGTATTGGCTGGTATACGGGGGGATATTTTAAGGAAACTTGATCTGTTTAACGTATAGAGGAGCCCACTTACCAAACAACTGCCCTGCATATCTTACGAGTTAGAAGTTATCTTACAAAGAAATAAGATATAAACAAATCTTAGTCGTTTCAGAAGGACTACCATTTAGCTGGCTACCATAAAAATAACATTTTGTTTGAGGTATAAATAAATATGTAAATAAATATTGTATATGGGCAACTGTGCGGCCAGCAAAAATTGAGTTTGCATTTAGCAGCCGAGTGCGAAATGTGCGTTTAATGAATTAATGTTAATATTTAATATTTAACTAGCCAAAATGCGCGCCCAAAATAAACAAGATCTTTTTTTCTCCTTTGTCTCTCTGTGCAAGAGCTGTACTGTGAGCGTTTGTGTGTATGTGTGTGAATACACATACATTCATATAAGTGTGCACAGTATGTACTCTATAAAACGGACACCAACGTTTTCAGAGCGTTTAGCCGGTTAAGAGAGCTCTCACGGAATCAGGCGGGATCGGGACCATCTTTTTATATATGTATGTATATATTTATCCCAAACATCCGCCGAAATTCCTCTCGTATCCCACCCAAAATTGTATGAAATCAGTATCTATCATTTTGAATACAGCTTTAAGCTCATATTTGGGCATTTATGGTTTAAAAATTTGATCAGATTTCCAATAGACATATCAATGATGGGAAGCAAAAATAGGAAATATGACAAAGGCCTTTAATTCCATTTTTCCAGTCACCAGAAATCCCACGAGAATCGGGCCCCATGTGAGGGGACAAATTTTATCTGGATGGGTATCGCATTTCTATCCCGATTCCATCTGTAGATCAAGCCAAAGCGAACCTGTACCATTGTATTCTATAGTTCGCGGCTATATCTATAATATAATATCGTTCGTTGCTATATAATATGCAAATAGTTTGATCAACTTCAAAACTAACAGGCAGTCCAACAGAGAAACTAAAGAAGCCTATGTACATATATGGGCTAGGTTCGTCTATTATTAGTATTAAGAATATAGTACATAGATATAATATACTTAGATAGTAAAATACACAAGTTTATCGGAGATCCTTCCACACTTCTTGTTCGCAATTTTCTTAAAATGCTTGCATGTAAAATGGCGTGCAACAATTCAAAATATTGCATGAAAAATGGCGGGCGAGAAACATTAGATAGTTTACACATATTATAACAAAAATTGATCGGGCTTGTAGTATTCAATTGAAATTGAGGTAACATTTCATGAATGGCAAGTAAATTGAAGCTGCAAAAACTGGAAAGCTGGAAAGTGAAAATGGGAACATATCTGATCATTTCCATTTGTGGCCTTAGAAAGCTGTCCTCAAGCAGAGCTTTTACTGTATGCGCATTATGTACATATATATGTATTTATACTTGTATGTATGTATGTGTGTATGTATCAACAATAAAGCTAGCCTAGATTATTAACTAGCCGAGCAGCGCAGAGAAGCTTAAAAACAGCGGAGCAAGCCAGCACTCCGCGCCACACCGCCGCAACCCCGCATCAGCCCGCACCTGCCCGTTAACTGCAAACGATGTGTGAGAATTTGAGTCAGTTTCAGTTGGTCTGAACGAAAAAAACAAAAAACAACCAATATAAATAAAAAAGAAAAAAAGAAAACAGTTGCTTGCGCACAGTGAAACGCGAAACAAGCGCTGCTAGCGTCGTCGTCGCCGTTGTCTGCTCAGCTCTTCTCTCCGCGCTCAGTCATCATCGCCAGCGTCAACGTGTTGCTGTCGCGCCGACCGTTACAAAAGAATAATAATAATAATAAAACAGATACATATACATATAAAATACGTTGCGGGCCTAAAAGCATTAAGAGTTAAAAATGTAATTTGCATGTGTTTCAAACAGCAGCTAAAATTTAATATCTAAACACACACACACACACATACACGGACAGGCATTTGCAATTGATCAATGTCAGCGCATGGGAAAATGCAATGAATGAAATAACCAGGGTTCCAACAGTTCCATCTCTTTGCCAAAACAATTACAATTCCCCTAGATACACATGTTCGTACACTGACACAAAACCAATTGAATATAAATATGTTGTACTTTTGTTTTGCATTTTTAGTCAGTTTTCGAGATTAGCCGCATTTGTTGATTTTGGCGCTTGTGTGCCAACCCTGGTTACGATAACAGCGCCTGCGTGCGCACTGCGCACCTCAAAACACTTGCTTTGACCATTTTCGTGCACAGCAAATGTGCAATAAAAAACGCAAAGCTAAGGCTAACAGTGTGAATTGTATTGCCAAGCGTCCCTCCCTCTACACTTGTACTACAAACGGCTAACAATCGATGATCATTGTGGAAAGCTTTTGTGGTCGAAAGCTTTTAATTGAAAGTTTGCTCAACAAATTGTTTAATTCGGTCAGTGGGCCACTGGCCGCATGGTGGAACTGTATTAGGTGGTGTCATCTAAGTTGGTGCTATCAATATTGAGTTACCAGTCCGTGCATAGTGCTGTGAATCGATACGAGATAACATTAATTAGATATTATTGATATTAGAAGTAGCAAAGCATTAGTTCTAACTTCACTACCACCAGTTTACTATCGATGGTAGTCTTCGATATACCGATTGTGCCATTACATTATGTAATTCCTAAACTATATCTTTCATATAATTTCTTTTTGCTTGCTTGCTTACAGTGAATGTTGTTCATAGATTTTCTTGAAATTAAATATGTTCCAAAACGAATATTTTTCATATTAAATTTTGAATGTGTTTTACTACTCGTATTTCACAGTTTTTTAAGATCGAAAATTTGTAGGCATTAAACAAATCATAAAATTCATTATAATCTTTAATTATTTTTTTTAGTATAGAGGTCTTCAACTATATTTCTAACTACTGATAACGACACCAAATGCAGATAATATCAACCTTACTTAACAACTGGTAACCGGTTATTCTCATGATACCACCTAACACAATTACACCATGAGCTTGCACTTGCAATAGATAAAGAGAGAGAGAGAGAGAGAGAGAGCGCGCGAGCGAGAGAGTGTGATCGGGCGAATTTATTATCCTTCGTTTGCCATTTCGTCAAATGCATTGACGTATTGCAATTGCTGTTCGACCCAAAGATATACACACACATAGAAACACACGGCAGGTGTGGAGCCTAAAGTGGTTTCGATTTCGCAACTAGACAAAAGAGAGCGCGGGGGGGGGGCAGCTGGGAGAATGCGGCTGCTTAGCGTCATATCAGCGTCAGCAGCAACGTCAGCGTCAGCAGCAACGTCAGCGTCAGCGTCAGTGCCGTGCGTCTTGTCAAAAATTGCCATTTCTAAATGTGTGTGTTCACACATACTTACATAAGTACATATGTATATGTATATACATATCTACATACATATGTATGTATGTATGTACATATTTTTTGTTATTTTTAATTGCTTGTTATTTATGCCGCTGGATGGGCGGCAATTTTGCTGTCAAGCATGCGTCGCTGCTTGCCGTACGCCAACGACGACGCCGACGACACCGCCGCCGACGCCGCCCACAGGTTGCATGACTGATCGTGAGTGATGGCTTTGCTACACATACAAACAGACACACATACATATGTATGTATATATGTAGGTGCGCCCCCTGTCTTTCTATCTTTATCTCTCTTTGTCTGCCAGAACGCTGGTCGCTGGCCGCTGTTGCGTCTGCGTCGGACAATAAACGCGCGTCATTCTGTCGGCGTCGGCCACTGCCACTGACGTCATAGCCAGCACGACGCCGCATAAGCTGCGATGCCGCACCATGGGTCAATGTTGCTAAATATCAAATGAAATTCATATTATACTATTGGCATACTAATCTCTCCGTTAGCTGCTTTGCAATCGATCAGCGTCAATATCATTATTGCCAATTGAAAATGATGAAATTACCTGTGCAAATTGAATCATTGTCGCATTCCACGGCTTCATCATCGGTGTCACATTTGAGTGATGGGCCTGACAAACTGCCAAACAATAGAACAACAATGTAACCCGGCCTGCTGATTCATGGCTGCATTCTTCCCACTGTGCCGGGAACAGATATTTCAAGCACAGCTGTTTTTATGGCCACATTATTCTCATGTGCAACTTGCAATTATTCAAGCTATCTGGGATAGCTAATATACATACAATTTGTATATTTGCATTAGTAATGCAAATCTGGAATTGAAAAAGAGAGTTTATGAAGGGTTCGATCCATATATCAAACAAGTCAGAACTGCTATCATCAAGTGTTCCAGACAATAAGCAATGTTTTTCATATAAAATACAATTATCAAACGATAATATGTGTTCCAATTTTGATCAAATTTGTTTAAAGTATAATGAAACTTGATATTGCTGAGTTTGGTTGAGTTAGCTGGAAAAAAAGAATAGTTTTTCATGGAACAACTTATTTGTTGATCGATCGTTTCGAAGATACATATAGTGTACCAATTTTCATCAAACTAAGACAAATTGGAAAGAGATTAAAACTAATTTTGATGTGCTGAGTTTGGTGGGGATATCTTGAAAAACAACAGTCTCATATTCAATTGTTGTATGATCGGTTGAACAGCGGCTATACATATGTTATAGTGATTCGATACAGCTGGTTCCGACATGTGTATAAATATATGTACGTACAGCAAATAAACAGGCATCTGTGCGAAGTTTTATTAGGTGAAAGAAGAGGTACATACTAGCATAGAAGAGGCAAACAGTCTGGCGCTAGGTCCACTGATCTTAATGCTGATCAAGAATATACATATAAATATACTTTATGGGATTGCGAATGTCTTCTTCGTGACCAAAATTCAATTCTCCCGACGATGGAAAGTATACAAATTATAGTTTTCTTTAAGATTCGTCACTTAAGGAGCACCGGGTAAATGTAGGGTGATTTTGTCACCCTGGTGTTTTTAACCACCGGACAACTGACTAAATCGCTCGCCCTACAATAATTTCGTACATCATCAATGAAAATAAGACTCGAGCTAACACATCGGTAAATATCGCCCCATAAAATAACGATTTATTGATGTTATTCAAATGTCTAAGTTCGTAAAATAAATGCCTGAAACGTGATCCCTTGAAAGCTCTGCCATAAAATCAACATTTTACGAGCCTTACTTAAGGCGTACATTTGTTTAAGACAATTGAGAAAATAGAAATAGATTAACAACAATTTAAAAATCTAAGTGAGGCCTACATACATATATACCTATGTACATACTTCTCTATACACAGATCACTGTCAAGTCGCCGAACATTGGGTAGAACTAGCTCAAATTAAATTTCCCTTGCATTTTCCATTTAAAATCAATATAGTATACAATTATTATCTCCCTAATTCAACTAAAATATAAGCACATGACAAGCGTTAAATTTTTCCGGGAACTGTATGATTTTTTGTATACAAACTGTATTTATGAAGTAGTTGAATAATATAAATATTTAACCTATTTTTTTTGCTGAAATTATAGTTCCAGCTGCGCATCACTCGATACTTTAATTAAACAGTTAAAGTTCTGTATGCCTCATACACATTTTCAAGGAATTTCACGATTTCGTCAAAACAAACTAACCAAGTGATTGGATTACGTACATAAATATGAAATATATACATAGTTATGTTTAAATTGGAGTTAAGAGACGCAAGTCATTGAATACGTAATTAAACAGTTAAAGTTCTTGCTTTATTTGAGTTAAAGAGAACACGCAGAAGTTTTGATTTTTGTTACTATACATATAGAATTTAAAATAAGCATATATTATTGTTGAATTTTTAATAGGTATGAGATATATGTACACTGAAAATTTGTGATATTACTTTAAGCAAATGTTGAGGGTTACACAGGACTAGACGGTCAAGTCTACTTCATGAAGATTCTCCGATAATATTCAAGAAGCGTAGAGGGTTCACGTGCCCCGTTACAACTCTTCCCACACTCAGAAAAACAAGTCCTAGCTTTCAGAAAATCGCCATACTTTTAAAGCCAATGGCAGCTTACCTTATGTTTCAGATAGTTGATTTTTTAAATAACATGGTTCCGTATTTCTAAAAACTAAGGTCATCAATTCTAAAGTTGACAGCAAAGTTTTCTAAATACTAGAAACAAATTTCAAAATAATAGAGTTAAAATACAAAAATTAGGAAATATATTTCTGAAAATTATAAATAAAAATTATGTTTTTGAGATTGCCGATTTAGGGCCTATATTTCTACTTTTAAGAAATATGTTTCTTAATTTTAGAAATTATTTATATAAAATAGAAAATATTTCTGGATTTTAGGGCAATTTTTATTTTAGAAAATTCGATATAAATTGGCCCGTTGCGTTTTTGTTTGTGTAGAAAAAAATTCATGATGTAATCTTTATCATCCAAGTAAAATTTTTTCGGGAAATTAAAAATATACTACATATGTAGAAAAGTTTCGCAACTTTCAAGTCTAGTTTTACGGGAAACTAAAAAATACATAAATCTTAGAAACTTTCAGACCTGTTCCCACTTCCGATACCGATCATGTCCTGTGCAATCGAAACTATTCGAACATAACCTCAAAAATGAAAACTGAAAACGGTAAAAGGCAATCGAAAGCGAAACGGAATGGAATGGGAACAGTTCCAATCTGCTGCCAACGAAACCCGACAGAGTTTTTGAGCAGCAGCCAAGCATTGCGGCCCACTGTGCGTCAGCATATGACGACGTCTGTCAGTCTGTCAGTCAATGTGCTTGTATGTGTGTGTGAGAGAGTCTGTGTGTGTGTGTTTTTGTGCTTAAATGCAATTACGCGCTCAAGTTAAGAAAACTAGCAAAGCAATTGGAGCGCAGCAACAAAAACGAAATAAATAAATAAGCAGCAATAAGTGTGTGCGTGTCTATGTGTGTGTGTATACGTGCGAGATCATTGCACATTGCGTCAACGTTTCAAGATCACACAATTCCAATTCCAATTCCAATTCTGCCTGCAATTGCAGCCACAGTCAGCAGCAGCGATAGCAGCAGCGGCATCAAACAGTCAGCGCAACTGTGTGCCGCCGCAGCGGACGCGGTCGCGTACGCGGGCAATGAGCAATTACAAAAATTCAATAGAACGGCGTAAAAAACCAACAGCAGCACCTTCAACAGCAGCAGCAGCAGCAGTAACAGCAGCAGCCGCAGCCGCCACGCCGCCAGCAGCGATATAGCGTCGCTGTCAGCGCTGCCGTCGCTGTCGCCGTCGCCGTCGCAGTTTGAAGACCGAGTTTACAGCCAGAGCGACAGTTAAGCGACGGCAGCGGCAGGTGTCATTTGAATTGAAAAGTGCGCGGACGCGTCAAAAACTAAAAAAAAATCGAGCTTAAAAATAACGCAAAGCTGACGGCAACGCTAACGCCAACGCCAACGTCGACGGCGACGTCAGCAGCAATGAGTGCGCGCCGCGACGGTCAACAAAATGACGACGCGTACGAAAAGGCCCAAGCTGAAACCATAAACGAAACTGATTTCATGCTCAAGATAATGACAGCGATGCCGACGTCGCCGACGGCAGCGACAACGCTGACAACGTTTAACGTTCAAAATAAATGCGCGGCGGCAGCGTCAACGACGTTTAGTTATCAGAGAGCAGCGAAGCGTTGCGCACGCTTAAAGCAGACAACAGCAGCAGATAGCACAACAATAACAACATCATCAACAACAACAACAGCGCATGAACGTCAGCGTCGTCTGGCTAAGCACAAGACGCAACTGCGCGCCGCTTTCTTCAAGGATTTGAACGCGCTTGCAGCGCAGCAAACGTTGCAGCAGCAGCAGCGCGAGCTTCAAACAGCTTTTGACTCTACAAAGCGCATACAACAGCTGATTGAGAAATTTGAGGCCATGATTGTGCAGCAGACAGAGCAGCAGACACAGGCTCAGCTGCAAAAGCCCGCGTTAGCCAACAGTGCTGCCAACTCGGATGAGGGCTGCAACGCTGGCTGCGGCCTGAGTCCTTGCAGCAGCGACAATGAATGCGACGCCAGCGTTGGCGCTAGGCGCAAGCCAAAGGTGACGCGTTGCGCCAGCAGCGACTCAGCGTTGGGCTTGGAAGTGGATGATGTGAATATGGAAGTGCTGCCGCCGCCGCAGCGACGCATGACATTAACCGTTACTGATTTGCCGCTACGTCCAGCGCTTTTGCCATTGGCCGAGCCCACAGCGCTGCCCGATTCACCGCTAACCTCGCCGACAGCCGCTGCCGCTGCCGCAGCCATTGGCGTGCCCAGCAAAGTGCTGCTTGAGGAGCGTGTCGTGGCAGCGCTGTCGGCGCCGCCAAGCTCCCGACGCGAGTCCACGCAGAGCTGCCT
Source organism: Hirtodrosophila histrioides (assembly GCA_037075165.1). Lineage (NCBI taxonomy): Eukaryota > Metazoa > Arthropoda > Insecta > Diptera > Drosophilidae > Hirtodrosophila > Hirtodrosophila histrioides. Next base: position 656,996 of record JBAMCL010000217.1, read on the forward strand.
CAGCGATATGGGGGGCATGGGCGGGGTGCGTTATGTGCGCACCCCATCGGTGGTTGTATCCGATTATTCAGATGATATAACCGCCTGCGGCATTAGCATGGAGGAAATGGAGTATTTTCGCCTGCAGCGCTCGCGCTGCCAGCGTCGCTGTTCGCTGGAAGCGAACGCCGCTGCCGCCGGCAGCATCGGCAATGCCAAGGATGAAGCTCAGTCGGATGTGAGCGCTGCCAGCAGCTGCAGCAATCTCTATTACTGCGGCTCCACCATATCGGCATTAGATGGCGGCGAGTGCATTGTGAATGGCGTACGCGTCACGCTCAATAGGAAGTCGAGCCACTGCAGCAGCGTTGGCGACGAGGATGATGAGGATGAGGAGGAGCATTTGCAGGAGGTGGAATTGCAGTTGGAGCAGCAGCGGCTAGAAAGGGAGCGGGAGCGGCAGCTGAGCGAGCTTTTGGCTGCCACGCAGCTTGGCGATGGCTCTAAGAAGGTAGGCAGCGGCGTCGGCGTCGGCGTCGGCGTCGACGACGACGTCAACGTCAACAGCAGCCGCAGCAACGATGCCAACGTCACATTTATAGGAAATCTCAATTAAGATAAAAGACAGACGAAGACACAATTTTGTATTATTTTTTTCCTGTTCTTGTTTATAATATAATAACTATTATTTTTATAGCTTATATAAGTATATTTAACTGTAATATGTTTTTTTTTTTAAATACCCTTGCAGTCGGTATTATAAAACGTTTCCGAATCCATAAACTATATATAATATATATATTCTTGCGATGTCCGCCTGTCTGTCTGCTCTTTCTAACCTAGTCTTCCAGTGTTAGAACTATTTTGATAAAACTTGGATCGGATGGTTCTTTTTCCAAGGCAAAACAGAGTATATCGGAACTGGATTGGATCACCACATCTTATAGCTGTCATATAATTTATCGCACGAAAATTTAGTTGTATGAAAAACTTTGTTGTTTTATAAAGATATATCGGAACTGGATTGGATCACCACATCTTATAGCTCTCATATAAATTATCGGACGAAAATTGAGTTGTATGAAAAAACTTTTTGTTTTTAAAGATATGTATCTCAATTTCACTCACCTAATGAAAGTTTCTATATACAAGCTGTCTAAGTTTGAACAAAATCGATCCATTATATCTTATAGGATCATAGGATCGATGATAAATCGGGTGAAAATTGAATATCTGTGTGAAATCAATTAAAAAACCTATTTAATTTCACAGCAAACTTAGGAATTGCGAGCTTAATTATATTTTCTACCTTATTATATCACAATCGGAAGATCATATCATATAGCTGCCATAGGAAGGATTGGTCAGAAATTGAGTTATTTTATGATATACTTTTCTGTCAGGGTATGTACTATATAGTATATTTGGAAACCAGAAGGTTTTTCCGTTATTTTTTTTGTTATTTTGTTTTTTTTTTTTGCACAATATAGCAAAAGTTTCAGATATTAGAGTTAAAATAGATAGAAAGAGTTAGAATATGTGGAGTGTGGAGCATGTGTATGTGTGTGCGGGTAATTAATTTGGCTCTTATCTTATCTTATAAATGAGATTCCGCGGAACGTTGTTGTTGCCTTTTTTTCCCATTTTTTTTTTGTTTTTTGTATCTTATGACTCGGCGCCGACAAATGATGATGATGTTGAAATTGGGTGTGCTGATAAAAAATTGTGGCACAGACTTATATGCGTCTATATAACCAAAGCTAGCTGTGTTATCACAACAACAACAACAACAGCAACAAGAAAGGTTCCAGCAACAACAATTAGGGCGACAACAACGACAAACGCTTGCTTATCTTAGTGATTAACTCTATGTATTGTATTATAGATATATGTATTACATTCTTCTCTTTATATTCCATATTACTACATATATGTATGTAGTATATATACAGCAACAATATAGGAAACAACAACAACAACAACAGCTGCACAAATTTGTTGTATACATCTTTGGATATACTACATACTATGTAATTAAATCATAATATAAATATATATCAAAGTACGTATGTGTAACCCGTATACTGCAATACATAAATATATTTATAATCACATATACTATATATACATACATTTATTCATGTACACTCACATGATATGATATTTAGCGCTTATCTAGGCCCTATATATCTATGGCAGTTTTATAACCCTCTGACATCAGAGGGCTTCGGCTTCGGCTTCTCTCTCGAAGGTACTAGCTGCAATTGCAGCTTTCGGGTTGGGAGGCGTGTCATTAGCCATTTGTCATTTGGCTAATCAAAATAAACAAACGATATCAGTACCAGGTTTCCAATAGGTTTCCCTTAGTCATTTAGGTATTTGAGTTGGCCAAAATCTCAATCGCAATGGGCTTCAACGAACGTGCATTAATACCAATTTAATAAGTTCGAGTTCCACACGAAATTCCACTTGGAATTCGGCCTAGTTTTATGTAACGGACACAAATCTTTAAATACGCATTTAAGCCATATAAGTCGACCTTTATGGAGAGTATTCCCAAGTGGGGAAGTCTTTGAAGGAACTGTTGAGCTAGATTGTGGGTTCAAATACCGAACTGGGATAAGAACATTCTGATATCTGACCCGAAGACCCTAATCGTGGCTGATATTAGTTTGTTAAATCACTTTTAAACTAGTATACCTTATAATCTTCAATTTTATAGCTAGTATTATAAAATTGTTCAAGAGATTGTTCAATGTTAGTTAAAGATTTCTTGAGTTTCTCATTGAAGAACCCAGTTTCTCATTAGTGTTAAGCGTATTCTTGTTTTAGGCACGTTTAATATTCTCTGCGTGTTTCTAGCTTAGAAAACAAATCAATTTCGTTAAACATTCCCTGAAATGTACTCGTGTTTAGACGCATATTTTCACTTAGTATAATTGAACTAGTTTCGCTTATCTTTTCTACAATTCAACCTCATATATTATTTCTCTTGCTTTTACGTTCCAATTCAAAAAGAAAAGCTAAGAAACTTATATGCCCCGTTTGTATTCATATTTGGGATCAACTTTACCCAATAAATCTAACTCTATCTATCCAATACGGAATATTTAAATTAGAATCTTAAATAACGCTTATAATGTGATTAGGTGAGATATTCATTAGTTCACAATTTCAGAGTTCCATTAAGAGAACAATCATATTTGTATTACTTTTCTATGAAAAGATGTTTTAAAACGTACTTTATCTGACTAATAAATATAAATGAGAGTCAAGAACGGAAAGTTCGTTGATTTGATAAGTGAAAACCCATAATTAAAGTTAAACCCAGTCACAAGCACATCTTGTGTGAGAATATTCATTCTCTAGAATCGCGAGGTGAAAATTGGTAATACCTTTACTAGAATGTATATATTATACGAGTACGAGTATATACTCCCTGCTACTAAGACTCTTCTCCGAACTCCAGTCTGTATCCTCAGCGGAGTCATCCTTTTCAGTCTTGATAGCTCTATGAATTGAATTCTATATCAATGGCAAGTAGTTCCTCTCCGAAGTCCAGTCTGTATCCTCAGCGGAGTCATCCTTTTCAGTCTTGATAGCTCTATGAATTGAATTCTAGTATATCAATGGCAAGTGAATTTAATCCGCAAAATCATGTCTTATGTGAACAGGAATTTTACTAGATAACTATTATACTTATGTTTAATACAATATCTATAAAGAATACAGGTGGAATCAACAAATTTGATATATCCAAAAGTAAGCAAGGGAATACAGTTACGTAACAGAGTACATTGCAGTCGGGAACTTCCAACATCTTACTTGCTTATTCCTGTTTCTACTTTGCGTGTTCTCTGTTAAGTCAAAAAGCTTATGGGCTTATGATGTGGAATTATGGTATTAGTAATGGACAAATGGATGACCTTATGGAGATTGTGGAAAGTTTTCAGTTACTTTTTACTCTCTGTACCCATAAAATGGGTAAAAAGGGGTTACTAAATCTTTTACTTTCAAATTTTGGCATATACTACGTAAGTATATGTAAGTAGGAAAGAAGTGTTTCTAAGCTGCCAGATGATTATATAAATTCTAGGAAGTTTCCCAGAATTTCTATCTGCTTACCAAAAATGGCAACATTTCCAAATATTTCACAATGACAAACAAATTCTTCATGGAATTGTGTCAGTATATGCAATATATATATATAAATATTTATCAACTCAAAGTAAAGATGACATCTGAGCTGCATTTATTGTTTTATGATATCAGTATTTGGCATTCTTTGGAACCCCATTTCCTCGTATCCTCTCAAACAGTGGTGACATGGAGAGAGGGAGGTGGAAGTGAGTGGGGGCAGCATTTGTTTAGCTAACCAAATTTTGCATTCCATTTAGGAGATTCTGAACTCGACATTGCGTCGTGGTCTTCATACGAATTTCATCCGTTGATTACTTAAGATAAAGATTTGTTGTTTTTATGCTCTGTTTCCAAAACTAATGTTTGAATAAAGAGCATATTGGGTTTGTGCAAGGTCCATCTGGGAAACAATCAAGCTTGGTATCGAGATATAATATATCAGACTGGAAAACAGAGTATACAGCAGTCGTGTACATGTTTTTTATTTGTTTTTTGGTTTTGTTTTCATGGCGTGGGTGTCAAGGCAGCGAATGCTGTGACGTCACTGGGCAGTTGCCTTAGGTATCTTGGGGCTCCAGCCGCGGTCATTAATAATGGCAAATCTGGGCTCTGACTTGGCGGGTCCGAGGCCATAAAACTTTACAGCAACAAGCAAAATTAGCAAGAAAAAAACTAAAAAATAAAATGTGAAAAATAATAAACAAGATAGATAAGATGTTTGTACATACCGAAGCTTAGATGCCCTTACCCTTAACAAGTGTAGAGATCAAGGATATAAGATATAAGACTTTCTAAAAGAGCTCGCATATGCTTATCAAAACTGAACCGATTCTTAAATAAGACCTTCGGACGGGATCGGAGTCCGCGGAAGTATTAGAAGCAAACATCCCCGGGGGTGTTGTAATCGGGAGTAGACAAATATTTCGGAATGGTCAGGATGGTTTTTGGGATCGAATTAGCTTCGATAAGCTTAAGAAAATCGCCATTTCATAAAATTCATCCTAAAAGCCACAACAAAATTTCTGTTTAATAGAAATAATTTCTAAATTTGAAAAACATATTTCTTAAATTCAGAAAAAAATAAGGTTAAGGTTGGCTACAATAGAATGTTGATTTGTCGTACATTTAAGGGCATTTATTTTTCTGAGTGTAGATACCACTATTGCTACGCATTAGTTCCTTAAATTTCTTTCGAATTACTGCATGGAAAATAAAATTGGTACTTGAGGATAAAGTTTGCATCTTAAGTTTTCTTCAACAAACAAAAATCTAACTAAGAAACTTCATCGTCTATTTCTATTTATATTTCTTTATCTTGAGTTTTACTTTGTATGGTTTCTGAACAAAATTATAAATTTTCCAGGTTTCTTTTTCGGTGTAGTTTCATGAAGGTAATTTATCGAACGCAGGTATCGATGCTACTTAAAGCTATTGATAAATTTGCTTAAGCTCATGGCCGAGTATTTCATCTAGATGTGTTTAGATTCCAACTGCGTTGATATGGAAATTTGTTGAATGACGTTGCACAGCGATCATTGTTGATGGGCCGCATAACACTTAGCATTATTATTGGATAGTGTTGGCTTTCCTTGTTGTTGTTGTTGTTGTTGTTGTGTTCGGTGTTGTTGGAGCTAAGTAACTGCTTGGAGAGCTTGTTGTTGTATGTTTTTTATGACATAGTCGCGGCCTTCCGTCAGCCCGTGGCTGTGACAGTGCCGCCGCTACCGCTGCCGCCCTGCCCCGCCCCGCTCCGCTCCGCCCAGTCGGCACGTAGTCAATCGTATCTAATCAGCCTATCAACGCCGGCGTCGCTGCCCGCCTGATCGCCCGCCCGGCGAGGCTTGATTGTTGGGGGTGGCTGCCCGCTTGAATTATGACGTCCGCTAATGGCGCGAGAAATCGATTAAGCTGAATGCGGCTCGGTGTCGGTCTCCGAGTCAGACTCCGTTTCGGTCGCGGGGCACAGCCTCTGCGGTGGCCCCCACCCTCGTCCACCCCCGTCCACCGACGACGTCGCCGTCGCCGTCAGCGTCAGCGTTGGCGGCGACTTCCGTTGACGTCAGCAGCCCATCAACGACCACCGTGTGATCGTCAAAGTAATTACATGATCGAGCGGGCGTTGCTGTAAGCCACGAAAAAAAAAAAATAATATTAAAAAAATAGCAGCAAAAACCGCAAGTCAAGAGTAGCATAAGGCAAAAAACAGCAGCAACAACAACAACGAACGAACAACAACAACAACAACAACAACACCAAAAAAAAGAACAGTGTTGGGGTATTCACTGTGCGCAATTTGCGTCATTTGCTCTTGTCGCTGTTGTTGGTATACCCTAGCGAAGAGCATGATGACTATGCCACTAGCTATGTAACGCACTGGGAAAGATCATTCGATTCACATTCCAGAATCAAAATGATTCGATTTGTACTAGTTCAGTATCTAGATCATTCGATTTATGCTAGTTCAGTATCTAGATTTTTTCTATTAATATTTCAGAATATTGATCATTCGATATACAGTATTCAGATCATTCGATTCACATTCCAGAATCAAGTTCATTTCATTTACATTCCAGAATCAAGTTCATTCGATTTGTACTAGTTCAGCATCTAGATCATTCGATTTATATTCTAGAAATATAATGATATTTTCTATTAATGTTTCAGAATATTGATCATTCGATATACAGTATTCAGATCATTCGATTCATATTCCAGAATCAAGTTCATTCGATTTACATTCCAGAATCAAAATTATTCGATTTGTACTAGTTCAGTATCTAGATCATTCGATTTATGCTAGTTCAGTATCTAGATCATTCGATTTATATTCTAGAAATATAATGGTATTTTCTATTAATATTTCAGAATATTGATCATTCGATATACAGTATTCAGATCATTCGATTCACATTCCAGAATCAAGTTCATTTCATATACATTCCAGAATCAAGTTCATTCGATTTGTACTAGTTCAGTATCTAGATCATTCGATTTATATTCTAGAAATATAATGATATTTTCCATTAATATTTCAGAATATTGATCATTCGATATTTTCCAGCAATTAGATCATTCAATTTTTATTAATTTCATAATCAAAATAATTATATTTTTTATTCTAGAATCAATATCATTGTTTTCTTATTTCTAGATATAAGTTGATATATTTTATTTATACTCCAGAATGTAGAATTTATATTTCAGAATCTAGATTCTAAAATATAAATAAACAAGGTTTGATCTTACATATATTAATAAAATATATTTTTAAGATCAATCCTTGTTTATTTATATTTCAGAATCCAGATCTTCCTATCTATATTCTATAATCAATCCTTTTCTATTTATATTCCAGAATATAAATAATTATATTTATATTCTATTGTAGAATCATTATATTATTATGATGAAGTCGAGTTCATTCTGTGTATCATCATCTTCATTTTTTTGTAGTCCAGAATCAGGATCATTTATTTTAATCGATACCTATCTAATTATATTCGAGAATCAAGCCTATCTACATTCTAGAAACCATCTTTTTCTATTTATATTCCCGAATTAAAATATTTGTATTTGTTTTCTAGAATCACGATGTGTCAATATATATTCTAAAATCCATATCGATCCAATAAAGCTCATTCAAGATCCAAAGATTTTTTGCTTTTACTACGAGCAAGCAACCAAAAAAGATTTATTAAATTACTTTAATAGTTGTCGATAATAATCGATTGATTGAAAGTTTTACATCTATTGGCACTATCGACAGCTTTGATGGCTGTTTTTCGAGTTACTATCGAGGGTTTCTAGAGCTCTCGATTCTTTCAAAATACATATATAATCTGCAAAGTCAGAAGCCCTTTATCATACACATTTATACTCCCTAAACCCATAAAATGGCTAAAAAGGGGGTACTACATCTGTGCACATGTATGAAACAGGCAGATGGAGACATCTGCGACCCTATTAAGTACATGTGTTCTTGATTAGGATCAAAAGAAATTTCGATTTGGCCATAACCTACTGTCCGTCCGTATGTATTAGCGCATCGATCTCAGGAACTATAAAAGCTAGAGACATCAAATTTAAAATGTAGGTTCCTGTATACCATACGCAGATCAAGTTTGTTTCCAATTTCAGATATCTCCCTCCGTTCCCCCGAAATGCGATAAAAATGTTTTATACCAACTATTTTAAAGATATAGCTTTGGGATTTGGCATGTATAATACTTTCGTCACCCTTAATTTTACGCTCTCTCTTGTGTGTGTGGGTCTTTGTATATGTGTAAGTGTACGAAGATGCGATCGGTTATTTTTGACAGGGAGTTTTGTAGTCGGGTATACTCTTACTTGTTATAGTTAGAGTCAGCAAATTTAATAAGAGGACTTCTGTTGATTTCCTTGGACGATGGGAACAGAGTATATATTAGTCAGTAGCTTCCAACTGCAGTGTTCTTGCTTGTTTTGTCTCCGTTTTTGCGTTCTCAATTTTCACTGAATGCAATCCGAATCCCGATCCAAATTCGAATCCGAGTCGTTGTCGTTGTCGTTGTCGCTGCCGCTGCCGCTGCCGGCAGATCAAATGCAATCCGAGTGTTATGGGTGGAGTGGAGTGGGGTGGAGTGGAGTCGCTCTTGGCGTCGCCTGGGCCCATCGGGAGTTGCGTGCCGGGTGCCGCCAGCATATTTGTCATTCCTTCGGCCGCCTGGTGGCAAGCTGCAAGTTGCAGGCAGTGTTTTTTGTTGCCACTTCTCTTCCGCACTTCCTCCAACTGCTGCTGCTCCGATTGCCTTAAAGGTTATGTCGCCTGTCGCGCGACACCCAAACACGACGACGATGCAACAACAACAACAACAACAACTCGCACACGGCACAAAAGCGGTGCATGCAACACAGCCGCAATCTCTACAGCTGTGGCATGCCGCTACACTGCAAACAGTTGCCCAGCTGCTGCAGTTACTAAACTGTTCAGTATTCGTTGTGGCAAACCTAGGAGAAAAACCCTAAAATTACTCAAAATTAGATCGCAACGGGAGTCGGTATTCCCGTCAGAATCGGGATAAGTTTCATGTCCCGAAGGCTTTTCCGATTATCCCGCCTTTCACGAAATTCATCTCTGATCCCTCAACATTTTATATTAAAAGGAGGAAAGCAAAAAGTATTAACAAAAATAGGAAAACATTAATAGAATTCAATAAATTTTTTTATCCTACAAGAAAATCGGGAGGGATACAGAATGGAATACGATTTTCTTTCCAGATTCCAGGAAAGATTAGACAACTTATTAATATATAGAAATATAAGTTGTATAAGCCTTGCCGCAATCTAAATATGAAAAGTATGAAAATAGGGACTAAAAGTTTTCCTAGTTTTCATACGTTTTTTTTTTGTTATTGTTGTTGTATTGACTGTTTGATTTGTTCCTCAATTTTCCGTAGATTCAATTTTGATAGTAACGTGTTTGTTTTGTTATAATGAAATATAGGAATCGCACATGGGCATCTAAAAGGACTTCTTTTGTCACGTCCGCAACGGCATTTTACTGTTCATTCAGATCGTTGCTGAACCGGTTAAGAATTATATTTTAACATAACAATTAATAGTACTTCCTGAAGAGAAAATATTTAAAAATTTGGAAATATGTTTACTTTTGAAAGGATGAAAAATGGAAGATCAACCATTGTGTAAATATAACTTTAACAGATTAACACAAGCCCCAATAAATTAAGTAATTTCCTCCATCTACGAGTATATCTGATAAATTGCTCACAGTGTAAACGGGAAATTATGGCGACAACATTTTGTGGCATGTCACAAACAGACATTTGGACAGACAGAGAAAACGCAACACAGGAAATGGAGCGTGTTCCCAGTCTAAAGATCTTTTGCCAGTTGGGCGCCAGTACAGTAAGGATTGCTCAGTAGAACATTTAAAGCCAGCAGAATCGATTGAGACTAGCATATTATAGCACACCATAGTTGGGTTACCCTTTCTCAATCAACATAAGGGATTCATTTGTTGTACATAGTATGCTAAGGATTTAAGATCTCCATATATTGAAGATACAGTTAAAACCTTCAGAGTTTCTAATGTATACGAATGTGATGTGTTATGATATGATATACTGAAATACTTCAATGAAAGCTCACATTATATTCCAGAAAATTTTGGATAGTATCTTTAGAATAATCGAAAGAATCTCTAGAAACAAACTTATCATTTCTGCACACTGAACTTACATAAGAAGTAGAATCTAACTGCGCTTGAAGGTCGCTCGAAACCACAAAGAAGAAACATGATTTGATATAACAGATGATTGCGAGACCTTGTAGTATACAAATGTTTTGGAAGCAGGTACCAAAATAGCCCAAAGGGCAGATAAGATAAATGCAATGCGTGTGTTATCGATAAATAGCAAACAAGTTGAACTTCAATTTCATGGTAATTTGGGAAACTCTATAAAATAATACACTTTATATGCAGTCAACAATGTGGGATTAGTCTTTCTCAATCCTAAGTGTCACTATTATATTTCCGATATATTAAGTTGTTCCAATGACGATAACAAAATTTATAGCAAACTTTCAAGATAGGTTTTGAAATCTTAGCTGAGGATATTATAAATCTTAAAATCCATTGAAAGAGAGTTTTCCGATCCCACTAAGTATACATACATATTTCCTAACACTATCAAAGTCTACTAGTTCTTCTATGAAATAGCTTTTCGTTTATAATGAAATGCCAACTACTTAAGTTCACTAAATTTATGTATTATTATGTCTATCAGATTACTACGAGTGTATCTTATAGCTGTCATAGGATAAATTGGTCGATAAGGGAGTTGTAGTTAGAAAAGTATCTACTTCTTACAGATATATTAACAGAATTGTCAACTAAACTAAGCCATATTCAGTTTGATTGATCCAAGTTGTAAGAATACATCATTCAGGAATAGGAATCATCGGTGAAAACTAAGTTTTTGCTTGAAAACACAGGGTATATATATATGTCTTTGACACCCTGCAGAGAGCTGTTCTCTCTTGTTGAAATAATTTTGAAAATATTCCCAATTCGAAATAGATGAATTTCTTGTTTACATCGACGATTGCGTTGAATCTTGGGTTTCAAATTCGCATTGGTGCTCATTCCAAATGTATCTCATTGTGCGAGTATCTGTTGCATGTGGCCGGACAGTCGATATCTATGACAGCTATGAGCTATGAGCCAACGGTCTCAGTGAGTGTTTGTCTGGGCGTGTTTGGGGCTCGTATGTGAGTACGTCGTTGCCTGTGGCTTATCAGGAAGCCCCATCTGCCTGACTTCATAAAACACTTAAACGCAGTCTCCCTCTCTCTTACTTGAGACGGGGAATGGGGGATGGGGGATGGGGGATGGGGACTGCAGCTGGGCTGGAAGACTTGGGCGACTGAAGGCTGGGGCCAGGCGTCAAGTGGGCAATTAATAGCGTACAAATATTGTGACAGCCGCCAGAGCCTGTCATAAAGTTGCTGGCCGATCGGCCAGTCCGATTAGGCCATGGCCAATTTGCATATGAAAACGCAGCGGTAGACAGCCTGATCTCTGTATACTACGCATGGTTTCTACTGGGATCGCTTGGTTCGTTCGGGGCCAACCATTATGCAAATCAAATGCATGCCGACAATTTGCCGGCCGCAATTAGCAGCCTTGTTGAGGATCGTATAGATCGCACGATCCTATGCCCAGACTCAGGCCCTGCCGTATCCTGACAGTTGTCGCAATGCTTTTCATGTTTCAATCAGCGCCATTATTCCATCATGTTGTCATTTGTGGCGTTGTTGTTGTTGTTTCGTGGTTGTTGTTTCTTGATTTATGCCGCGATCAGTACCTAGGATTAACCCGAGAGGAGGAGTAGGCACAACAACAGAGAGAGAGGAACATATACAAATAGAAGCAAATCAAGTAAGAGTACTCTAATCAAGATTACTCGACTGGCAGTTACCCTGCACACATCTTTAAGCTCACATTTGCATGCAAGCAATAGGGTTATTTAAGTTCTTAAATACGTTTAGTTATTATAATCGGATCTCCATGAAATTTTTACTATAAGTAAAGGGCATGTTAAAGTATACGTAATGCAAAAATCAAGCCTATATACTGTAAATTGCCCTTATAAATGGCGATTAACCGGTGGTGTGCGGAAACGATTGTATCACATTTTTTAACAATCTTGATTTTAGTATTGTAAACAAGAAATTTTATACAGAATGTGATGTTCTTCAGTTCCAACAGACTCTGACTTAGAAGAGAGATGGGATCGGGACGGGAAATCCGCTGGTACTGAAAAATTCGTTGCGATCGGGAGAAATTGCAAAATTCCAACCCGAAAGTCCCGAACCAAATCTTTGAAATACAATAAATAGCAATGACTTTAATTATAAATGCTACTCTGAATATATATATTTTTTGGCAGAGTTTTAAGTTTTGATTGCACTTTAAAAAGAAGGAAATGTTAGTATAATCGTTCATGTTTCAAGGAATCGGGTAAAAGGCTCCAGATCCGAAGGAAACTTTGAGTAAAAAACCTCAGAAGAGCGGAATCGAGATGGAAACCAATTTGTTTGGGCACAATATTTTGGTATATATTTCAACGTGAACGATTTTCTTTATAATGAGACAAAGCCAATGCTTTATATACGCCGATTAGTTATTCACCAAAGTACTATTATTGGGTTAGCATGATATTTTACATTCAACTATCGATATAAACATTTTAGAACGATGTTTCTGAATATATATCGACAAAGGGACAATATATCACAAGCAATACCGTTTTTGATCGGGGTAATATTTTATTTTATAAATACCGATATATCGATATATGGTATTTTATCGATACATTTTTAACATGACTAGGATAGATTGAGTCTATTGTTGCTGCTGATCAACAATTTTTGTAGGCGTATATCTAAAGCAACATCATATTTGATCGGGGACACAAGAATATCGATATATGGTAATTTATCGATACATCTTGAACATGGCTAGGATAGATTCCATCTGTTGTGAACCTGCTGATCAACAATTTATGTAGGAATATGTCAATAGTAACATCCTATTTGATCGGGGTAATATATTAACATAAGAATATGGTAATTTATATGGTAATTTATCGATACATCTTTAACTTAATCTGTTGCGAATCTGCTGATCAACAATTTTTGTACGATCAACATATTTGATCGGGCTAATATGTTAACTTTACTGCTGCTGATCAGGAATATATATACATATACGAGTACCTTACCCATTCTCGCCTCTTGCACAGCTTGAGTATATCGTTTTTTAAGACCATTTGGAAATGGTTACAGGGCATAAAAAGGCATCGCTTGCTGATCGCTCGGCTCGGCTTGTCGCTCGGCACGCCGTTCGGCTGCTCCTCGGCCTGAACCGAGCGTCGCTGTCATCTTGGAGCTTTGCTTGCGGCTGTCGGCCCAGCGAAGCGTTCAGTTGCTCGTGCGCCGTTCCAAAGTCAACAAGCGATCGCCCAAAAGACTTTAGCACCGCCTCGCGAACGCGTCTCGCTCTCGTTTTGCACATCCGACCGACCGACCGACCGACCGCCCGCCCGCCCCCAGGCTGCCTACCCCTAACCCTGCCGTTTGCAGCATTCCGATTGCTGTCGAAATTGTGCTTGAAAAACGATTCTTCATTATATAGTATTACTATAGATATCACATCAAACATACTATATATTTTTTGTTGTTTTTTTGTTATTTGTTATTTGTTGTTTGTTATTTATTGTTGCTGTGGCAGCATAACTGTTTTGTGAGAACTCAAACTGAAACTCTATCTAAAACTTAAACCGAAACTGTATCTGTATCTCAAACTGAAACTGAAACTGAACAGCGCCCGCACACAGGCAGCACCAAGTAAGTAAAAAAATAACTAAAAATAAATTGAAATAAAATCTCTCAGCCGAAAGTTATCTGGGAGTTTGTTTGGTTTGCTGTTTGCTGAATTGCGGCACCAAATTGATTTTGTTGATTTTGTGGCCAGCTTGTTAATTAAAAGCTATTTTTGCGCCTCGACCGATGCGATTTATTAATTTGCTCTGCACCCAAAACAGCTGGCAGATACATTTCTTTCAACTAACAGATACTCTGCTATGCACCATTTTGCAACCCATCTGACAGTTATATATCTTCAAGATAGTTCATTTACTGTCGCCTTAACAGTAGCAGCAACATTTTGCTAATGATCTTGCAAGAAGATACTTTTTATTCCAACAAATACTTTTCTTTGTCTAATAATCAAGCATTTTGTAACTGATACAGAAATTTTATATCTGCCAGATGCTCAAACTAACAGATACTTTCTATAAACTGTTAAATACTTTGCAGCGCTTCATTTGCGCGCTTATGCATAATTTATACAGCTCTAAGAACATTATTTACATGATCTTGCAGTTTTATATTTAATAGATAGCTTTGATTCAAGCAGTTACTTTAAGTAAACAAATTTATAATATGCATTTGTTAATGATCTTGCTGTTGATTACATAAAGATACTTTTTATTCTGAAAGATACATTTGTTTCACAGAGTATTGAAGTCGTTTGTTAAGTGACTTTTGAGTATTTGATTCAGTTTGGAAAAGATATTGTAAGATTGACACTTGTGTATTAGAAGATACTTTCGTACTTTACACTCCTTTCATTGAATACTTTGCAGTTGAATTCTCTCTCAGCTAATTTTGATGACTTTCAAATTGGTTTAGTTTTGAAAGTTGAAAGTTTAAAGCGCCTAAGTATTTGGAATATACATTTACTTTTCAAAACATTGACAACTTTTGAAATTTTCTAACTCAGCTTTGAATTAAAGTTGTATTTTTTAAGCTGAGATACTTTGGTTACTTTCCATGGTATTTCCTTTTGAAATGACTTCAATTTGACTATAAGCAAGTATTAACAACCAACATAAACTTAATACTCTTGGCTAAGAACGCAATTGCTTAGAATGAATCAATGAATTCGTGTTTGGCTTAAGCGCAATTAATTTTGTGAGCCTAGAGATAGTTGCAGATACTTGTTAGACTAGAGCTCGAAGCTTTTTACTACAAGAAAAAGGCTACATTTCTAAGTGAAAGAGACTGGTTTTGTGCGTTCTTTGTGTTGCAGCAAACCCAAACGTAAACGCAAACGCTAAAAGATACTTTTGTATCTGTGCCAAGCAAACGGATTGACCCTTGCCGACTGGCAACTGGCAACTACCATAAACAGCAGCCAGGCAGTTGCAGTTGCGCATTTATGGCCAACGCCGGGCAACAGGCAACAGGCAACATGCAACATGCAACAGGCAGAGTGGACACAGACTAGAGTTGCATCAAGTCGTGCGTAACAAGTTCAATTGAACGACTCACCAAACTGAACTAATGAACTATCTAGAGATGGGCAGCTGTAAGCGAAAAATACTCTAACATAACAGACCAATTTGCGAATAACAGCGCTTTTAGAATGTGCATTAGGAAAGCCAACTGAAATATAAACTTAACTACAATCTTTGTCTATTGTAATTTGAATGTTTCGTCAAACAATAGCCCTGTAACATATTGGATCACATTGAGCATAACAGCAAAAATGAGTTCCATTCGAATGGTCATTAACATTTACTCAGATGTTAATTAATTAACAGCTCCGCTAAGTGCGGGTGTCCCGTGACTCTTCAACGATTTTTATATAACCAACGAAAATGTGTGTTCGACGCCAAGGTTACTAAAACCAACTTAGGGAATCATACAAAAATGCGAACTAAAAATACCAATCGAAGGAACTAAGCAATTGAACTACTTAAACAAAAGGGGAAACTATATGACTAATTTGATTTGTCAACAAAAAACTGAGCTACTTAATTGATTTCCTCAATTAAAGTACCATATATACAACATAAAACAATTGAGAACGTTGCAGTCGGACGCATCCGACAGCAGAATACTCTGTTTCCAGTACGGTATAATTGGCTTTTTTGTGGGTTCGGAAAGTGAGATATTTGATGACTCTACCTGTACAGGTATGGCAGATCTTGACACTTTATAAACTGAGGGTACACATCCACATGTGTAGCAAGTTTGGTTGCTCTAGCTTCAAGGATGTGAGAACAAATTGCGACAAGCGGATATTTCGCAAACTAATAATACTCTTTTCCCTTCGGGAACAGAGTATAAAAAGACGCGCAAGCTAAACAAACTACCGAATTAAAGAAACAAACGATCTGAAAAAGCAAACCTACAAACTAAACAAACGAGCCAAGCGAGTTAATGGAGACACTTAACTACTAATGGTCACTTTTTCAATGTCTACATAACAGCTATGTGTCAGATAAACAGTCAGATAGAGACAATTTCGGTGTTTTCAATATCTGCAAAAGGCAATGTGACTTTTAAGCGCTATCTGGTACTTTATCTCCTATCTGGAAATGTGACTTATAAAAGAAAGAGCTGATGGCAACCGTTTTCCAACTGTTGGACAATCGTGTTTGTGTGGCAAGCGTTGCTGCATACAAATAAAACTATACAAAAATGGGTTTTAGCTTAAACTATGCGATTTATGGAAGAGTTTTTACACTCGAAAGCCATCTCCGTTTAGCTTTAAGAAGCGCTGAAAGATCAGCTTCTTTCTCACAACAATCTCTGTACAATTTTTTGACCACTCTCCTTTAATTTTAAACATTTTTAAAATTCGTTTTTGAAATAATTGCATTGAAGTTACCCTCAGCCACTAAAAATCAGCTGTTTATTTACTTTTTTTATTTATTTATTTTAATTTTATTTTGATCATTCCTAGTGCTGCAAGCTAAAGCTTATAAGTTAGGGCACTAGTCACTATAGTTTTGAACAAAAATTTCAACATTTTTGCCCTGCGCATTTCTACTTGATACATAAACTTAATAATCGCTTGATAAATTGAAATTGCTTTGAGGCACTTTATGTAACAGATAACTTAAGCTAAAGGAAACCTTATGTAGTCATTGAAAAATCGACCCTTAGAGCTTACTCAATATCTAGTTAAGTTGGCATTTAGCTTAGTCTAACTGAATTGTTTCTGTCCGATAAGTGCGATAAACGATAAACGATAAACGTTTTACGTTTTGATTATTTCAATGTCAGTTTAACTAGCTGCCACACGTTGACCAACACTACAGTCCAACGCTGTAGCTGTTCTTCTACTTCCTATTGTAAAACATTTGACTTACAATAGAGTTCAGCTTTAGAAAATAAAACCTTAAGCTCTTTTATAAGGAAAATACTTAGCTGTACATTGAGAGAATGACCTTTAAACGAATGGTCAAACCTCCTGTATACCTGTTCAGCGTTCATGAAAAGCAGACTCAACCATCTGGAATCCCACAGAAGGTGTATCGAGGACACCACAGAACCAACTCTTTAAAGAATCTTAGCGTCACAAGGGTCAAATATGCGGCAGCACTAAGGACCAGATGGTCTATGTGAGGACACCCGTGAGGGTCGCCGTCTTAACCTAACCTAATGGTCAAATAGTTCGACTATATCTTCAAACCTTTAAACTTAATCGTAAGGAAAAGACTTAACTAGACATTGAGAAAGTGGCGGTCAAATAGTTCATTCGATTGGTTTGTGAACGACTGGTTCAGTCAGCATCAATTGAACGTTCAATTGAACTGCATTGCACAACACTGGTTTAGACAATGGGGCACAGTGGTTGCTGCTGCCTACAGTGGGGCAAGCTGCTGCTGTGCTTGCCACATTAATCATCCACAGGCCGGCGATAAACTTTGACATGGCTGCGTGCAGAAGCGGCAGCGCCAAATGAAGCGATCTTCATAAATCAAAAAAAATAACAAAAAAGGAAAATTCAAAAAACAAAAACTAAGCAAATAAAACTAGCCAGTGGCTAGTGGGCAAGTTAGCAGCTAGCAGACTCCTTCAGGCTGAGCCACTGGCGTCGTCGCCGTCGTCGTCGTCGTCGTCGTCGGCTCATTTGATTTATCGGGCTGGCCAGCGGTCGCCAACAAGTTAATTGAAAACGAGGCGTGACAGTGAAATTTGCCGCCGCACACGCCAAGCGAGCCAAGTTGAGGAGCTGGAGCTGGAGCTGGCCGAGAAGCGGTCGGCACTTTGCTGCTTACCCGTTCAATTTTCCCCATTTTCCAAATGCGCCACTAAACTGACAGATTTGGCCATAATAAAAAACAACAACAGCAGCAGCAGCAGCAACAACAAAAACCATCGACGCCGCTGCCGGGAAAATAAGTTGCCAACTTTAATTTATTGTGACATAACGGTATAATCTGACATAAATTATTGATAAGACGACCGACCATAAAAGTACAAGACAGTTGGCTTAAGCAACAACAACAACAACAGCAACAACAACAACAACAACAATTATAATAGTAATACCAACAACATAAATGAGCAACAATCAATTCATTCTCCAAGTCGACATTTCGTTGCTCTTTTCACTGCATAAGAGCATCGATAATTGTAATCATTTTGATTTCAGATATCGATACTATCGATAAGCAAATAATTTCGACATTTCGTAGCTCTTTTGAAAGCACAAATTGCAGAGTTGTCAGAGTGATTATTTTGATGTAAGGTATCAATAATATCGATAAAAAATAATCAATTCACCATCCCAGTCGACATTTAGTTGCTCCCCTCTAAGCATAAGAGCATCACTAATTGTAATCATTTTGATTTCAGATATCGATACTATCGATAAGCAAATAATTTCTCTGCCCCAGTCGACATTTAGTTGCTCTTTTCAAAGCACAAATTGCAGAGTTGTTAAAAGCATCGATAATTGTGATTATTATGATGTAATGTATCGATACTATCAATAAATGAATCATTTCACCATCCCAGTCGACATGTAGTTGCTCTTTTCTAAGTACAAATTGCAGAGTTGTTAAAAGCATCGATAATTGTGATGTAATGTATCGATACTATTGATAAATTAATCATTTCACCATCCCAGTCGACGTTTAGTTGTTCTTTTCTAAGCATAAGGGCATCGATAATTGTGATTGTTTTTATGTAAGGTATCGATACTATCGATAAATAAATAATTTCGCTTTCCCAGTCGCCATTTCGTTGATCATTTCTACGCACAAATTGCAGAGTTGTTAAAAGCTTTAATATATTTTTTTATTATACTATCGATTATTATCATTCGATCGATTATTATTAACCGATCTTTTCATTTTAAATATTAATATGAAGCGTGATTTCTTACCCATAAAAGTTATAGATGAAAAAAACCTTAAAAATACGATATATATCTTCTTAATTTATCAAGTAAAATTTATGATAATATGATAATATTAATATAAATACAATATTATTAAAAATTCATTTAAAGTTAGTAAAATTTCAATGATTTGATAAAGCCTTTTCATAACACTATAACTGGACTATCCACCTTTTTTTATAAAAGAAAGTCTTTTAAAATGTTTTTAACTTTTTTTAGAGTCGTTTTACAGGTTATCGTGACTCTGGTCTTAGAATCAAAATCAACGAAAATATGAAAATATCAATATTATCGCTTGGAATATTGTACAATATATATATCTTAAATCAAATCTAAATGTTCTTGCTTTGCTTTGAAATTTAAATTAGTTTGTTTTAGCAAACGTTTAAAAAATTTTGATTTTTATATCAACTCATCATGAAAACAGAATAACTTAAAAGCAGGAAATTATCGTATTGTATAATCTTCATATAATATAAATTCTTCATGTTGCTTCTTCAAATGAAAATCATTAGTTTTTATTTAACTCAGATGGTGATCATTGTGGCTTTTGCATATTTTGTATCGAAAAGATTCGATTTGAATCAATTCATCTATTAAATGATAAGCTATGGAATGGGTTCTATAACTTTTAAATGATTTGTGATTGTAATAAGTAAATAATCCGTGATACACAATCACATACACAATACACTTTCTATATAATTATTATCCATATATTAGATCCCTTGTCGATTTCTTTTAGTCTTTCTTCCCTTTTAGTTTCTACCTGTGATAGATCTCCTCCCTGCCCATATAGATAGCAACCATATATAAAATCAACTGTAGATTTCTTTAAAACCTTATGAGCATCAACTTTCTACCTTTGATATACTATATACATCTACTTCCTATAAAGACAGTATCTATATATTAGATACAAATCGTTGTATTTATTCAAAATATATCAACTTAAACTGATCAATAACTTTAGTTTCGATCAAAACATTGATCTTATAAACTGTTGTGGTTACTAACAATTTAAAACTGTTCACTGCTGTTGATTATCATCAATCATGATGGATCGCATGAGGAATCAGTTATAGACTCTAGGCCATTTTAAAGATCTTATCGTTGAGCATATCATATGATGTGTATTTTGTACTACGAGCTTGTGTTGTATATATCTTTTGGGCCGATCGAATTGTGTGGCTGTTCGCTTTGCTATGCTCGGAGTCAGGGTATAAGATCAACAACAACATTTGTGGGCTTATAAATCATTCGGGTAACAACAACTGCAACAGCAACAACAACAACAACAACAACTAACTGGCTGTCTGCCTGCAACGAGTTGCGCTGTGGCAAAGTATCTTTTGGATCTATTATTTGACTTTTATGTGCGCATAAATGCGGCGATATGACGACGACTGCAAACGATGCCAACTGCAATATTGGCCAAAAGGAAAAACAAAAAGACAGGCCAGGCCAGGCCAAGCCAGGCTAGGCCAGGAGTGCAGCCAGTTTGCTTGGACGAGTTTTCGCAGGCAACTGCAATTGCAACTGGATACGGGCCACAACCAAACAACCAAACAGGCAACAACCCACATCGAACTGCCAACTTGCAACTGCGGACTCCGCATTGCACTTTCATGTTAATTAACAAGAAATTTTTATCAGCTGCGATTATGCGAATGCCACACATCCACAAAAACGCCACGCCCCGTTTTTGCGGATAAGATGCGACAGTCAACAAATTGTGGGCCATCAATTTGATGCAGCCTAACAATCCTGCAGAGGTGGGACACAGAAGCGGGGGGAAACTAATATATAAACAGCTATTTTTAGGCTGCCAAAGATACTATATGGTCAATGGGATAATCTGTGCCTGAAAAAATTCTGCTCAATCAAAATTATCAATCAATTATTTCCCCATTGTTTTCCAGCTATATCTAGTATAGAATGGCATAGTTTATCGATATAGAAGTCCGATTTAGATAACATATAACCAAACTACATAATATTTAATAGAATTCTTAACTAGTAAGTTTGATTCATATAGCTTTAAGAAAAACAAGAACGTACAAATATTTACAGGATGCTGAGGTTGTATACCTATACAGAAGCTGAGATTACGAACGATCCTAACTATTATAAGAAACTATAATAATTGGATTCATAGTTTGATTCATCTATCTTTAAGAGAAATAAGAAAGTATAAATATCTTCGGGGTGCTGAGGTTATATACCTATTTATACAAAAGCTTAGTTTACCAACGACTCGAGGTATTATAAGATACTATAATAATAGGATTCATAAAACTGTACACATCTAAAAATATGCTGAGTTTGGTTATCTTGAATATATATATATATATATATATATATATATATATATATATATTATATTTGGTAGCTTGAAAAAACATTAACTTTCTTATAGTCCTCATTTGAATGGTCGACCGATTGTTCCTATAGTGCTTCGATCCGACCGACTCCGACATATATGTATGCAGCCTGCATCTATGCCAAGTCTCATCCCGATATCCATCCACGATCCAAAATTGAGAAACTATAGTTTGCCGGACATGACTAGGTCTACTGATCTTGATCTTGAGTCGTTAAAGTTTCGTTTGAAGCGTTACACATTTCGTGAAAAAAATCATAACGCTCCAGGAAGAGTATAATAAAATGTTTCATACAACACCTAAAATTATTGAATAAATCGTTCATTTGCTTGCAAATTGTTAATTTCTTCTAAATTGATTTGATATTTAAATTAAATTTATTACTAAAATTACATTTGATGTCGATAATTTGTATGTGTTTTATACTCTGTTTCTCAAAATGGTAAAATGTAGTATATTGGGTTTATGAGCACAATTTCTTGACACTTTGGAAGTTAGAGCAACCAAATATGGTCGATATCTTGGCATAGTCTAGATATAGTAAAACTATCAAAGCCAGTTTTTATACCTTGCTGCAAGGGTGTATATAAGGGTATATATCTTACTATATTATTTATAAGCTTTACTAATACATATACTTCGTAGTACTATTGAAAGTGTGGATGTTTATCCTTAGTAATTTAGGGATGGAGAGCTAATTTGATTATTATTTGAGGTATGATATCATATGAAAGATTCTATAAT
Organism: Hirtodrosophila histrioides; assembly: GCA_037075165.1. Classification (NCBI taxonomy): domain Eukaryota; kingdom Metazoa; phylum Arthropoda; class Insecta; order Diptera; family Drosophilidae; genus Hirtodrosophila; species Hirtodrosophila histrioides. The sequence goes on from JBAMCL010000217.1 coordinate 679,508, forward strand.
ATGATAGGTTGTAATATAAACCTTGCTGCAAGGGTGTATATAAGGGTATATATCTTACTATATTATTTATAAGCTTTACTAATACATACTTCGTAGTACTATTGAAGGTTTGGAAGTTTTTTGATTATTATTTGAGGTATGATATCATATGATAGATAGTATAATATGATAGGTTGTAATATAATGTGACAAATCGGATCAAACTATAGTTTCTTAATTCTGTATATTCTAATTCTAATGCTCTTTCTCTCTCTCTCTCTCTCTTTGCAGGTATGTTGCAATTCGTGCGTAGTTACGTGTAAAGCAAATTCCAGACTAAAAAGCGAACACAGAATAGAATAAAAAAAAAACAAAAGACTTAAGCAAAGAACTTGCTGCAGCGGCCCAGGCGCAGTGGCCGTTACTCAGACTCGCTTTTTGAGCACTGAGCGCACAGAAAAGGGGGAAACGCCCAGGATTATGGCGTTGTTTCCCTCCTCCTCGCGTCCGCGCACGCTCATGGAGCAGCTGCTGGCGCGCAAAATTGAAGCGGCCGCTGCTGCAGCCGGCGGCGGGGCTGGGGCTGGATCGGGTGGCGCTGCCGGTGTCGGTGCTGCTGGCAGTGCCAGCGCTATGCCGCCTCAAGCAAACGCAGCCGGCGTCGCTGCTGCTGCCGCTGCGGCTGTTGCTGCGGGCAGCGCCGCCTCAATTATGAGCCGTCTGCGTCGCACCGACTCGCTGGACTCGACGAGCAGCCTGGGCTCACTGGCGTTTGGCGAGGATGTCTGCCGCTGCGACGACTGCCTGCTGGGCATTGTCGATCTGTACGTCATCAGCGCTGCCGAGGCGGCCAAGAAGAAGGTATGTCGCTTGTGAGGGGGGGGGGGAGGGAGGGGGGTTTGGATTAAACCTCAGCAAAACTTTACGAAGTGTTTAGTTTAGTCAGAGCGCGCAAAAGCTCGCAGCTGGTTTGCAACTTGACTACGTCGATCAAAGCGCGGCGAGCTTTTAGGTTAATGTTTTGCGCTAACGTCGCTGCTAACGCTATGTGGAAGCAGCGGCAGCAGCAGCAGCTGAGAGACCGGCAGCGGCAGTTGACAGCTTTGGCCAAGTCTGCTTTGGCGTCGTCGTCGTCGTCGCTGCCGTTGTCGCATTGAATTATTGGACTGCTGGACCGGTCCGAAAGCTGCTGTCATTGACGTCACAGGCGTCATGATGCGACGTGCGCGCTTGCCCTCACCTGCGCGTGAGAGCAGGAGAGCGCACGCAGCAGCAGCAGCAGCAGCGGCTCATGCGTGAACCAAGAGCCGAAGAGAGTGATAGAAAAAGAGCGAGAGGCAGAGTGCGCTGGAAGACCAGGGAAAGTTCTTTATTTCCATTGTTAAATACCACTGGAGTGGCAGATAAGAAGGAACCAAAAGACAAGTGGATAGGATAAGATGAGGAAAAGAACTACAAGATTTGAATTTTGATAAATGGAGAAGGCGGCAGGTTATTAAAACTACGTATATGTATATCTAAAAATGAAAAGGAAATTTACCGAAAAGGATCTGAGATAATTGGCATCTCATACTCAGAGCTTAGATACTTCTCAAACAAAATGTATTGCTCAAAAGATAGTATAAGATTATCATTCCCTAATAAGTTCTTGACAGAATTATATTAGAATCTATCTTATAAGGAGGTCCTTGAACAAGCAAATGTCAGTTTTCACGTTTATCGAAATGATTTTGAGCTGCAAAACTATTGATATAGATAGTTATCGATGTGAAAAAGTTTAAGAATGTATCCCATGAATTTAAAAGTCTTAGCTTTTAAGTAAAAGTCTATTTTTATCCATAACAATTTATTACATTATTTAAGCAATCTACACCACTTAGCTTGGGTAACTCGATTAATAATCGATTGATCAAAAGATACACTTTGGGATTATTCAGTACCTTTAGGTTTATTTAGTACATTATTACAATGAATGTACTTTCAAATTGCTAGAATTACAAACAACTTTAAAAAAAAGGTTAATATTCAAAATACTTTATAAGTTATGCCAACTATCGATGGAACTCTCGATAGTATCAATGGTTTATTCCTTTTATAGTACTTTTTTTTTTGACACCTTCATTAAACAATTTAGCGAGCTTAACACAAAATTAATAAAGTTATTATTTATGTGATATTTATGCGTGGCCAAGAAATAACACGTTTTGATTTGTTTACAAACAACAATTTGGCCTCTTCTCATTTCCGATTTCGTTTAAATCAAAATTGTTAACTCTTCTGAATTCCAAAACGCGATTGAATGAATATTCTAATTGTATAGTTTTGCCTTTGAGACAGTGGAATGACAACTCTATATGACCATAACTTCACAAAGAGTAAACTATTTTTGTTGAAAACGAATTTGTATCGGGAACTGGCTTGAAGATTCTTAAGACTCTTTGTTTGAACAGCGGAAAATCTTTTGTTGAAATTTGATCAGAGCTTTATCAACCACCATCAAGCTTTATCTACGCTTTGCTCTTATCCTTTTACTTGATCTCATTCTGACGCGCACTCTCTCTCTCTCTCTCTCTCGCAGTGCGCTCTCAGCTGCTGCAACATACATACATACAAACGTACATGCACATGTATGTATGTACGTCACAGGCCATAACAGACAGAAATGGACAGTGGGCGCCGAGCAGCTGAAAAATGAGCTTTGCCCGACGGCCAACGGAAGCTTCCCATTACTATTCCACCCAATTCCAATTCCCATTCCCATTGTTTTGAGTCTGGCGTTTGCCCTGGCCACCCAACCACCCCACTTTACCCTAACCGCCACTTTTCGCGCCGCTCTGCTTTGTGTAGCAGCGCAGTCAGTGCTTTTGTGTATTAGCATTTAGCTGTTATCAGCAACAAGTCCATTGTAGTTAGGACACCAAATGCTGAATGCTGCTACTGCCCCGATGGCGACAGCGACGCAGCGTCGCTGCCGCTTCTACTGCTGCTGCTGCTCATCGCGGACGTACATACGTACGTCGTCGTCGCGTGGCGCTCGGCAGCGGCTCTGGCTCTGTGTCTGTGTCCCCCCAGACCAGTTGAGCTTTCGCAGCGATCGCGTGCGGCTGGGCTCTGTCTCTCTCACTGTCGCTGTCTCCGTCAAAGTTATTTTTTTCTTATATTTTGTTGTTGTATTTTTGTGAGAAATTTTTTCCTTGCGCCGCGAGTTTTTTTTTCAAGCCCGCGTCGCGTCGCGTCTTCCAACGCCAGCAGCAGCTGCAGCACACACTAAACAGTAAACACACTAACAACATTCAACAAGGAACAAGAACAAACTACAACAATAATATTAAACAGTGCTGTTGTTTTGTTGTTTCAAATTAAACAACAACAAAAATTTGTTCTTTTTTTTTAAACAACAAAAAAATTTTAATTTAATTTTGCCTCGACTCGCGTTTTTTTGTGTGTTTTCATTTTGTCTTCTTATTTGATTGTTGTTGTTGTTGCTGTTGTTTTATTTATTTTATTTTATTTTTTTCTTCTGTGTGTGTACACTTGTGTTTGTTTGTGTATGTTACGTTTTGTTGTTATTGTTGATGTTAAATATTTATTGTTGTTGCTTGTTTAACATGAAAGCTCGATGACAATTTCTGCTTCTTCTTTTTCGTCTTCATCTTCTTCGTCTCGTCTTCTTCTACTGCTGCTTCTTCTTCTTCAATTGCTGAGCGTTGCAAGTTGCGCAGTTGTTGTTGTTCTTGCTGTTCTGCTGTGTAAAGAGTGTTAATTGAAGCACGCGCCAAAGCGACGCATGCAAGAAAGAGCAGAGGCGTGGGTGTTAAAGGGGTTCTTAAACGAAAATAGTCTGCGGGAGGAAATGGAGAGGGGGAGAATTCAAGTTCTTGTAAACATCGCATAGCAGAGGCGTGCGTGTTAAAGGGGGCGAAGACAGAGCGACGCGTACAAGGTAAAGCAGAGGCGAGGGTGTTGAAGGGGTTCTTAAACGAAAATAGTCTGGGAGAGGGAAAGGAGAAAAGGGGGAATTCAAGTTGTTGTAAACAAAGCATAGCAGAGGCGTGCGCGTTAAAGGGGGCGAAGACAAAGCGACGCGTACAAGGTAAAGCAGAGGCGAGGGTGTTGAAGGGGTTCTTAAACGAAAATAGTCTGGGAGAGGGAAAGGAGAGAAGGGGGAATTCAAGTTGTTGTAAACATAGCATAGCAGAGGCGTGGGTGTTGAAGGGGGTTTTCAAAAAGAAAGGGGGAGGGGTGAAAGAGAGAAGGGACGTTAAAAGGGGGCGAAGACAAAGCGACGCGTACAAGGTAAAGCAGAGGCGTGCGTGTTAAAAGGGGGGCGAAATGGCTGGGGACGCTAAGGAGGTGGCATGCAATGAAATGAATGCAAGATGTTGTAAACAGTGAAAGATTGAAGCAAGCAACAAAAACCAGAGATGTGGCTGTAAAAGGGTATAAGGGTGGGGTAGAGGGAGTTGGGGAGGGGAGGGCAACGAAATAAATTCAAGTTGATGTAAACATTTCAACGCCGACGTCAATGCAAAATGCTTCGCACTTAGCCAGCGCCCACATACAAACAAACATTTGTGTGTGCGCGAGGCTGAAGGGGCTAAGGGGGGGGCGTGGGGGTTGGGGGGGCGGTACCATCTGAGCTCATAAAAGTAGTGAATTATATAATTGACGCCTGTGCGTCGCAGGTTTTATTAAACAATTTCGTTTGCATCAATTTGGCAATTGAAGCTCATTTAACGCCGTTGTTCCAAAAATGGCAGCCGTGTACCCTCCCCCTCCACACACACACACACTGGCTCCCTACAAGCTGGCCAAGCAACCCCCACTATGTCTCCCCATCTAGCTGCCTCTTGCGCCATAATTGGCATCAATCGTTCAATACACATCCGTTTTGAAGCGCTTACAGGCCGTCCCAGCCGCCGGCCACCCACAACCCCCATTGCCCGCCCCTCAATAACGATCAACAAACGCGCGCTCCCCCATCTTCAGCCCCCCACCTCCCCCGTCTTCGCCGCCCATTCTACCGCATTTTGTGCGTCAATGGCGGTTGCCCGACGCAATCGAAATAGAAAAAAAAAGTGTTTACTTTATTAATTTTAAGCTTTCGGCAGTTAAGAAACAAAAAAAAAACACACATACACACACACACATACATACATATAGGAAAAAAAACTGCTATTTTTTTTTTCATTGTTATGCGGCGTGAATGCCGCACATTAAGCGCAGTCCAGCTGCGGGGGAGTAGGTAAGAGGGTGCTGTGAATCGTTAGAGTTAAATTTACGTATCCCCCAACAAAACTATGTAGCACACCCAGCCCCACAATTTGTGTCTATAATTGCACATAGATACATAGATATCTATATCTATAACAATGTATATCTATAATTAAGTACACAAATATCTATATATGTATGTACATATATCTAGGCGTGTATCGACTTGTCGTCGACGAAAATGGTTTTTATTAGATAAGAGTAACAAGTCAAGGGAGTGAAGGAAAGAACGGGGGTAAGCCAGGAATCGGGTGCGATCAGAAAGTTCGAGAGCGTGCTTAGAAAGTGAGGAGAAGGAGTGAGTTGAAAAAGGCGAATGTGGCCTGAAGAGCTGAAGAAACCAACATTATAAAGGAAAGGTCAAAAAGGGAAGAAAAAAAAGTAAAAAAGTTAGCTAGGCTAAAAGAAACATCTTTATCGTGGCAGAAGGATAACGAAAGAGAGAGAAACAACAACGGAAACTTAATCGTTCAGGAAATAAATGAAGACGATCGGCTGAAGAATTGAAGAACAAGGCTATGTTAACAGGAGTAGAAAGACAACAAACAGAGAAGAGAGAAAGAGAAACCGTAGAAGATTATCGCCTGCGAAACTGGAGAGAAGAATAAGATGAAATTAAAGTATTACAGTCGGAGAAGGACTTGTGCTAAGAAATTGACATCCATAACAAGTGTGTGAGCAAGATAATACATACACGGTATCCCTTGAGAATAAAGAGACTTCTTGCAAATCAAAAACACATTTCCTATACAAGAATAAGCACTGAGTAAAGCAAAGTTCCTCCCCCATCTTTTAAAATAAGAAAGGATTATCAATAAGAGGATTATCTAAAGAATGTAACTTATGAAGAATCATTTTAAGAAAATGAGAATTTGGCTATCATCCAAAAGAAGGCTTAAATAAGATACATAGAAGAAATGAAAGGAAGCACGTGTTTAAGGATTCAAGCGTTGTTCAGATCAAGGAATTGAAAAGAGAGCTCAGTTAAATCGTTCAGGATTAAAATATATAGATAAGCAATGAAAGATTAATCCAGGAATTTCTGCAAGGGTGTGCGAAGAAAGAAAGTAAATAAAATGTTTATAGAAACTTGTATAAAGGGGAATTAAAGCTTGAGATGAAAATGATAAACGAATTTAAAAAAAATATACCAAGAATTGAAATCTAATAAGAACGTACTACAGTAGAAGCCGCTACAAAAGCTTGTTAAATTAGTAGCTAGAGGAGAATAATATGAAAATTGAATGCTGAGAAAAGAAACCTACTTTTGAGATTCTGTAGACTGTAGAATGTTGTCCCTTTATCAGTTGATGTGTGTTGCACACGCCTCAGTTCCGACCGCACCCATCATTAAAGGCACTACCAACGGAATACATACTATATATAGTCTGTACATACATACAAATATATGTAGGTCTGTCTATATACGGTATAAATTGTGTATGCGGATGTGCTCTTTTTCTCCCTGTCCCCCTGTTTCCCTTTGCACATCTGTCTGCAGTTGCAGCTTGATTGTTCCGGTGTATCTGTTCGCTTTCATATCGATCGGCCTACTTATAGTCGCCATATTGTGGCCTATATGCGGGCATACACACACACACATATACGACACACACTCACACATACACAAAAAGGTGCCTCAAACAACGTCGTCGACGTTCCAAGGTTCCGAATATTGTTGTTGTTGTTGTTGTTGTGGTTGTTGTTGTTACGTTATCGCACAGCGCAACTTTTGCAAATGACGTCAAATGTTTTAGAGCGTAGAGAAGATAGAGGGAGAGAGAGAGAGAGAGAGAGAGCCCCACAGACCGCGAGAGCGGGAGAGCGCAAGAGTAAGAGGGAGATAGAAATTTCAGTGCTTTTGTTTGTGTAACTGGATATAGCTTGGTTTTCATTCTTAATACTCTATTGTTGTTGTGGTTGTTGTTGTCGTTGTCGTTGTCGTTGTTGGCATTACCATTTCCATTATTATCATAATGCGGTTGTTGTTTGGTTATTCGGTTGGTTGTTCGGTTTGCCTTGCCCCCGACTCTGCTTGGGCTGGTTGTTTAGCACTGATTTGGTTGATTCTATTCCGTTTTGTGGTTTAAACTGTCCACAGATACATATACTCGTAATTATCGGTTTCTGTTGGTATGGCGTCTTGGTTTTCCAACTGGAAATCGTCCAAACCGCAGATGGAGCTGCCAAGATGCCAACACGCTTCTACAATGCCTACTTAGATGCGTGCGTTTCTCTCTTGATTTTTAGTAGTATTGCACATACATATGTATTAAATTTAATCAATTTTGATTGATGTGTGCGCCAAAGCACCAACTGCAACAACAGCAACAACCAGCAAACAGCAAACAACAACAAGCTGACAACAACCCAAAACAAGCACAAGTTTGTTCGAGCTTTGCATTAGACGAACAACAACGATTCGCTGATGCCCTCCTCATTGCAGGTCTCTCGTTGTAGTCTAGGCGAATCTTCAAGACTTCTCGGGTCTAACCCGGACTCAAATGTCCTTCAACATCCCTAAACCAACTCTGATAGCTTAGGTAGCAAGGTTTAGGCGAATTTTCAAGACTTCTCGGGACTAACCCGACCTTAAATGTTCTTAAATAGCCCTAACCCAACTCTGATAGCATAGTTCAAGATTTAGGCGACTCTTCAGGACTTCTCGGAGCAAACTCGGCCCTAAATGTCCTTTAATAGCCGTAACCCAACTCTTATAGCTTAGTTCAAAGGCTTAGGTGAATCCTTAAGACTTCTCGGGACTAACCCGGACGCAAATGTCCTTCAATATCCCTAAACTAACTCTTATAGCTTAGCTCAAGATTTAGGCGAATCTTCAAGACTTCTCGGGACTAACCCGGACGCAAATGTCATTTAATATCCCTAACCCAACTCTGATAGCTTAGTTCAAAGGCTTAGGTGAATCTTCAAGACTTCTCGGGACTAACCCGTACTCAATCGTCTTTCAATAGCCCCTAACTTAACTCTGACAGCTTAGTTCAAGTGTTTATATGAACCTATCTGGGCAAATCTCAGGACTGTTACCTGTTAACATAGCTAGCTTATGTCCTTTTCAAGTTACATGACTGGATCTAACACCCTAGCCTTCTATTATAATTTAAATAACTAGCAAACAAACAAATATCGTCTGATCTTTCTTTGTTAAGTACAACCTGTGTCTGCTCTACCAGACCATTTTAACTCTAGGGTCTGATTGGAACAAACGCATTTGTAAAGGGTCCATCCGGCTAGCTATTTCAAGGTATTTCAACTTTCATAGCAGAGAAGCTTGCTTGATTCCAAGTAAAGTACAAGCTCTGGTAGAATTGTGGGAATAACCAAAGATCGACAAGCGAATCTGGTTTATCTTAACCACTTGAGTCTATAACTCGCTTTAGCTATAAATAGTTGTTAGATGGTAATGGTACTTTAGCACCCTTCCTGCTGACCAGCTCGTGGGCTCTAACCCATCTCTCGGGGGTAACCCAAGCCAAATTTCGAATAAAAATGCATTGTGCATGGATATTCCCTACCTAATTGTAGGGTATAGGCATGCGTGCTTAGTTAGTCGGGCCGGGTAGCGCACAGTCGTTGTAGATTGGTACGTCAGTGGTTTTGGTGGGTCACTTGGTGGGTCAATTGTGGCCTAACGTCTGGCGGCTTAGGCGCGAACAGGTTCTCAAATGCGCAAAAAATCAATCAAATCAAATCAAATCGAATGCAGCGACAGCAGCAGCAACAGCAATTCTTATTTATGTATCCAACTGATTCTCTAACTCTGTGCGTGTGTGTAGCCTTAGTACCTGGCTTGATTCAGTGCATCGTCTAATGCGTGAAAGGACGTCAAAAGGACGCCCGTCATATGTCGTGTAAAATGTCCGTGTGCGCACTTACGCAGCCGCCAGCGCCACGTGCTACACGCACCACAACCACAAACGTAGCAAGCACACAGACAACAACAACAGCAACAACAACATCACCACCACCACCACCAACAACACCACCGACGCCGCCGCCATCCCCGCAGGTGCGCATTTACGAGGATTTTGACAGGATGAGCGCCAAGGAGGTATACTACAACGAGGCGGGCAAAAAGGTGACCGTCAAGCTGCTGCACTTCCCAGATGTCCTGCCAGAGGACATTGCCAAGCTGCGCTTCGACGACGAGGACGCCGATGTGGATGATGTAGATGATGATGATGATGGCGTCGATAGTGATGTGGATCGCTGCGGCTCCAACGTTGCCAAAGCGCAACCAGCTGTGGATAGCGATGATGCGGATAGCGAGACCAAAACCGCTCGAGTAAACAGCAATGCCACAGCAGGGAGCGGCAGTGGTGGTGCTGGTGCTGGTGCTGGTAGTGCCGGTAGTGCTAGTGGTGCCACCAAGAAAATCTTTCGCCGCAAACTCTCCGGCAACAACATGCAAGCACGCAAATGCAGCTTGGCCTTTGCCCAGGCCCATGGCATTAAGCAGCGTGCCGAGAAGAAGCTATCGATGCCCACCATCAGCATTACGGCCAATACCGGCGAGCATGTCAGCCTGGCCTCCTCCGCCGGCCGCAAGCTCTCCCAGCAGCATTCCCATCCGCTGCCCATGATGATGATGATGACACCGCCGCCGCGTCGTTCCCACTCGCCGCTGGGTCAGAGCCTCTGTCCGGGCTACATACAGTACTCGAAATCACTGCTGGAGGTGCCAATGCCTCGTGATTATGGCTATGCCAGCAGCGATGATCTTAGCTCCGAGTGGGACTCCGATGTCTCCACATCGGCGGCAACGTCCCCATCCGGTACGGCCTCCGGTTCGAACTCCGCGTCCGCAGCAACAAGCACGAAGAAGGTAAGACGCCGTTGGCTGCTGTTGGTGATACCTTATAAAGAAGGTCAACTATCGGTACTAATTTCCAATCTCCCAATATGCAATCCATCGATTATTATTATTATCAATGGGGAGCGTGCAGCGACCTACTTATAAGATCTATTGTAGTTCCTTCCGAGCTTAGAGCTCACTCTTCAAACCTATCTTCTGCACGAATGCAAGAATTATTGTCGGGCTAAGAGTTCCTGTGTCGCCTGTTTAAAAGATATACCTACTTATACCGTTACCGAAGGTCTGACTATCCATACTATCGACAGTTCCATGGATAGTTTGACATCACAATTACTCGGAGCCAGAGGTGCAAAGATGGTACATTTATTCGGTGGATAAAAAGTAGAAGAAACGTAACAATTCAAATATTATAGCAATCCCTATACAAAAACAAGTAAGAACGTTGCAGTCGAAGATACCTACTACGCTACAGTCTATTTCCTTTCCATTTTCCTTTCCTAATTTGCTAATTTTGGGAGATCCAAATACTAACCTTTATAAGTTCTATGGGTACCAAGTAAGGGACCTCTAGCGAAAAGGGTGTCGATAAAAATTATGTTCATGCGGACGGGCAAGTTTGGAGTTCCACATAAGAAGTACGCTAAGATTTGTGCAAACATAATCTAAGATGTCGGAAAACTTGACGTCTTGTTGTCTTGAGAATTTTATAATTACATACGTTTGCCACATTTGTCACATAAGACACTTTGTAAAACTACTGAAACAATACTACTACACTAAACAATTCAACATTTACACTCCTAGTAATATCAAACAATAACCGCGGTTGTCCTTTTAAGTGAGATTTCATTGTGTATCATAGAAAAGCTTATAAGTTATATATAATACTTATCATCAAAATTGTTTCCCTGATCTATTTGCAAGTGTCCATAAAATGCAGAATACTAACAGTCAACCGAAAGTGATGGTAAATAAGTAAGAACACCGCCAAACTATCGATGGTGTCAGCGATTGTTTTTGCTCTACCGGGCATTACACGGTGTTATTTGTCGCTACGCGGCGCTTCTTCAGCTGCTGATTAAGCATTGACGTCATTAGCCGGATTCTCGATCTTGAAACACGGCCCGTTTAGTGCCATTAAGCTTAATAGTCTGGGTATTCTTAATGGGCCGTGAACAGAGGCGAGTCTTGGCCGCGTCTCCTCCCACAGACAAATCAAGTTTTCAATAAATTACGTATTATTTGTGTGTCGCCATCTAACGATCAATAAGAGTTGCCGCCAGATGGCGCCATGTCAATAAACAACAACAAAAATGCATTCCCTCATCTCTCAATTTTATCTCCCTCCGGTTTGGATCTTTCAGAGCTCCGGCTGGCGCAAGATACGCAACATTGTGCAATGGACGCCCTTCTTTCAGACGTACAAGAAGCAGCGTTATCCGTGGGTGCAGCTGGCCGGTCATCAGGGCAACTTCAAGGCCGGTCCCGAGCCGGGTACCGTCCTCAAGAAGCTTTGCCCCAAGGAGGAGGAATGCTTTCAGGTGCTCATGCAGGATGTTCTTCGCCCCTATGTACCCGTCTACAAGGGTCAGGTGACCAGCGAGGATGGCGAACGTAAGCAGTGCACATCATATGATATCCATTCCATTCTGAATATCCTGGTTTTTGCAGTCTATTTGCAGCTGCAGGATCTGCTGAGCGATTATGTGCAGCCATGCGTCATGGACTGCAAGGTGGGCGTGCGCACCTATCTGGAGGAGGAGCTCTCCAAGGCCAAGGAGAAGCCCAAGCTACGCAAGGATATGTACGATAAAATGATACAGATCGATTCACTGGCGCCCAATGCCGATGAGCATGCGGCCAAGGCGGTTACCAAGCCCCGATACATGGTCTGGCGAGAGACCATCTCCAGCACGGCCACACTGGGCTTCCGCATCGAGGTGTGTATAAGCGTTCCTACATTCCAGTTCAATTAGTTCAAAGGCTTATGATAAGTAGTTTCAGTTATGCTGAACGAACAAGTGAATCAAAATAACAAACAATCCGAACGAATAACTTTATATCGCTCATAAACACAACATACGAACTGACTATTTTGCTTAAATAACTAGTTCGATCGTTCGCTTCGCAACATTTTTACGTTCGATCCTTTTGATTCGTTCGTTCATTTTGTTCGTTAAATTATAGTACCCTTGTAGAGGGTATTATAATCTTGTCACGAATTGTGTAACGCATTGAGCGAGACGTTTTCAACCCCATAAAGTATATATGTATATTCTTGATCAACATCAATAGTCGAGTGGATATAGCGATGTCCGTCTGTTTCTCTCAGTTTTGGAGCTATCGTGAAGAAACTTGGCACAGATCCTTCTTTTTCCTGAAGGCAGTACATATGTCGGAACCGGTAAGATCAGGCCACTTAACATATAGCTGTGATAGAAACATTCGGATGAAAAATGAGTCTTTGTATGATAACCTTTTTACTCCCTGTACCCATAATATGGGTAAAAAGGGGATTTGGATCTATTTTCCTTTTGCAAACATTACTTTGAAACTCATCAATTAAGGCCGCCGAAGATAGGCAATCTTTCGTTTTGTTGTGCTTTGTACGTCTGTTCATTTGAGTCCCATTCTTGATTTTGTTGGGGGAACCAACATTCGATTAGGACTTTTTTTCCTTAAGTGGTTTTCAATATCATTAATACCATTCAAATTCATTATCCATGTCTTACACCTTCTTAAGGAAAGGTAAGTGATTCTACACTTCGGACTACACTCTTTGGTTAGATATCTAAAAGATCTAAAACTTATTAAAAAAAAAAAAAAAAACTTATAGAAAAAGCGAGAGGAGGACTCAAGGGGCCAAACTAACAAACAATTAGCAACATAGGTAGTTTGTACGTTTTAGAGAGTCGATCGATAAAACCGATTTTAAACGATTTATTATAATAAAACTTTCTTATGCTAATATCTAAACCTCACGCATATTTGCAGGGTATCAAGAAGAGCGACGGCACCAGTTCCAAAGATTTCAAAACGACCAAGTCACGCGAACAAATCAAATTGGCCTTCTCGGAGTTCCTCAGCGGCCATCCACAAATTCTGGTGCGTCTAGGCGTAATAAGTGCCACCAATTTTGTTCACCTGATTCTAAAGTTATAAAATCCTTACAGCCACGTTATATACAACGATTGCGTGCCATACGCGCCACCCTGGCCGTATCGGATTTCTTCCAAACCCATGAGGTCATTGGCAGCTCCTTGCTGTTTGTACATGATCAGGGACATGCCAGCGTTTGGCTGATTGACTTTGCAAAGACAGTGGCACTTCCTCCGGATCTGCACATTGATCATTACTCGGCTTGGAAGGTGGGGAACCATGAGGATGGCTATTTGATTGGCATTAACAATCTCATTGACATATTCGTCGAGCTGCTGGCGGAATATGAGGCAAAATCGGCGGCGGCGGAAATTGAAGCGAAATCGGCTGCGATGGAAATTGAAGCGAAGTCCGCTGCGATGGAAATTGAAGCGAAGTCCGCTGCGATGGAAATAGAAACGAAATCGTCTGCAATCGACTTGGTTTCCGGTTCCGGTTCAGGTTCTGGTTCTGGTTCAGGCTCAGCTGTAGGCTCTCGCTCGCCCTCAGCATCCGGTTCAGCTTCAGGTTCTGGTGGCGGTTCAGGTGCGGGTTTTGATCCAGGTTCAGCCGTAGGCTCGCGCTCGCCCTCAGCATCCGGTTCGGTTTCAGGTTCCGGTGGCGGTTCAGGACCGGGTTCAGTTGTAGGCTCTCGCTCGCCCTCAGCATCCGGTTCAGCTTCAGGTTCCGGTGGCGGTTCAGGAGCGGGTTCTGATCCAGGTTCAGCCGTAGGCTCTCGCTCGCCCTCAGCATCAGGTTCCGGTGGCGGTTCAGGAGCGGGTTCAGCCGTAGGCTCTCGCTCGCCCTCAGCATCCGGTTCAGCTTCAAGCTTCGGTCGCGGCTTAGGAGCGGGTTCTGATCCAGGTTCAGCCGTAGGCTCTCGCTCGCTCTCAGCATCAGGTTCCGGTGGCGTTTCAGAAGCGGGCTCAGCCGTAGGCTCTCGCTCGCCCTCAGCATCCGGTTCGGCTTCAAGCTTCGGTCGCGGTTTAGGAGCGGGTTCTGATCCAGGTTCAGCCGTAGGCTCTCGCACGCCCTCAGCATCAGGTTCCGGTAGCGGTTCAGGAGCGGGTTCAGCCGTAGGTTCTCGCTCGCCCTACAGCACCCGGTTCAACTCCAGGTTCCGGTGGCGGTTCAAGTGCGGGCTCTGGTGCAGGTTCAGCTGTGGGCTCTCGCTCGGCCTCAGCATCCGGTTCGGCTTCAGGTTCCGGTTCGATATCGCCAGCGCCAGAGCTAGAACCAGAGCCAGCAGCTGTTTCTTTGGGCCAGGAGGAGGAGGAGGCGGCGCCAGCCAGCGAAATGTGAAAAGCATAAATTATATAACGATTATACTGAAGCGTTCCACGGGGCTGTGCCCCACGAAGGACATTTCCTAGCACATTCCCACAAAACCAACAAAAATGTAATGTGTTAAATTGAGAAAAACAAAAAGCAAAAATCTTTAACCAATTTCCCAATCTATGTTTAGTTGGCAATCATATATACATACCTATACCTATGTATGTATATATATATATGCATATATATATACATACATTTTTTTTTGTTTTTTTTTTCTTAACTGCATACTTTTAACCCGTTAAGTTTAAAATCAAAGACTGAACAACAATATGCGTATACCTATATAGATATATACATATATATATATAGAAAATTCGATGTGCTTTTGCGTTGCTGTTGTAGTGTAATTTATTTATGCAATTTTCACATTTAACGCTGCACAAAACAATGCGATGAAACAAAAAAAAAATAATGAGAAATCTGTAACAATAATAACAACAATAAGTTCTGCTTAGAATTAATTATAAATAATGTTATTAATATTATGTTTATTTGATTATCTACTAATAACTACATACTAATAATGTGCACTATTAAAACTCATGTAAACCGTTCGACAAGTAAAACAAAATTTGTGTATTTTTTATTCAGCTTTTCAAATTGCGCGGGCTCTTGGTATTTTAGCTGCAGCCCTGAAAGTATGCTACAGTTTATTGACAGTTTTCGCGTGACGCGTGAAACGATTGTTCCTGTTCCGAATTCCACTTTCGAATTGTTTCCACAGAATTATGTATGGCCTGGAAATTCAATTAAGGCTTGCTTTTGATTTTGGAATAGTTCCTTTTATTAATAATATATTATTGTTACATTTCTTGCTGATTGAAAAATGTGTGTAAGTACAAAAATTGTCCATAAGAGTTTATCGAGTATGTCTCTCGGCCTGGTGATATTCTAAGGTGTTGTGGAAATATCGTTCTCTAAAACTGTGCTTGCTACATAGCTAGACTACTCAAAAAAAAGAAATAAATGAAATAACTTCAACTGAAACTAATTTTTATAAGCCGCTAGATTATATAGCCGACATATGTATATTAAAATTTGATATATCGTTACATTTTTAGTTAAGGGCAAACAGACCTGGACGAATTCCTTATAGGTTTTGTTTAAAACTTAGCAAAGCACACACAGTTTGAAAAACAACATCTTCGAGATTTCTCCGTAAAATTCAAATAGCGATCCCAGAGATTTGTGTGAAACCGTTATAAGTACATTTGAACAATTTGAACAAATTTAAATAAGTAAATACGAGTAGATGTTAAATCTCAGTCAGAGAGAACTACAAGAAATACATAGTTAAGGTAAGTAAGATCAAAACAAAGGAAATATAGAAAAAATATATGTGTAAAGAAGTAGAGCGAGCAGATGAAGTTCTCGGGAAGTTTTTCGAACTCAGACAAGCTAGTATTGAGGATTCCACATAATTTGATATCGCAAATGGGAACAGCCTAATTTCATACTTTCAGTATAGGCGGGCCTTCTCTCCTTTGGTTAGCTGTGCATAATGTATAGCATACTTTCGGCCGTTTCGCTTTTGCAAGCACCAAAGCAGAACTGAAATGGTATTTAAAGTGAGTTGGTATTTATGAATTGTCGTGCATTTTGGGCCTGGGTCGTCTACGGTCACACTGTACGTCAGTTAGTTAATGTTTGTTGTTGCGCGCTTGGCACGTCCATCGGTCTGAACGCGCACGCATCGAAGCTGTGAAGTTTGTTTTTTTTTTTTTTGAAATGTTTGTTGCATTTCCCAGCGTCGCGCGCGTTTGATGTGCATTTTAAACTCGTGCGTTGTGTCTGCGTGCGCCTGCCTGCGTGTGTGTGTGTGTGTTTTTTTTTAAACCTGTAAAGTGTGTGCTATTTTTTGGTTTTGTTGTTTTTGGGTGTGTATGTTTTGGTTTTGGTTTTGTTGCTGGAGTTTAGCGGCGATGTCGCATTTGTATTTTTAAATATCAAATACAACACCCAAAAACGCATACACATACAATCAACGCATGCATTTGTATATGTATGTGTGTGTGTGAGCAGCGGCGTCTGTGAATGCTAAAAAAGTTTCTGGTTTCGTTGGCGCGACAACAGCAGCAACAACAACAACAACAACAACAACAAAAGCCAACAATAAATAAAACTTCAATATGCGGCGACCGGCCTTCGACGCAGAATATTAACAATATATGTATGTATGCATGTATGTACACATATATACAATATATATGTGTGTATACACTGATTCAACAACAACTGTCACGCAGCGCCTGTTAGCGGGTTGGGGAGTTGTGGGGAGTTGATGAAGTTGGTTGTCAAAAAAAAAGCAAAGCAGCAGCAGCCATCTCTCTCCCTTGCTCTCAAATAGCCTGCGGCTTGTGCTCAGCTGTTAAAAGCGGCAACAACAACAACAACATAACGGCTAAAATAGCTCAAATAACAGAGAGAGCGCACAAGAGCGAGAGAGAGAGGGGTAGCATTAAGCTTGAGCCGTGCGTTAAAAGCAACCAACAAAAAGCAAATCAAATAAATATACAATAAAAAATAATAAATAATCGTGTTTCTGTTAATTCTTCTTCTTTCCCTTTGTTGTTGCTCTTGAAACGCGCTTTTGTTTTGTGTGTGATTGTTGTTATTGTTGTAAATTTTTAACTAAAACGCGTTGAGTGCTAAAAACGTTGCCTTTGATTTGTTTGTGCTAATCTGTGTATTATTATTATTATTATTTTTTTTAAGACAAGTGCAATAAAAATCATCAACTTGGCTGCCAGCAAATAAATAGCAACAAAAGTCAAAAGCAACAAAATCAATATTCAAATTAAGCAGAAGGCAACAACAACAACAACAGCAACAGCAGCAGCAGCTATTCGACAACTTGTCGATAAGCCGAAAGATAACGAGCGAGGAGAAGCCGCAGCAGCAGCAGCAGCAGCAGGCGGCAAACGTACTAAAAGAGCGCAGGTAAGAGAGCGCAGGCAAGAGAGCGCGCGAGAGAGCGAGAGGGAGCCAGCAGCAGCATCCCAAACGAAAGGCGCTAGCAAAAACAAAAACAACAACAAAATAACCACCCACAAGAAAAAAACATGGGACGACGCACGTATCTGAATCGCGCCTATGCCATTTCCTACCCCAGTCGGGTCGAGGGCTGGCTGGATGTCTGTGGTGAGTACCCAAGCTGAGAAACTATACAACAGGATGAGAATGAAAACCGTTTCGACAAGTGTATTCGCGAATGATTCGCTAAATAATCTTTTTGATAAACTATTATTAGATATTATTATTATTATATTATTGAAAACACTTTCAGAAATATATGGGGTGAAAGCGCAGAAATAAAGCAGAGTGTATTAAATAGGTCAATAGGGTAGACAAACCTTTACCAGATTTAACAAAGCTTAGCTAAATTCCCATAACCTTCCTGCAGGCGCCCTCCCAAACATTAAATTATCCGAAGGATGGTGTCGGACAAGCCTTCTTCCTATATAAGGCCCTGCTAGCCGAATAGCCAAGGAGTTGGTATGGACCAGAAGTCTGCCTGTATATCTTTCAAGATCAAGATCAGTTTTTGGGAGCGTCTACAATCCTCCGGAGAATTTTACCTTGGGAAGACTCGATCCGTTGCAAAGAAATATTGCAAGCCGTTCCCCAATGCTAAATAATCAAGTGCGGGGTATAAAAATAGTTAAATAATTAGATTTGTCTCGCTTGTGTTAAAATGTAAATCAAATTGAAATGAAAGCGGATCATTAAATTCCATTAATTACCCGCAAAATAATTACGTAAAGGCATCAAATGAAGTGAGGTTCGCTTAGGAAAGCTTTTGCTTTCGAATAGACATGCTGCAGGATGGAAATGAATGCGGATATGCGCAGATTATGCCCAAAATAACAATATGTTTTATACTAAGTTAGATAGGAATAGTTTTGAAAGGGTGTCAAATTGTATTGCTAGTTAAATAAGGATACAAATTTTAAGTTAGGTTAGGAAAGCTCTCGAATCGAGTCGAAAGCGGATCTCAAATGTAATAGTTCAGCGTTTCCCATACTGTTTTTCCCCTTTTTTCGGTCTGGGCTTTAAAATAATTTCCGACCCACCTAATGAAAAAATGGCAAATAGTCCATTTCGAGCGGTATCTATTTTGCAAACTGGAAACTGCCCCTGTGCCGTTATTTTTAACTGCGTTGCCCATCTTGTAGTATTGTAGTCTTTGGTTTATATGATGTAAAAATATACTATTTAACTATATTTGTTTCCTTATTTAAAAATTGTTCTACGACCCGGTACCAGAACCCTACCCACACCTTGGGAAACACTGCTATAGTTGAGATTAGTTAAGAAAATATTATCCGTTTCGGCGAGTAATTTACTAGGATTCGAAATATTTCCAGTCACAGAATGTTAGAAAATGATACATATAAGGATTGTTCCCAAAGAAGTTGTTAATAATGGTGTAATATTTAAGCGAATTTTTGAAAGCGTAATCTCTCTATGAGCAATATAGTTAATGTATATTATCAGAGATTACAAACATCATATGGACTCTTAAACTTTAGAGTGAAAGTCTAAAATTCGTAGACGGAATTAAGTAATCTATTGCTTGTAATCTATTATAGAAAACTAATAAGTTCACGGAATATAACCTCAAAAAAAGGGAATAACGCTTGCCACTTCATTCGAAAACGGATACACAAAATTCGGAAATGAGAATTCGGAAATGGGAACAGCTCTTCTTTCGCGGTTTTATAACTTGTGAATCAGTTTCGAATTCGTAATCAAAAAGTCGCATTTATTGTTGCAACCCTGGTACATACACACACACACACACACACACATATGTATACTTATATATGAGGATGTCAGCCCTCAGCTGTTGCGGATGCGAATGCGGATGCGGATGCTGTGTGACGTTGCTCGCTGAGCACCTGTGCAAATGCAGGCAACGCCGTCTGGCCTGGGAAAACTCAACAGGGCCAACAAACAAGCGGCAACTTTTGGGCAGGTTTGTCATTATTTGTTGTTGTAGTTGTTGCTGTTGTTGTTGTTGCTGTTGTTGTTGTTGCCGCTTTCCGTTATCTACTATTAGCATTTTTACCTGCCGCTCATCCGCTGCGTTTTGTTGTAGGTTTGAAGGGTTGTTTGTTTGCCAACGCGTCGTCGCAAGGCAAAAGATATGCAAACAGACACACACCCACACACACACATACAGACACACACACACACACACACACAGTTATCGTTAAATGGTCGAGGAACCCGCGGACAGGCGACACACAAAAAAAAAACAGGTCTCATGCGGCTGACCTTGCACTTTCTTTTATGCATTTTGAATAATTTGATACTCATTTCCAACTTTTCTTGCATACCAATGGATATATAGATATAGTTATTTTATATGTTTTTTAGCATATAATATTCAAAATAGTATAGTTCACAGCTAATTAAACTAAAGACTGGGGCCACTCTATTAACAATTCTCCAGATTTATCATTTCCCATTAAACATTAGTTTACCATATTTAATAGGAATTTGTATGCTCTATTAATTAAACATTCAGTAAAAAGGCCTAATTAGCCAAGTTTATGCTGTGTTTTAAAACTTTAGCTAGATTCGATTCTTAATAAACACAAAGTTTCTCAATTCTTCTCCGAAAGGTTGCTTAAGGTACCATTCTGATGAATGGTCCTGAATTATTTAAGTAATGTGTTTATTCTTGATGAATATTATGAAATTATAGAAGTATAATATAAGGGTATAATATTTGTATAAGCAAAAAGTTTTTCATACAAAAACTCATTTTTCACCCGATCCTATCCTATCCTAATGTTATAGTGGTCCGATTTTGACCAAATTTGGTCAGATTGTATATACTTTCCAGAGACTTGGTTTGGGTGAGTTTGTTGGTAAGATTATCTTTATAAACAGAAAAGGTTTTCCATACTTAGTTTTCGACCGATTATTCCTATGCATATGTTATAGTGGTCGATTCCGACATATGTACTATCTGCACCAACAATAGATAGCTCTAAAACTGAGAGACTTGTTTGCATAGATGCAGTTGGTTTATCAACTCGGCTATTGATGCTGACTCAGAATATATCTACTTTCTTGGGTCGGAAACATCTCCTTCAGTGCATTATATATTTCGAGACAAAATTATAATACCCGCTGCTAGGGTATAATCCTATCAAATCCTGCTTTTACAATTCAGGTAGGTTTTCCAACTAAAATATGCCGAGAAAATAAGGTTGAGTTTCCAAAATCTATTCCCTTTTGCAAAATAAAACAAGTAAGAATGCTATCGTTGAGCATACCCAACTACAAAACTCCCTGTACCCAGGTCAAAAATTTCCGATAGCATCTTTCTACACTTACACATGCATACACAGCACAAGCGACAGCGCAAGCGAGGCATTTTAAGTCGTGGCTGTGCTGCTTTACTACTTATAGGGTCGGAGATGTCTCCTTCTGCCTGTTACATACTTTTGCACAGATCCAATACCCCCTTTTTAACCATTTTATGGCTACAGGGAGTAGTAAGTAGAGTATAAAGTGAAATAAATCAATTTTCCGATAAACTATTGTATAAATGGGATGAAAATGCAATATTTGGCAATTGAGTTATTCAAAGAAACTATTTCAGCAGATATTAATGCTGTCAGTGCTGTCTTCTTTGGGAGAAGAGTTCGTTATAAAGTGTTTTTACTGTACGTACATTGAATGTTTGTTTAGTAGCGGCATTTTGGAGCACGTTTCATGGAATGATTTGGCAAAATGAGCCATTAGCCATTAACGCAGAGAGGGGGGAGGAAGGGAGGGTGGGAGGTAGGCATGTTTGCCTCGAATGAATTACAAAAAGCCCAGCCAAGCAGTACAAACGAAAACGACTTGGGCAATTTGGTCGCCTGGCTCAGCGGATCTTCATCGATGAAGTCGTGACGAAGTGCAAAGAAAAAAAAACCAAAAAAGGCTTCAAGGCAACTCTGGCAAATGGCAAATGGCAAATGGCAGCTGAATTGGCTTGCGGCAAGCAGCTCACTTATAGCCATATTCGCATATCTTTAAGGTTTTCTTTATATATATGTGTGTGTGTGTGTGTGTGTGTGTGTGTATATATAATTTGTGGCAGGAAGGTGTGCTCGAGCGTGTGTTGTAGCAGGTTGGTGTGTCAAGGTCATTTGTGACATTCTAACAGCCTTTTGGCTTAGCCTTGCCTTTGCCTTTGCCTTTGCCCACCTACACGCACAGGTTTCGGCCATTTGGCCAATGGCCCCTGCTGAGGCAGCTGTTGTTGTTGTATCGTGTTGCTGTTGTTGTTCTTGTGTTGGTTGTTGTTGCTTTGTGCCCGCTGGCTTGACATCATTTCGTGTCATGTTTATCCGTTCATGTTGCTTTTGCTGCTTTCGCTTTGCATGTCACTTGACCGTCTTGGTTAACACGTCGTCTTCGTTTTGGTTTTGGTTTTGGTCTTGGCCAGCCCCAGCTTGGTACGATTCTTGGGCACTTTGGCTCTAAGCTTTCAGGCCATTTTGCCATTCTAGCATACCCTGTAACTATTTATCATAGTTAACGAGGCTCTGATGAACTAGCAAGATGTGACCAATCCAAACAAACTTCTCCTATGTTTGCATCAGTTGTAATATCATTATAAATATTCTTTTTTATATTTGAACATTCAGATATAATATCATTATATACAAAGATATTCATTTATATTTGAACATTTAGATAGTAGTAGTAGTAGTAAAATTATCTTTATTTCAAATCAAATTATAAGCTACGAACATTTATGGGTAATTTTTAAAGTAATTTAGTACATGTGTATAATTATATTTAAATATTTATAAGATTTAAAAAGCGAAGATCGGCTTGGTCTTAAACCGTCAGCTGATCACCATACTCATCTCAAAACTCCCAGTCTACTAGACCTGCCTTTCCGGGAATTCCCCAGATACCAGATCGTTCGTCTAACGAGCTCCGCGATTCGTACTGGTGTTTCCTTGTTGACTAAAAAAATAAGAAACCTTCAGATATAATAGCATTCTATACATACATATTCATTGATATTCGAACATTTAGATATAATATCATTATATACATACATATTTTTTTATATTCGAACATTGACATTTATATTCGAACATTGACATGCTCAAGAACTTGGATAAACATCAAAAGAATGGTAACCTTTAGAAGTAAGATTCTTTTTTTTTGAGGTTAAAAATTTTATTGAAACTTAGAAAAGGGTATAGTATAGTATAGGATAGCGGATGTGGATAGGATAGATAAGGATGGTGTGAAAACAATCAATAGGGTCGAAAAACGCGTCTTGTCTTGATTTTTGCGCATGTTTGCTCTGTTTTGCGCATTTTTGCTCTGTTTTGCGCATTTTTTCTCTGTTTGTATGACACAGGTTAGCGATAACTTAAATCAGAGTTGCAATACAACAGAAAATCAATTGCAATATGCGTTTTAAAACTCACCGTCTAAATACAAATAAGATTTTCCACCAGTTTTCAAGAAGTCGAAAAAAAAACATGCGAGTGTAATTCATCTCCTAAATGCGGACAAATATTTTCCTTGCTTGAAAAAATGTGCTTAAAAATTGAATGAATTAATTTAAAAATGAATTAACAGGGTATGCTCAAAGTCGAGCAGTCTCGACAAGATCATTTCTACTTGTTTTCGTTTCTTTTCTAAGCTCGTCAAAAACGCGTGTTAAAGGAAGACAAGAAAGAGAGAGAAATCGTAAACCTCAACGTAGCGACGAACGATGAACGACGAAAGACGCGACGCGCAGGCGATGGCGTCATTAACAACGCTTTGACGTCGACTTCAACGTCAACGTCGTCGTCGTGGCACAGTTTGGCCAAACTGCAGCATTCGCTTTGTTACCGTTTCTTATACCCTTCCCCATACGATATTATTATTAAATTGTCACGAAATGTGTAAAGACGCCCACTCACGTCTATCATGATCACGATCATGATCACGAACCTTGCGCGCGCACAATTGCAAAGAAAAACAAACAAAGACGACTAAAAGCTTTAGCATGGTTTTGATGCATCGTGAATGGGCCGCATATTTCATCATGTACATATATAAGAAATTCATATTTATTCTTGCAACATATCAAATTCATATTAATTGAATGATATTTAAAGCTTTTCCATTGATCTTGAAAAACAAAAACAAAATAAAACTTATAAAAATATTCTAAAATTTCTTATTAATCTTGTAAGGATTAAATAGTTTTTATTATAATGATATTATAAAAATTTCGTATGGATCCTGAGAATTTTAAATTCTTATTATTTATATGTCAATTTATTTCATATCTTTAGTTCATAACTATGTTGAATATTGTTATTAAAAATGGTCCCATTGATCTGACAGAATATAGCACATACTGTTTGAGATTGTAGTTTAGATATTCTTTAAGTTTTATTGATATTGCCACAACTGTCTGTCTGTATCTTTGCTAGATAGATTTTTCGCTTTAACGATAGTTTGATGAAGCTTACCACAAATTCTTCCTTTTGCCAAATAAACGTCGAATTAATCTATTCAACAGCTGAAATAAAACATATATATTTTCACCAAATTCACCAATTTATACATTGTTCACTATTTAGAAATCGAGAAGTAATATTGCATACCCTTATCCCTACCCCTCCCCTCACTTAATACTATATGTACATATGTTTTAAACAGAATGGCGACTTAAAGGAAGATATCTAACCAGATTAGATTCGAAGTTTCGGCTCAATCTGTTAATAATGAGAGATCATATAAAAAAAAACTCAACAATTGAAAGTTGTATGCCTTATATAGCCTGGCTAAATCTGATTAATATTAGATTTCTATACCATATAGCTATTATAGAAACAATCAGTTGAGAATCGAGCTTAGGTTATTCAATATACTTGGCTTAGATGAATATACCTAATGTTATAGCGACCTTTGAAACTATCGATCGATATTTAGTTAAGATCAGATAAACACAGTTTGCTGGACTGTCTACTAAAACTTCCCCCACCGGGTTAGAGATTTCATTCTTACTGGTTTTCTTTATTTCTTTTTCTTAAGTTTCATGCCTTAAATTAATCTGAAATTCTATAAGTTTTTCTTTATAACTAACTCTTTACTATCTTGGTACAGGCTCTAATAACGCCAGCGGCAATTCTTAGCTGTGAAGAGGGACATAGACAGCCGGACTGGAAAATGTATGGAATATATGGAAAATTCAATTGTAATTTCGTGTAGGCTTTTCAATTTTCTCAATATATATATGTATTGTGGACAGGCTTATTCGGCGCTTACTTACGATTACTTCTTTTCTTCCTCTTGCACATTAATCTCGATATGTCATCGACATCGATATTACAGTGTGACCTTCCAATACTATCGTCTAGTTTACATATGTTAAGTGTTATTTATGTTAAGTTCTATTTTTATATGTATATGTTAATCTTGTTTGCTAATATTGCACCTGCTTGGTACTATATAGTAGTACCACACATACTACTACGGTATTATATTATATTTTTTGATTTGAAGTAGCACTTAAATATAGATGCTAAATTGAATACCAACTTTGCAAGAGTATTAAATCTTCGGGTGCACAAAGATAATGAAATTTTCTTGCTTGCTTTATATATATATGTGCTTCGATTTGGTTTATGGGTTAAGCGGCAGCAAGCAGCGCCACCTGTTGGTAGAAAGTTCAATGCGCTGATTTTTTTTTTCACCTGAAAAGGCAAAAGTTTGTTTCATTCAGGCTGCAGAGTTGCATTTGGATTGGGAGCGGGGGGAGGGGGCAGTCTAGAAAGTGAAACAATGAACAGAATTCGGAACTCTGGACTACAAGACACATATGTTGTTGTTGTTGTTATTGTTGTTGTTGTCGCTTGTTTGTTGTATTTTCTATTTTCAAGTATCGACCACCGCCGCAACGCGCCCCGTCGCAAATGTTGCCCAGCAACTTTCTATGAAAAAATTCACTTTTTCCTCAAGTGTTTGGGGCTCGACAGCGCTGTGGCAGGCCCAAGCAGGCTTACTAGCCACTCTTCCCCCGCACAAGCTCACCCCCTTGCCACTGCTGCTGGCTTGTTGTTGTTGTTGTTGCATTTTGGCAAATCGAACATCGAATGGATTAACACGTTGCCGCCTTGTCTCAGGTTTTTCCTATTCCCCTACGGAAAATGAAAAAAAAGAAAAGGAAATTTGTGTTTCATTAAAAAAAAAAGAAGCAAATCACAAAACCTGTTGAACGCATGAAATTATAGCCGCCATATGCCAAACGAGATGTGAATGCCACATAGACCAGGAGAGGGCCAAGCTGAAGCGGTGAGGTATTGGGGGCTGGGAGGAAGTGTTGCTGGCCAGCAATACAACTAACTGAGCATACATTAACAGATCCGCAGATCGATTGAAAACTGAAAGTCACACAACAGCGTTTTAGCTATATAATTTAAGTATTGGGAACTCTTTGAGCTAATTTCAATGTTATACCTAATCAATCCCAAGGAAATCCCAATTCCACATATATCTATACTGTAACTGTATAGTACAAGTAACTGAGCATACATTAACAGATCCGCAGATCGATTGAAAACTGAAAGTCACACAACAGCGTCTCAGCTACATATATAATTGAAGTATTGGGAACTCTTTGAGCTAATTTCAAGGTTATACCTAATCAATCCCAAGGAAATCCCAATCCCACATATATCTATACTGTAACTGTATAGTACAAGTAACTGAGCATACATTAACAGATCCGCAGATTGATTGAAAACTGAAAGTCACACAACAGCGTCTCAGCTATATAATTGAAGTATTGGGAACTCTTTGAGCTAATTTCAATGTTATACCTAATCAATCCCAAGGAAATCCCAATCCCACATATATCTATAGAAATAAGTAAACCCTAAATACATCAGAATCAAAGTATTATGTTTTTATAACAATTTAAAGGTTTCTGTTAACATTATTGTTACCAGATGGATCTCTATCTTGAAAGTTATCTTTTTGATTCCCATGCAAAGGGTATTATAATTTTAGCATATGGAAGAGAAGTTCCCGAGCTCACAATGTATATAAGTTCTTGATCAACATCAATAGCCCAGACAACCTATCTATAAACTGCTTTGAAAACTTGTTTAAACTTGTTTCTTAGTTATGGAGTTATCTAGATGAAACTTAATACAGATGCTTCTTTCTGCTGCAGGCAGCACATATGGCCGAATCGGAACACTATAACATATAGCTGCCATAGGAACAATCAATTGAAAATTGAGTTTTTGTATGAAAAAATTGTTTGTTTATGAAGCTAGCCTCACTAAGTTTACCAAGTCGAAGTATCATTATGTTCTATATATCCTATAGCAGCTCTGGGACAAATGGGATGAAAAATGACTTTTTGTTTGGCAAATTCCTCCTTGGTTTTACTTTAAAAAGATAAACGATGTCGGATAAAACCCAGCATGTGCTCTATGGCCACTTTGAAGATATTTTAAACAGGTTTACAGCTGCAGAATGTGCTAATCTGGTAAAAGGAATGCCATAAAGGCTTCAAAGTGTCATTAAAGCTAAACGCGGCTATACAAAAAGCTGAAATAAATAAGACACTAATTGATTAGTAAATAATGCTATCTATCATAATGGATCACATGTCATTTCTTTTAAATATATACTTTATTTATATTTATCTTACTAGCTGCGAATTGCATACATTAGAAAACCTGATTTTTTTACATAGATTGAAGATTAGCTGATAGGAAAATGCCAAGGAAATGTTTTCCGAATTTACAGAAATATAATTGTCCCAAATTGAGTTGATCAACTATAAAACAAAAACTAAGCAAATTTGATGTAGTAGCTTGCTTTTCGAAGTTTTGTAAATACATTTTTGAAGAAAGGACGCAATTCCCAAAGGAATTTAGAGAATACTGAACAGTTTTCGTACCTTTTTAGCATTTATTCGGCTCGTTTCCCAAAGGGATCAAAAGAATACTGAACAGTTTTCGTACCCTTATAGCGAGAGTCACCAAATTTGATATGAGTACTAATGATGATCTGTTTAAATGATTTCCATAATAAGACCGAAAAACAGTATATTCTTATTTTATTTACTGAAAGATCCCAACCGGAATCACCCGTCAATTTCATGGGGTCCCAGGGGCTTCTTATCCGTAAATATAGATGCAAGTCTGTTCAAAATCGACTATCTTTATTGTTGATTGTATGCAAACCTTTTCAAATTCAAAGAGCTCGTAATTGTCTACATTTTCGTTTGTTAAACTCATTTACTGCTTGAAAATTTTAACTTAGTGCAGGAGATTTTGTTGTAACATATCGTTAGGGGATAAAAAGCTGATAATTCCGGTACTTTTATTTCCTCAAGATCATTTTTTTAAAGGTTAGATCCCGCTTATTGTACGTTAAGTTAGCGGGACCCCATTTTCCCGGGAAATGCGATGTGCGGGAGACAATTTGCTTGTGGCAATCATTAGCGAATAAAAAGCGGATTTTAAGGTGCTGGAGCGGATTCTTTATTTTGCTAGTTGGTCCTGCTAACTTAACAAAAACTGGCAGAACCTAAACAACAAATGTATATTGTATGTATCTAATTACCGATGAAATTGGGAAGCCTACTATCATCGCTATAAAAGTCAATACTATTGCTGAGAAATCGATAACTGCTGGATATTGAGAATATCGATATTTTGCTCGATTTCTAGCATGTTCTAAATATTTAGCATATTTGTATATGTATATGGGTCTGTGTTTTAATTACCAAATAAGCAGAAGCTGTGAACTAATCAAATCCGTATAATGAACATAAAAATTGCCAGACGGCAAATTGCGAATTGCATTCAAATTCGCGTGTCTTCTGGGAAATATTACGAAAATTGCGTTGCGTATACGCCCTGGATAAATAAAGAAGAGAAAAAACAACAACAACAACAAAAAAAAACACGCTCAAACTCTCGGTGAATGTTGTAATACTCAAGATACGACAAAGAAAAATAATAATAATAATAACAAGCGATGAAAAAAAATCTATAAATGAATTGACAAATAAAATGCGGCCCGGCCCGTTCCGTTCCGTCCCGTTCCGTCCCGTCCCGGCCCGGTTTGGTTTGAGCTTATTACATGATGCGAAATTCAAGTTATGCTATAATTCTGCATTGTTTGTCTTGACGGGTTGCGCAGGGAGGGGCAACAAGCTGGGGAGAGAGACAGAGAGAGACAGAGAGAGAGAGAGATCGGGTCTGTGTTCGGTTTGTTTGTGAATTGTTATGCTTTGTTTGTTTGTTTTTCTTCTGTATTTCTTTTTTTTCTGAATTTTTTTGAGCATTACGTTTCGCATATTTCCCATAAACCTAATTAAATGCGTCGCTGCTGCTGCTGCTGCATTTACGCAACAATTTGTGTTAGATTGCATGTTTATACTACATTCATATGTTGGGATAGACACATATGTACGTACACTGAACCAAAAACCAGATCGATTGCCAGCAAATAATATTCTTGACAGCATAGTTAGACATATCTATCTCATTTTGATGCTGATCAGGTCTGTTCTGAATATTGAGATCCGGAACTACTTTGAATACTCGTTTTGAAAACGATTTGGGATGAAAAGTACTCGGAAATGGGAACGATCGGATAAAATACCTTGTATATAATCTCTTATCCCTCTTAATTAGAGTATTAAAATAATATTAAAATGAATGAAATATCTATGAGAGTTATTTGGTTTTTTTGTTTGGTGATGGGGGTATTTTAATCTCTTATATATTCACCTTACCTTCAAAAAGGTAATCTTCTATCTGTAAAATCTATAATAATATATGGTTTGGTTATAGATCGCAAACTCCCAATCGTTATTGAAATCAATATTAAAATGAATGTAAATCATCTTACTTCCGAAAGAGAAATTCTAATGTTCTTTTCAGTATAGTAAGACATATCTCATTTTGGTGCTGACCAGGTCTGTTCTGATTATTGAAATCCGGACCTACTTGGAATACTCGTTTTGAAAAGGTGAAAACCATTCAAGTATAGCTTCAAAAAAGAAGACCGTTTGCTATTCCATTCAAGAACAAGAAGACAGTATTGTAAAAGATTCAGGATGAAAAGTACTCGGAAATGGGAACAGATCCGATAAAATACCTTCTATATAATCTCTTATCTCCCTTATATTACAATCGTTATTAAAATGAATATTAAAATGAATGTAAATCATCTTACTTCCGTTTAGAGAAATTGTAATGTTCCTTTCAGTATAGTAAGACATATTTCATTTTGATGCTGAGGTCTGTTCTGATTATTGAAATCCGCAGCAACTTTTGAGAAGTTGGAAACCATTCAAGCTTTACTTCACAAAGGAAGACCTTTTGCTATTCCATTCGAGAACGAGAAGAATGTATTGAAAATGATTCGGGATGAAAAGTTCTCGGAAATGGGAACATGTTGGATAATATTGCATTTAATCTACTATCTCTCTTATATTACGTTTACCTTATCTTCAATAAGGTAATCCTATATCTGTATAAACTATAATAGTGTATTGTTTGGGTAAACATATTAATATTAAAAATGTAAATCATTTAATTTCCGTTTAAAAATATTTCCGAAACTTAATATGAAGGAAAAGAATTGTGAAAAGTGTTTATAGGGTGGATAAAGTCTTACATCTAATTAATCGAGAGGCACATAAACTAGCAATCTACTTAATTCCTATGACAGTTCCAAACTTTTTACTCCTCAAAAGGGGAAAGGGGGTGGTGAATTGGGGGTTCGGGGGGGGTGGGGGGGGGGGGGGGGGGGGGGGGGGGGGGGGGGGGTTTCTACTAGTCAATTAAACAAAAAACATCCGCAATTTTGGGATGCCGAACATATACATTTACCCCCGTAGAAAAGTTTTTCATAGGATTAACTCAATTTTCCACAGAATATTACTATAGCAGCTATACTGAACCGATTTGTATTCAATTTGACCAAACTATGTAAAGTTTAATAAAACTTATAATTGGTGTTTGATTAAAGTATCTTAATCAAAACAGTTATTCCTATAATAACTACATTTTCGGACGATCGTTCCTATTTATATGATATAGTGTTCAGATTTTCAATAAATTGTATCAATCTTCTATAAAACAGAACGACCATTTGTTTTGGTTAGTTAGGTTAGGATATCTTGAAGATCATTACAGCTCCCATTCTAAAACTCAACGATCGATTGTTGCTAAGTAAGATGAAATCATAAATAATCAAATTTCCATCAAATTGACCCCAAATCGCAAAAGAGAAAGGCAAAGGTGAATAATACTTTTAATAGTATACAAATTTTACAAAGTAACCTGAGTTTTTTCGGAAAAAATGAAGTTCCTTGAGAAAATGTATGTTTAAAATGAAATAGATCAAAATTGTATTACATTGTTCTTCTAAGGGTCCAAAAGATATTGAACTGATATCTGCAAACATATCAAATCTATCGAATATAGGAATTATATATAATTTTTTGTGATAATGCAAAATTGATGATCATTTCATAAGATTAGACGTATTTTCGCTCTGTGTAGATATGTTAGTACTTATGGATGGTATGCCTGCTTGGCATATGGCCCGAATCCAAAATTCCCGTCTATAAACTCCAAGCTAACCTCACTCTCCCCCCCCCCCCCCCCCCTACTTGCAACGCTTCTGCACGCTGATGTTGCCCGTCTGTCAGTTTTTCAAGTTTCACCCACACACAACTGCATGGATTGGCATGGGCGGGGTGGGGGTAAGGGTTGGGGGCTTGTGGGGTGGTGTGGTGGTGTGGTGTGGTGTGTATTGTCTGGGACAGCTGTCTATGCGGAAGTAGCTGCCTCAGCGCCAGCGTCTTGGCTCCCATTGTTGTTGCCGATGTTGCTTCTCTTGTTGGCGCCTGACACGACAAAATAAAAACACATTTTCCATTTTCCTTGGTTTTTTTTGTTTTTTTGTTTTTTGGTGCGACAAGCGCATGAAAACAGCTTAACCAAAGAACAGAACAAACTTTACGCGTCGATCGTCACTAGAACTGCCCCCGTGCCCCCGCTCCTTAACCGCATTAGGGCCACACCCTCCCACACACACACACACACACACACGCACACACATGACGCATCGCATAAATTATTTTAAATTACTTTTAATTGGCAATGTTTTTTTTATATTTATTTTCTTCTTTTTTTTTTGATATTCTTTTGGGTGCTTGGGCATTTAATAATTTCATTTTGTTGCTTGGGGTTTTCTTTCATTTCTTAGCCAAGTATCCCCATCTTTTCCAAAGCAGACACTTTATTCTGAAGATTTATTGAATGCGATTGATCTATCAAATGTTAAATCGAATCGAAAGTTGAAATATACAAGCTGTAGTAATTATAGAAGATATGTTAAATATTATCAATGTAATATGGTTAAGATATTCAAGCCATTTTTTATATGTTTTTGATTGAATTTTCAGCAATTTCGCTGGAAAAATCCTCAAAACCTTATAAACGGTTATCGACAATTTCGATTCGAAAATATTTGATAGAAATCGAAATTGAGAACACGCACATTTATAGCCTATAAATATTGATAAAATAATCCAATAAAATTGATTAAATAATATTCTAATATTATGAACAGTTCTCTTATATGTTATTTTTAGTTTTCTATACATTAATCGATAAATGCCCAGTTTATTTTCAGTTTCAGAGATTTCAGTTAATATAAATCAATAATATAAAATATTAACCACAGAATGAATAATACTGCAAACTCTACTTATAAGTTTTAATCTAAAATGGCGGGCTTATGAATAAATTGTTTATTCATAGAATACAAACTTACATCAAGTTATCGTTAAGATGCAATTCAAGTTTTACACTGATCGAAAAAATATATTTATAAACAAGAACGAAAAGCTACAGGAAAACAAATTTATAATACCTTCTGCAATGGTTTTATAAATGAATATTATTTGTTTTCAGGAACTAAAAACTATCATCATTCGGACAAAATAAAACGATAACAACAAAATATCGATAGCTGAGCAATAGTATAACAATCGATGATAACAGCTTGAAAGTCACCATTGAGTTTTTAGAGAGTCTTTAGGCTTAAAATATGAACGAATTGTTGAGAATAAAACATTGAGTGGAATAATTATGAAGTACGTATTTTCACAGCAACGATAATTATCACAAACTATCGAATGTGTCAACATCGATTGTCTCGATAGTTTATAAAAAGGGCATCAATGAATATTGAAAATCAAAAAAATAAAGAACTATTAATACTATCAATACTATTTTCCCTTCCTTTTTATACCCTTGCATGGGGTATTATAATTTTGTCACGATATGTGATACGTATTGAAGGAGACGTTTCCGACCCCACAAAGTATATATATTCTTGATCAGCATCAATAGCTGAGTCGATATACCATCTGCTTCTATGCAAACTAGTCTCTCAGTTTTAGAGCTATCTATTGTTGTCGGAACCGGTCGGATCGGACCATATAACATATAGCTGCCATAGCAATAATCGGTCGAAAACTAAGTTATTATATGAACAACATTTTTGGTTTATAAAAATAACCTCACCAAGCTCACCCAAATATAGTCTCTGTTTTGGTCAAAATCGGACCTTGATATCATATAGTTGCTATAGGAACAATCGGGTGAAAAATGAAGTTATTGTATGTAAAACTTGTTTGTTTCTACAAATATTACATCCAAACTCAACAATTGAGAGTTTTATATAGTTTCTTATACTTTTATCAAAGTTGGACCACAATATTGTATAGCACCCATAGGAACAATCATTTATTTTTGGTTTTTCTTTGTTATATTGTTACTGGATTGATCTGGATCTTTTGATTTTAACTTGGTAGATTTCTTTGTTTAATCGCCGTTCTTAATATAATGAAAGAATAAGGTTACAATGTACATTCCTACAGTTTGAAGCTTATGCAAGTTTGGAAATTGTAGAGGGCAGCACTTTGAATAATTGTAATATGAATACACAGCTTTGATTGAAATTTGATAGCCAAGTACAAACATACATAAATATATATCTATATATACTTATATATATATATATATAAGTATATCAACGAGACAGCGCAGAATGATTTACTGCTTTTGTATTATTTGATAATTTCAGCATTTTCTGTTCCGCTCGACAATCTGTGGAACAGACGCCGCCACATGAATCAAATTATTGAAATTCTCACGAAGTGCAGTTATCTGCAGGTGCGATTAGCGTGTGGACCAGTGTTGTAAAGTGCACGAGTGCACAAGTGAGCGCTAATCGATAATTGATAATCGATAAGTGGCTTTGTGGGGATTCCTTTCGATGACCGCATTAGCGTGTGACGTAGCAGACAGCTGCTGTCAGCGA
This sequence comes from Hirtodrosophila histrioides, assembly GCA_037075165.1. NCBI lineage: Eukaryota > Metazoa > Arthropoda > Insecta > Diptera > Drosophilidae > Hirtodrosophila > Hirtodrosophila histrioides. Next base: position 713,475 of record JBAMCL010000217.1, read on the forward strand.
CTGGAGCGACGCGACGCTTTCGACGCGCTCATGTGCAGCCGCTGCCCAGCTTGGCAGCAGGTGGGCAGATTACCACAACATGCTCCCCTCCCCGCTTCCATAGCCCCCTCCCCCCGCCTCTATGATACCCTATCGCAGCGCAGCAGTGCAAAGCTCTGTGGCATTAAAAGCGCTGACAAAGTGCATTGAACTCAAAAGCGAGAAATTCTTATGCAAAAAAACAAAAACAAAAAAGAAATAAATAAATGAGCAACAAAAAAAAAAAAAATGAAATAAAATAAAATAAACGGCCAACGAACGTTTCAAAATTAACGCAAAGTTGCTGAGCAACGATGCCGCCGTCGCAGTCGACGTCGCTGTCGCTGTCTCTGTCGACGTCAGCGTTCGCATCGTTGTGTTCTTCACAATTACTTACAATATTTATGTTAAATGAGCAGTCGAGCGCCGGGCATTGTATGTGCCCCCACATCTTGCCGACCCCCACCTTCACCCTCAACTAGGCAGTATCCCCCTCTGCCCACGTCCACTACCCACTCATACTTGTACTTGCCCCACGCTCTGCTTCAAGTTTAGATTTGTCTTTTTTTAAGTTTTTTTTTTTTTGTTTCGTTTCTTTTTTTGGGGTTCTATTAGGTCGCTTGCCTCAGCAGCATCAAATTAAAAAAAGGTTGTTTTTTTATTTGTTTTACGCTTTACTTATGAAATAATTAAAAAAAAGAACTTATGTATAAAACTATTCCGGCAGAAGAAGTTTATCCAAAAAGTTCTATAGAAGAAGCGATCTAGAAAAATCCATCTGTTCATCTGGGAATCTCAAAGCTTAGATGAGCTGGAGACAGCTTATATGGTATTCTGGTTTAGTCAATCTATAATCATGATCTACAAACGTAATTTATGTATAAACTATGGGATAACTTGGTATAACTTGGTACACAGTATCCACTAGTCGAGCACTATTGGATAGTAATTATATTTATATAATATACTAGACGTACCCCGCCACACTCCGCTGTGGCACATTATTGTTACATGGCTGGGAAAATATGAAATAAATAAAAATAACTTAACACTATTTTCCCTCCCGTGCCTTAGGAGTTTTTATATAGGGTATGAGGAACTCAGAAACCGATCTAACTAAAACCTTCCCCCACACATTTGACCTTAAGCACATTTCCCGTCCGTGGTGACGGGTGGGAGTAAATCTTAAGTTCTTAAGTTCCATGCAATAGTTCTCCGTCCGTAAGGGTGGATTTTCCAAAGTTCCGGCTGCGTTCGCAATCTAAACTGATTTTATAAACATACATACCTCCATATATATGTGTACCGTATTTATGTTTTAAGTTTTGTTGAAATTTTTGTTGTCTCATTCATCAGAATAGCCTAAAAGCTATTTTCTCGCAATCGCCGATAAGTCATTGACCTGAAATATATATAAATACAATCCTTGAAGCGAACTGTACATTTTGTCCAAATTTAAGCTCAATCGGTGCAGAACTTTTTGAGTTTTTGATGTGCACCGAAACTAATATAACATTTTTATATCTATTTGATATTTATATTTTGATAAACTTGGATATTGGATATACTATGTATATACCCCGAAAAGTTATCATGCCGCTTAATTGCAGCGAACATTATTCGATCGTTATCTAAGTTCTTAAGAAAGGTACATCAGGAGCGGTGAGGATGAAATATTAATGAGATGAGATATTTATTGGAAGGTACATCAGGATGAAATATTGATGAGATGAGATATTTATTGGAAGGTACATCAGGAGCGGTGAGGATGAAAAATTGATGAGATGAGATATTTATTGGAAGGTACATCAGGATGAAATATTGATGAGATATTTATTGGAAGGTACATCAGGAGCGGTGAGGATGAAAAATTGATGAGATGAGATATTTATTGGAAGGTACATCAGGATGAAATACTGATGAGATGAGATATTTATTGGAAGGTACATCAGGAGCAGTGAGGATGAAATATTGATGAGATGAGATATTTATTGGAAGGTACATCAGGATGAAATACTGATGAGATGAGATATTTATTGGAAGGTACATCAGGAGCGGTAAGGATGAAATATTGATGAGATGAGATTAGTTGCGAGAAGTTGTTTGTCCTCCAGCTGCTCGCTTCAAGCTGACTTCCGTTCCAAGCCCATTTATGGGAGCTTTAAGAGTGCCTCTAATCTGTCAAAAGACAAGAAAAGGATATCGTAAGCCAGAGTTTAGTTGAGACAGCTCTTGCTTGACCTTGACCCTTATGAATGCGTTGCGGGGGTTGGTCGAAATTGTAGAGCAACTACCAAAATCTTAATTTAACAACTTACAATGTATTCCTGAAACTATGTTGGGCTCTTCGGACAAAATCATTGCGATTTGAATTCCCAAAACCTGGTCAAGAAGTCTGCATCCATTTTGTTGGGGTCCCAGGCATTTCTTATCCGAAAATATAGATATAGTCTGTTAGGAATCCTGATGAGTGTTTGTATACAAACCTTTTCTTGTTCTATATATCATTCTTCGGGATCTATCTATTCCTTCTTTACGATATCTTCAGGTGATTGTATCTCTAATAGGTGGAATAAATTATAAGAACCGCCTTATACTACCATACGCAGATCAATATGTATTTATAAATTGTTGAAGATGTTCGCTTACCCAACAATAAAACAACTGAAAATACTCTAGTCGAGTATACCCGACTACGGGACACCCTGTACACATTGAATGGGTATCTAAACTATAAACTAAGGACCCCAAATATGTTTCCGGCTGCAGTTTTCCTGTTTTCACTGCGATATCTATTGCTTATTTATGGGGTAGTAGGGTAGTGGGCGTGGCAAGCTTTGTTTTGTAGGGTGTATACTACATATACATAAGGGCTAAAGTATTTTTGATATATTGATATATCGTATTTTGGATGAAGATGAGGATTAAAAAGGCCACTTCAGATCTAATTCAAAGGGTATCTATCAGTTATGCACTCCCGATTGAAGTATACTTCTTATTTATCTTATTGTTGTTGCGCTTCACATTGTTATCGCATACGTTGACGCCGCCGCTGCCTCCGCTGCCGCTGCCACTGCCGCAGCCAACGCAGACGCCGACAGAACGGACGAACCGAAGTGAAACGAACTTTGAGAATTTTGCTGGGCACGCAAGCGACGAGCGGCGAATGTGATGGGATTAAATTATTGAATCAGATGCGGGCGGGCGGACTGCCAGAGGGGGGGTGGGCACTGCTGGTGTGGTGGGTTGGCGCGGTGTTGGGGGGTAGGGGCACCAGCACCAGCAGCAGCAGAAGCAGCAGCAGTTACTTAGTTCAACGTGGTTGCCCATTGTTAGAGCTGCTGCTGTTATTACACGCTATACCCATTATAAATGGGCCAAAAGGGGTATATTGGCTAGTGCCAAGGTACGTAACAGGCAGAAGAAAAAGTATATATATTCCTAAAAACTTATTAATATGCAAGAAAGTATCCCAATTTCTAATTCATTTGATCCAAATCAAAGTTCTATATCTTATAGCTGCCTTTCATAATATCTCATCCATAACTCGTTAGGCTCTTTACATATTGATTAAATTATTGATTCCGAGTAATAGTATATCTTATCTTAATTTGGAAGATATCGCTACTAAGATCTATGTCTCGCCATAGTTCTTTGAAGTGAACCAAACCTAGCCGAAATCGGAGTACTACGATTATATCTTATATCAATCGAAAGTTGTGTTTTTGTATAAAAAACTTAATTGCTTTTCACAGATTTAAAACCAAACAAGTTATATTATAGTATATCCTATATATTATAGTAATTTTAGGAATTATCGATCCAAAGTTAAGTTTTTTTTAAGGAAACTTTTCTGCCAGGGTATATATTTGCGACGCCTCAAATATTTGGTTGCTTCTTCATGTTCTCTCAGGTTCTCTTTCTGCATCTTCTGCTTCTAATTCAGACAATTTTCACATTTTCACACAGAAACGGCAAACGGCATTTGACGCAGTCGCAAGTTGCAAGTTGCAGTTGCATTTATAATTTCTGCCCCGCTGTCTAATTAGCAACACGCATGCGTGCAGCAGCTCGCAGACCCCTCCCTCCCCCGCCCACTACCCTGAAGCAGTCTGTTGATTGCTTTTGGTATTTTTTAGTGCATTTTCAGGCATTGCGCGCGCATCGCGTATTTAATTTATTTTTGACGCCTCCTGAAAGCATGCAATGATTTTTTGTTTGCGTACCACTGCTGGCCACTAGATGGCGCTAGTGCGACCGTGAAATGTTTATGATGTGAGAAGGGTTGAAATATTTGTATTTGTAAAAAATAAATAAATATAAAAATAAATAAACAACAAAGAAGAAAAACATAACAATAAGTTGGTTCACTCCAAGTTTACAATACGAGATTTCCTTCATATATATGTAACATACAATGCCAAAAGAGTCTTAAGAATATATATGATGAAAAAACCACGCGCATTTAAATCTGTTCAATTTTCAGAAGCTTATATGAGTTGGAAATATGGGAAGAGTATTTGTTATGAAGCTGGGTGCCCAAGAAGTTGAAAACTTAAGCATTGTTGCACTCTTACCTAGAGTCAGAATACTATTTATTATTGGCGATCCTGTTCGAACGACCGTCTACACTCAATGCTCTAAATGCTATATGTTTCAGTCATCCATCCAATTAACACAATTCAGTCTTTTTTATTTTTAATACTTATATTAAATACTTTATTTTAAGGAACACAACTTTTGCCGACTTCTCTCTTTGGCTTCTTCTACGGAATTGTCCATTCGATCAACATGATCGATATCATATGTACATACAAGCTAAATTCAATAATCGATAATTAAGAAAGAAACGATACTTAGCAATGAAACGATATTTTTGTTTTATCGAGAACAATTTTCATTTACGGATATTTTCAAAATTCAAACTAATCATGAGTTTTGACTCAAAATTAGGTTTTTAATCAGCATTTTATGCAGATGTTGATGTCCCCAAACGGTTGAAAGCTAAATTTAAGCAGAAGAAATGTTTTCAAAAATAAATACAATATTAAAATCAAATCTTGAGCAAAATTTATGTCAAAGGAAACAATCTGCAAGCCTATTAGTTTAGTTTTGATAAAGATGTCTCAGAGATGAGACTTTTGTTCAAACCGTTTATTGAATCTCCTAAAATTGAGGATCTCTGACTTCCTTTGAGAAACCTTACATTTTGCTGTCTCCTCGCTCGTTCTTAGTTCGCTTATCTCATATTGCATTTTGTTTGCTTTTTGTAGAAACTGAAGGTGAACTGACACGGCTCATCAAAACGCTGCCCTGGGGCCCGCTGTACTGTGTCCTGCAGCAGGACGATCAAACATTTACCGCCTACTGCAGCGAGGAGATTTCGGTAAGTAACGAGTTGTGAGAGTAGCGAGTAACGAGTAGCGAGTAACGAGTAACGTTTCTCTCTCGCTGTTTTATACTAACAATTTGTAAACGAGAGCAGGTCTCTCTGCTAACATTAACTTGACATTCCACACACTCGTCTCATTATATGGTATTATGGTATATGTATATGTATTTGTGCGTCTGTTTGTATCTCTTTTCTCACACTCTTGCACCCACTAACATGGATTCTAAAACGCTACTAAAACGCTACTTGTAGATATTCCCGGCTACGCCTAAGAAGGAGCTGGAGGTGGGTAATGCGCTAATCCTCGTACTTCCTAATCCTAGTACATCTATCAGAAAACATTTGATCGTACTTTATATATCAATCACTTCGAATTCAAATTCTTCTAATTCGAACTCTTTATATCTAACAGCTGGGCGATGTGTGCTATGAGGATATTCCGCGGGTGCGTCTGGACCGCGTCCGTCGTCCTGCCAAAGCCCTGTGGGATGGTCCGCCCACGCTGGCCGAGGAGAACGAGGACTCCGACACATGCCTGGGCAACGGAATGAACGGACTCAATGACATTGTGATGAACACAACGCTCTACAATGACCTAGGTAAGTCGATAACACGCTTATGCTTGTCGCAGTGTTGCAAAACGTTCGTTGATGTCGATAGCATTCTTCGATCACTTTTGTCACTGTCTACAGTTTTCCTTTGGTTGTGCATTACAGACATAAAATAAACATTTGCTAGACTATTATATAACTATTATCTATTGCTGTATATGTCTTGGGAGATATTCCTATTTTTCGGGTGCCCTTTAAAATGAAATAGTCCACCCCGTTGGAGGTTAAAAAAGAAATATTGATTGAGATTCATTTTCAATTAGGTTAACCTAACCTAATCTAACCTAATCTAACCTAACCTAACCTAACCGAACCTAACCTAACCTAACCTAACCTAACCTAATCCTAACCTAACCTAACCTAACCTAACCTAACCCTAACCTAACCTAACCTAACCTAACCTAACCTAACCTAACCTAACCTAACCTAACCTAACCTAACCTAACCTAACCTTACCTAACCTAACCTTACCTAACCGAACCTTACCTAACCTAATATTCAATTAAAATACTTCATTTTAAATTTGATTAGGTTATTTCCTTTATTATTTTCGAGCTCTTAAACTTCAATTTAAAAATGTACCCTTTAAATTGAATAAATAATAGCAGTAATCTAGTGTTAAACTTTCTCCCTTTCGGATGGCTTTTTGAGCTATCCTTCGCCTGTTTAAAATATTTATTGAACTTCATATTCAACAACACTTTAATTTTTCATCAATAATGATAAAATACTTATAAATACTTACAATAAGTTTAATTATTGTCATCATAGACGGATTTTATATTATGCTTAACAGGCCTGTTTCCATTTCCCAGCACTTTTCACTCCGAATCATTTTTGAATATATATTTTTTCGATCTCTAATAAAATAGCAAAGCATATTGCTCTTTGGAGTTATATTTGAAAATTTTAGGGAGGAGAAACTTTGAAACTGAATTAAATGTTCATCGATTTTCGGAAGTCAGAACAGTTCACAGTTCCGATTCCGAATGATTTGATCGGAAAAACAAAATTGATTTAACCCGAATATTGTTATAATTTCAAGTTTCAAAAACTTCTCGACTATCGTTTAAGGAAAGTTTGTAGTCCTGAGTTTTCCTTCCTTTCGGATACTTTTTTTTTTTGGGACATCCCCCGCGTGCACCGCCGCCCACTGCGGTACGGTATGGTCAAGCGTCGTTTTAATTGCATTGACCTACGACTGAGCGCATCAGTAAATGCAGTTGTTTTTGTTTTTGTTGTTGTTGTCGTTGTTGTTGGGGCTCTCTTGCCAACGATCATATCAAAGCGTGTCTGCCTACCCCCGCTGCCTCTCTATTCTCTGCCTCTCTCTCTCTTTCTCTCTGTTGCTGTCTGGCTGTGTGAGAAGGCACTCAGGAAATTTGTTTGTATCATCGTCACGCATGCCAGCACATTGGGCACAATAGCAACGGATGGGGGCTGCTGCGGGGGCGCTGCATGGGGAGCAGCTGCGGCTGGCGGAAGAGTGCCCAATAGACCCATACAGCCATCCATCCACCCGACAAAAGGCAACCACGGCGATATCGTTAATGACAATATACGCGCGATTGAACAACATTCAAAAGCGGCTAACGTACAGGCGACAAAACTCTATCTGTTAACAATATGATATAACAAGGGCAATATAATTAGATATTGTTGTACTATATATCGCTTGCAGATTTGATTGGAATACCTAGAAAGTAACAAATCGAAACTAAACAACTTTTGATTTTTACTGATTATAATAAACTTCTAACTATTTCATATGTTTATAACCTTTGTGAGGTTATGTTCCGCTCTTAACCTCACAAAGTAAATATACTCTTGATCAGCATCAATAGCCGATTCGATATAGTCTTTATGTTTAGATTCCTATCTTGGAGTGCTCTTAAAACTAATCGAAAGTGATTTCAAAACCTGAGCGTTATTATATGCAATTAAATTCTTTGTTTAACCTCAAAGTGCATTCTGTTCAGAGCTTAGATTCCCATTTGATGTATATTTATATCTATGTACTTAGCTTTCGAACGATGGCGATTATATACATTTGCATATTTGATTGGTAAAGTATGCAAAGTAAATGGGAAAACCCTTATAATGAGTTGAATGTCATTATTGTTTGTATTACTCGTATTATATATTTCCCAAAGTATAAATTGGATTTAGATTGGAGAGTATCTTGAAGTTCGTCTCAATATATGTAGTAGTACACATGTTAACATATACTATTTATAGGCACATAAAGTGTTTAAGATCTTTTATCCACCTCTCAAATTCGAAGAAATCGGAAATACTCCACATTTTTAAGGCTGCTTGATATGTGAACCTGTGTTGAGCTCCTTGCCTGATTTGACCAGGACAAAAGTTTACCTGCCCTCGCAAATAAACAAATAAAAAAAGAGTATACCACAGTCGGGAATTTTCGATATGTTCTTTCTGATTTAATATTCATTTAATTTATTTTATAGGTTATGCAGCCTAAAAACCGCTTTCTTGCAGCTCTTGCTCTTCTATTGTTATCGTTATCGTAATCGTAATCGTTATCGTAATGTTCATCGCTTCAAGCTGTGCAATTTTTGCAGTGCAGCCTTTTCATGTGCCTCTTCAACGGTTTCCTTGTTGAGCATTCCTTGCGCACGTTCATTCATCACGTTCATTCAGCAATGAATGGTTACACATGCGTTGCTGTTGTTGTTGTTGTTGCTGTTGCTGTGCTTTTTGTGTTGTTGTTAATGTTGTTAATGGCTGCGTATCAAGGCTGCTGCTGAGCCAATGCAAAGCTAAATGACCACTGAAGCGAACGCTGCGCAGGCGTCGCTGCTCGACACCAAAACTAAAATGCAATTAAAACTGCGATTAGCTCAACTTGCCTCTTCTTCTTGTTGCTGTTGCTGTTGCTTCTTCTTCCTCTTATTCTTGCTGCAAATGTAAACAAAGCACTGCTGCTGTTATAACAACAACAACAACGACAACAGTACGAACACTTGCAACTTGCAACGCTTTATGCGTTTGCCGTTTGTAACTTTGTTTCGGCTGCCAAAATGTTCCATCAATGAACCGAGAATGCTGAGCGGGAGAGCGCAAGCAAATGCGCACGCGAGAGAGAGAGAAAGAGAGCATGAAACGTGTCTCATTTCCGTTGCGTTTCATTTCTTTACAAGTCGTCGCACTGTGGAGCAAGTTTGTTGAAAATGTGTTTAATAGTTAATGTAATGCTATCTTCTACTTTTTGAATAGAATAGTAGTTAGCTTACACAAAAAGTGTATTTATAGTTAAATTGTTATATTGTTAGATGTAGCTCTTATTAATAATGAATAAATTCAAACGGTGTCCTTACATGCTAGTGTAATGTTTTTGCAAGCATAGTTATTAAATATTTGGAATATCAGCCATTAAAAGCTATATTTACAAAAAAAAATTGTATTGTTCCAACAAATTTCGACCGTTCTTCATTGTACAAACATTTTAACAATAAAACAGTCTTTACAAAATAAGAATTACGAATAGGTAAATAACATATTTTATAACCTTGAAGTTGGTATGTACTTAAATTGTAAGCCTTATATCGATACTGTGCATTAAAAAGATATCGTAAGACACTATTGAGGTACGCTGATATATTGGCAGCGAATTTCGCCTGCTTGACAAAAAAAGCATACATTTTATGTGCAATAAGCCATACTTCATAAATTGTCGCATATTTAAACAACAGGATTCGTATTCGGCACGATAAAATTCCTTAAACTATAGATCATAACGATATATCGCTTTTACTTACCCTGAAGAGGGTATATAATGTTTAGCTTCTCTTGTTTTCTTAAGTTTTTCATTGTCACCATATCTTCAGCTAACTTTATTTAAGTTGCCAGTTTTATTATAATATATACTAGTGATGTAAATAAACGATGTATTGTATGAAAAACATCGAAGAATGTCGACAAAACATTGTTGTTTTTACATCACTAATATATACATAAACTATACTTTGTATGTATCTAATCTATCAATGAATTAAAGTTATGCGCAGTATTCACCAGTTGCGTCCCACTGTGACAGCACTGCGGCCAGCTTTGGCGCTGCCGTTGGGTTGCGGTTCGGTTCGGTTCGGTTCGATTCGTTTCAGTCCACTTTAAGCTTCCGGCGCAGGCGGTTGGGTTCGGTACTCGTTCGTTAGCTCTCGCTTCGGTACGTTGTTCAAGTACTTGGCGTTGTTAAGTCAAACATTTTTTTTTTGTTTTGTTTTAAATTTATTTTATTTACTTTTTTTTATATGAATTAACTTGCTGCACGTTCACAGCTGTGTGGCGTCGGTTCTCAGTGTTTTTGTTTGTGTTTCGGTTGCATCCAGCAAAGATGCAAATGAATTTGTACTAAATGCAGAACTTGTGGCCTTTATATTGTTGCCTGTAATGGGAAAATTTACTGCACGAATTGTTAGAAAATATTTAGTAAAACTATGCGCGCTAAGGCGCGTTGCGAATTCAAAATGAAATGTTCTAAATATAAATGCAAACAACAACAAACAAACAACCAAACAACTACAAAAAATTGAAAACAACAACAAAATCAAATAAACCGACGACGCACAACGCAAAGCCCAAAAACTCAAAACAGCAAGAAGAAGAAGAAGATGAAAATATTCGCCCAACTACAAAATATAAATTGTGTGTGTGCCCCCGCCCCACAAACCCGGCACCACCAAACGTACATACATATAGCCTCACATAATTATCATCCTCATCATCATCATCATCATCATCTGGGCTATAAATTTAGCAAAGGAAACAAAAAAAAACAACAACAACATTTTCAGCGCTATGAAGGAAAATTCGAAAATTCTTACAGTACGATTAAAAACGCCCACAAACGCATCAGGCGCGTTTTATGCGCGTTTTCTTTGAAATAATGAAACAATTAAAACAATAATATATTTACAAAATATAAAAAAAAAACTAATTTTCAACTGACTAAGCGACTAAAAAGGCGCGCAAGCGCGATTTTTAAATAATTAAATATTAAAAAAAGATTTGAAATTACAAATCAAAAATATAAATATTTGTGACGTAAAAACGCGCACAAATTTTAAATATTTATGCCGCGACTAAAAACGCACGCGACGTAAATATAAATATTTATGCCGCGACTGAAAACGCGCACAAATTGAAAGCGCGTTTTTAAAAATATTGAAATACTTTTAAAATTGAAATCCCTTATCTTCTAGAAACACTAAAATATATTTAAGAAACAATTATTTTAAACAATTTACATGGCGACTAAAAACGCGCAGAAAAATGCAGGCGGCGCGTTTTTAAACGGCAGGTAAAAGAGGCAAAGTGAAAGAACGGGGCAAATGAAAGAAAGACAAAAAGAAATGTTAACTAAATTAGGGAAATGAGCGCTTGACACCATTTGAAGAGGCGGTAACGGTACAGAACGGGTAGGGGGAGGGGCGCCCAAAAGGCGGTCAAGTGACACCGGAAAAATCAACTTTTGCTATGTTGTTGTTGTTGTACAACGTTTACGGCTTTAATCGCATCCGGATTGACTTTTGGTAACATGCAAGTGTACAGAGAGAGAGAGAGAGGCGGAGAGAGTATGTTGGTAGAGGGGGAACGCGGGCAGTTAGGCAGGCAGGAAATGGAAATCAGAATTCAACTGGATTACAAACTATGCCAGCTACAAAAGCAACATATGACATTTTGGCCAAGTTAACAACGAAGCGCACAAGCAAAGCAAACAAGCCAACAAAACAGTGGCAAAATAGCGAGAAAAGCGAAAAAGCTGATTAAAAAGCAAAAGCTTGAAAAAACAACTAAAACAACAAAAACAACACGCTGCAAATGCCGCCAATTGACACCAATTAAATAATTTGATGCACATGACCTACATTTTATTTACATACTTACACACACACACACACACACACACGCACAACAACAACAACTGCAGCAAATCTAAATATATATTTAAAAAAAAACGCATCTCGATTGTTGTTGTTGAGGAAAACTTTCTTTTTCTTTTAATTCCGCGCATAAGTAATTGAAATTGTACGTGTGTATTTTCAAATGCATTAAAAACATTAATCCCCCCCACTTCCTAACACTGCTGCGGCCACAAACAGAGCTGGGGACTTCCCCTACCTCAGGAGATCGAAAGATTGTCTCCGGCGACAATACAACAACAATTGTAACCACAGCTAGCTGAAAAATTGAACAAGACGCACTCAAATCATACACTAACTGAAAACTGAAGACTCTAAAACTTCTTAAGTTGTCACCTCCTAAACTAGGGATATAAATATTTCAGAAGTCATCGATAAAGACTCCAAAACTCCTAAAGCTGTCACCTTCTAAACTAGGGATGTGAATATTTCAGAAGTCATCGATAAA
>JBAMCL010000218.1:0-57720 GCA_037075165.1 Hirtodrosophila histrioides
ACTCATTTTCAAGGTTCTATGAGCAAAAATAATAGGCGCGGTGGTCAAAGATTTTGGAAAATCTACCACCAAAGTCGGAAAATTCGTGGAAAGCTGTTGTATGAAACTTTTTTTATTATCGTCCGATTGGCTTCAAAAATCATTTTCAAAGCTCTTCACAATAAATAATTTGACACGTGTATCAGCGATTTTGGGAAATTCAGCTACATGGTCGGAAAATCGGTGGAAACGTCTGGCATACGACATATTTAATTTTCATGCGATTGGCTTCAAACTCATTTACAAGGTTCTAGGAAAAAATAATAGGCGCAATGGTCAAAAGTTTGGAAAATCTGCCACCAAAGTCGGAAAATTCGTGGAAAACTGTTGTATGAAACTTTTTTGATTATCGTCCGATTGGCTTCAAACTCATTTTCAAAGCTCTTCACAATAAATAATTTGACACGTGTATCAGCGATTTTGGGAAATTCAGCTACATGGTCGGAAAATCGGTGGAAAAGTCTGGCATTCGACATATTTAATTTTCATGCGATTGGCTTCAAACTCATTTACAAGGTTCTAGGAAATAATAATAGGCGCAATGGTCAAAAATTTTGGAAAATCTACCACCAAAGTCGGAAAATTCGTGGAAAACTGTTGTATGAAACTTTTTTGATTATCGTCCGAATGACTTTAAACTCTATTGAAGAGTGCTTCGTGCAGGAAAGTTCTTGGGTTTAGAAAAACGAAATAAAACAATACGTGTTCATTCAATGGTAATTTATTCGCGACTGACTTCGCGCTATTAGTTAACATGATTATATATGTATGTACGTTTACTTCGGTGTGACCAATGTTTTGTACACACACTGTAATGTTATTACTAACAGCTGTTCTATACATGCATGCATTGGTTATTTTCAACACCCTTCCTCAATGCAAGCATGTTTACAAATTACTTTAAATTCAACATTTTTGTAAACTCATTATGATTTGATTTCGGCAGATTCTTTGTTAGTACGTCTACTATCATACCATCTGTCGAAACATATTTCAAACCAATTTTTCCTTCATTAACTATTTGGCGCACAAAATGATAGCGTATATCAATGTGCTTTGACCGTGAATGATGAACAGGATTCTTTGCCAGTTGCTGCGCGCTAAGGTTATCACCATACAACACCGTCGGAGTGTCATCTATACCGCAGCCAACTTCAACGATAAGCCTGCGCAGGACGATAGCTTCTTTGCAAGCAATCGACAAAGCCATATACTCAGTTTCAGTGCTGCTGAGTGCCACGCTGCGCTTTTTTTCCGATTTCCAAGATAGCGGACCACCAGCTAGGAAATACACATAGCCAGTATACGATTTGCGGTCGACCTTGTCGCCGCCCCAATCAGCGTCAACAAAACCTTCAAAAGGCTTTCCACACTTTTTGTAGTGGAACTTCAGATTGAGTGTAGACGCTAGATAACGCAAGACGTGCTTCACGCCTGCAAGGTGCTCGCTATGCGGATCCTTATTCCGCTGAGCCAATTTTGCAACGGAATGCAAAATATCAGGTCTTGTCGTCAAGGCAAGCCACATTAGCTCTCCTATTGTACACTGATATGACGTCACATCTACCTTCTGACAATGGTCATCTTCGCACGCCACCTGATGCCCTGCATCTAACGGCGTCGCTGCTGACCTGCAGTTCTCCATACTATGTCGACGCAAAAGATCCTTGATGTACTGCGTATGAGCCAAGGCGATCCCGCCCAGTTCACCGTCGCGTTGAATCTCCATGCCAAGAAACAGCTCCAGTAGACCCTTGTCGACACATTCGAAAGTCTTCGAAATTGCAAGCTTAATATTGTCCAAGTCCAGCTTCTCTTGACATGCTATAAGAAGATCATCAACGTAGACCAATATTAGCGATAAGTTACCTCCAGCCTTTGTCATATAAAGGCATGGCTCGTTGTTGCAAGGCACAAATCCAATTTTACGTAAAGCACCATCAAGCTTCGAGTTCCACTCCCTTCCTGATTGCTTTAATCCATAAATTGCCTTCTTCAGCAACAAAACTTTGCCCGATTGACCGCTATCTGCATATCCCTTTGGCTGCTGCATATACACCGTCTCCGTCAGATCGCTGTTAAGGTATGCCGTGCATACATCCATCTGATGCAAGTGTAATTGCAACTCTGCCGCTAGTGCCAATATAAGCCGCATGCTCTCCAGTCGACGCACTGGTGAAAACGTCTCGCCATAGTTCACGTCATACTGTTGCGAGCATCCTTTCGCAACCAAACGTGCCTTGAAACGCTCTATTTTCCCGCATGCATCCCGCTTCAGATTAAAAACCCACCTACAGCCAATTGCCCGCTGTTTATTTGGTAAATCTGACAGCTGCCAGGTTTGATTCGCAATCAAAGCCCCGTATTCCTTTTCCATTGCCTCACGCCAATAAGAAACATGTGAACTGTCCATCGCCTCCTCGTAGGATGATGGAATAGTTACGTCACCTGTAACCATTGCGCTAAGTACGTTGTACTGCTTCTTTGGGCGACCAGCTCTGACCGTTCTCAGCAATCTTGGCCTGCCAGGCCCAGCCCGTGCAGCTGGCTCCTGCATAACCTCCTGCTCTGACGCACTTGCAAAAGACTCGATGGCGCCGCTCGTCACTGGCGCCGCTCGATTTGATCTCATCCTCGCTACCACTTGGAGTCTCACTTTGATTGTTGCCCATTGGCAAATCAAAAAATATGGTCTCGCCATTCCCCTGCTCCAGTATGCTGATCTCATCAAACACCACATCTCGTAGCTCGACTACTCGACCTGACTCTGCATCGTACAACCGAAAGCCTTTAGCCTGCATCGAATACCCAACCATGCGATATTCCTTGCCTTTAGCTTGGAATTTGCCTTTACGATGTCCTTTGTCCAGCGCCACTGCAACTGATCCAAAAACTTTTAAATGACTAATAGATGGTTTCTTACCAGTCCACGCCTCCATCGGTGTCATATTTGGTAGTGCTCTGATTGGCGCGCGATTGCGCACATACACCGCGGTGTATACTGCCTCCGCCCACAAATGTTGACCCAAACCTGACTGCACCAACAAGCATCTGGCCATTTCCACTATCGTTCGATTGGCCCGCTCTGCAACACCATTTTGTTGCGGAGTGTATGCCACAGTCAGCTGTCGTGCAATTCCATTGTTTTTAAAAAAAACTGTCGAATTTGTTTTTCAAGTATTCGCGCCCATTGTCGCTACGAATACATTTGATGCTTTTTCCTGTTTGCCGCACCACCAGATTCTTATATTCCATGAACTTGCTAAAGACCTCGTCTTTGCCCTTCAAAAAATATACATATGCGCGTCTTGACATGTCATCGATAAACGTCAAAAGTATCGAGATCCACCAATCGACTTTGTATCGAATGGCCCACATACGTCGGTGTGAACTAGTTCCAGTAACTCTTGCGCACGACTTTCGCTTGCAATTGGAAACGGCTGCACATGAACTTTGCTAACCATGCACGTCTTGCACGATACTGTCGATGTAAAACCGATCTTATCCATTCCATGTACCAATCCTTTGTTTGCAATCTCCTGCAAACTTGCGTAATTAAGGTGACCATACCTGTTATGCCACAGAGCGCTGTCCGCCTTAACAGCTGCATAACATTTTGTCTGTTGATCTGTAAACGTATACAGACTTCCAACTCTGTTGACTTCCAATATGCATACGCCATGTTGCTTTATCTTCGCGCTCTTTGCGTCAAAATGGACGATACATTTATTTGCAATAGCTCGACAAACCGAAATAAAATTTCCTGTTAATTTCGGCACGTATAACACGTTAACCAGGTGCAATGTAAACAAATTTGTTTTCAGGGTAACTTCGCCTCTGCCTTCTGCTTGCAAAAAGCCTGAGTCCGCCAAACCGATCATTTATGTATGCTTCTCAAACTTAGAAAACATTTTCCTCTCACAACACATGTGACTTGTTGCACCGCTGTCCAAACACCAGTTCGATCTTTGGAAACTGCTCGCATCCAATGCATTCAATAACCCGAACTGCTTCTGCTCGCTTTTCACTGTTACATTTTGGCTCTCTTGCCTTTATACAGCGTCATTGCGGCAATTTGACTTTATGTGCCTTTTTTCGCCGCACTTGAAACAGACAACGTTTGTCAGTCTCTTCTTTGTGCCACCCTTCGCACTATTTCTATGCCGCTGCATAACTGCAAATGCCTGCAAATTATCGCTGTGTCTCTCTACACTTGCCTTGCGATCTCCTTCTTCTTTCAATTTTATACACAGAATTTCAAATTTCGGCAAACTGTCGCGCGTCTCAATGGCGACAACGAAATTTTCATACCCATCTGGTAGACTTGAAAGCAATATGATGGTCTGCAACTCATCATTTATCTCGATTCAAACTGCAGCAAGTTGATCGACGATTCCGCTGAACAAGCTCAAATAACTTGTCATACTTTGACCATCCGACATGCGTAGACTGAGCAACTTTTTGTAAAGTGAAACTTTACGCACAGGACCACTTGGCTGATGGACTTCTTGCAGTCTAGTCCATGCCGCATGCGACGTCTCGCAATTTTTTATGTATCCCAACTGTGTCGTCTTTACGCTCAAAGTGATCGTTGCCAATGCTTTACGATCCATCGCAGTCCAATTAGCACCTTCCGGAACATCTGCTTCTTGTAAATCGCCCGACGCTATCTCCCATAACTCCATATGCATCAACACGCTGCGCATCTGTATGCTTCAAGAATCATAATTCTTTTCCTCGAGTTTCTCAATCTGATAGAGACTACTCATTGTTACTATTTTTTACGTCGCAATTTACACCCGGCCGCGAATGTCCAACTTTAATGTTTTCCGAGTTCGTAACTCTTACATTAACTATATACCGAACCGTTTTCTAAACTCAAACCGTTATCCTGGGCCCATAACCTATTGAAGAGTGCTTCGTGCATGAAAGTTCTTGGGTTTAGAAAAACGAAATAAAACAATACGTGTTCAATGGTTATTTTTTCGCGACTGACTTCGCGCTATTAGTTAACATGATTATATATGTATGTACGTTTCCTTCGGTGTGGCCAATGTTTTGTACACACACTGTAATGTTATTACTAACAGCTGTTCTATACATGCATGCATTGGTTATTTTCAACAATATGGATTTGTAGGCTAAAAATGCATGGGCACACTATTATTTTAAAAGCGCGCATAAATAGATAAGCAAAAACAATTGTTGTCTATTTTAAACTTATAATTTACCATTGGTTGTTGTTCGCCATTTTTTTTTTTATTCTTTAACTTAATTATGTATGCCGTGGTCTGTAAAAATAGATGCAATGTGATTTGAATAAAAGTTATCGACTGTATTTTAGTTAAATATAAAATTTATAATCGACAACTTTTCTAGATGAGCGGCGATATTCAATTGATTTTACAGTTATTACTATAGAAGACGCCACGGCAAACTAGAAATTAAAAATATGGCCAACAAAAAAATTGAAGGAAGTTGACGAAAAGTTGAAATTTCTGGCGCCATCTGTCCAGCCATTGAATTTTGTTTACCCCCAACAACAAGTACAGCTGCAGCAACATCAACAACAACAACAATATCAACAACAGCATCAACAGCAACAACAAATACACATACAGCAGCAGCTCCAACAACAACAACAAATGCAGTAACTTCAACCACAACTAATGCAAGCAGGTCCACCACAGTACATCTACCCACAATATTTTCAACAACAGCCTACTATATTTACGCATCAGCCTCAACAACAACAACAACAGCAACCTGATCTTGATGTCTAAAAATTCAAAATTGTTAAAATAAGATTTAAATAAAAAATTAACAACAAAAATAAAAATTATCTTTAATTTAAGGTGATACATATAAATTAAGAGAAAAGCAATTTTATTACTTTTCAGGAAATTCTGATTGTATGTGTGTGTGGTGGTATTCTTTAGCTGGCAATTCACATATCTATGTATGTATGGGAATCTGTTTTTTTTTTTTTTTTAGTTTTATCTATTCAGTAGTTGCATTTCTATAGAATTTCGATTTTGGCTTACGCTAAAATAAAGACATGTATCGAGCAACCCAGTTACGAGCTACATACACGTGGCGTGTTAAGTCGGACTCACACGCTATGACATTTTCTATATATATATATATATATATATAAAAGAGTTCGTGCTGAGTGACTGACTGACTGATTGGCAATCATCGCACAGCCCAAACCATAAGAGCTAGGATTTGGAAAATCCATCCCCATGGCCGGAAAATGGTGGTCTCAAGTGTATATGGACGAAAGTCTAATTTTAGTCCGCTCACCTTCAAATTAATTTTCAAAGCTCATCACGTAAAATAATTCACACGTGTCGATTTTGGGAAATTCAGCCTCATGGTCGGAAAATCGGTGGAAAACTCTGGCTTTCGACATTTATAATTTTCATGCGATTGTCTTCAAACTCATTTTCATTGTTCTATAGGAAAATTAAATAGTCACGGTGACCAAAGATTTTTAAAATTTACCCACAAAGTCGGAAAATTTCCGGAAAACTGTTGTATAAAACTTTTTTGATTACCGTCCAATTAACTTCAAACTCATTTACAACTTTTCTGTTTATCATCCAATTATTTTGAAATTAATTTTCGAAGCATCTCACGTTAAATAATTCAACACATGCTACCGGTTTTAAAATTTCCATACCCAAGGAAATGGGATGAAGTTCGGAATTCAGCATTTTCGTTTTTCATACGAATGGCTTCATACTAATTTCTAAATATTAATACAAATTCTCGGTACTTGGCGGGCAATACAACGGGTGGAAAAATGTTGGAAAGCTTTAGTCTGGGTTCTTAGTATTATTCTTGGAATTGGCTTCAAATGCCAAATGATTTTAGAGAATCTATTCCAACGCGTCGCCACTGTCGGGAAATGGAAGTCAAAGTCAACTGAGTTGGATTGATTGATTAGTTAGATCGGCTTCAAAGACATTTTCATAGCCCTTCACAAAAAACTTTAGTCACGTGGGTCAACTATTTAGTTTACTACCACCACGGGAGGGAAAACTGTGATACGCTATTTTTGTTTATTTCTTACGGTTGACGAAAGTAGTCAAATTCAAAATAATGCACTTTCATTTAAATATATCGCCGGGCAAGGTTGGGGTATTACCGGTTAGTATATATATATATGTATACATATATTTTTGGTTTTTGTTTTACTATAAATTTTCTTTTTATTTCTACTCTCCCACTACTTATGTTAAGTTAATCTTTAGTTAATATCTAAAAATATATATATAATCTAAAAGTATCTAAAAGTATATATATATATATATTGTGTTTAAAATATTTAAAAGTGTTTAACACAATAGAATATATAACACAAGTCATAAACAAAAAGAACACAACACTGACTGTTAATCATTCTCTTTTACTTCAAAAACTTCATATTCTGGGATTCCCAAATAATTTAATTCTTTGAATTTGTATTTAACTATCAGAACCTAAGAGTATGCCTCTTCAATGTCTTATGGGACCCATACACAAGGCAACTCAGTTGCCAACTTGAGTGAGTTTTTTGTGTTGCGGCAACCGATTGCACGTAATTGGGACGCCTGCGACAATGTTGTACCAACTAGATTCTGTATCAAAACCTTTGGTTACGAGCAACGATTTGCCGCAACTGGTTGTGGTGTATTTTTGCTACGCACAATTCATTCGACACAACTCGTTGGCGTTTCCCTTTGGTTTTGTATTTTCCTGCTGCTGTTTTTTTTTGCTTGCACGGTGTCGGATGCTGTACGTTAATGCAAAACACTTGAAGACCTCTAGCTTCATGATCGGGGTTGTTTTGCTGTAGTTGTGTACATCTTAGTGGGCATCTCTCTATCCGTTTTGTTCTTTCTTGCTACTGTTTTTCTGTTAGCCTTGTACTTGGCTGTTGTTTTGTGCGAAACATTGGAATATCTTTTACTGCCGTTCGTAAGCGGCGTTGCTTATCAGAACATAGTGAAATTAATGAAACTTCAGATATTCCTTTTGTTGCTATCTATATATATACAAAAGTTTGTGATGACTGACTGACTGACTGATTGGCAATCATCGCACAGCCCAAACCATAAGAGATAGGATGCTGAAATTTTCACAGTAGGTTCCATGTATGACGAAAGTGCACACTAAGACGGGATTTTGGAAAATTCCACCCACAAGCGTTGAAAATCGCGGAAAACTGTTGTATGAAACTTTTTTGTTTACCATCCAATCAGCTTCAAACTCATTTTCAGCGATCTATACAAAAATTCATTTGACACATATTTCATCGATCTTGGAAAATCCACCCATTTGGGTGGAAAATGGGAGTCTCAAGGTTGTATGGGCAAAAGTCTTATTTTAGTCCGATCACCTTCAAATACATTTTCAAAGCTCTTCACGTAAATTAATTTGACACGTGTATCAGCGATTTTGGGAAATTCGACCACATGGTCGGAAAATCGGTGGAAAAGTCTGGCATTCGACATTTATAATTTTCATGCGATTGTCTTCAAACTCATTTTCAAGGTTCTGTGGGCAGAAATAATAGGCGCGGTGGTCAAAGATTGTGGATAATCTACCCCCAAAGTCGGAAAATTCGTGGAAAACTGTTGTATGAAACTTTTTTGATTATCGTCCAATTGACTTCAAACTCATTTTGAAAGCTCTTTACATAAAATAATTCGACACGTGTATCAGCGATTTTGGGAAATTCGACCACATGGTTGGAAAATCGGTGGAAAAGTCTGGCATTCGACATTTATAATTTTCATGCGATTGGCTTCAATCTTATTTACAAGGTTCTATGGGAAAAAATAATAGGCGCGGTGGTCAAATATTTTGGAAAATGTACCCCCAAAGTCGGAAAATTCGTGGAAAACTGTTGTATGAAACTTTTTTGATTACCGTCCGAATGACTTTAAACTCATTTTGCAAGCACTTTACATAAAATATTTCGATACGTGTATCACCGATTATTGGTAATTCAGCCCTATGCTCGGAAAATTTGTGGAAAAGTCTGTCACTCGACATTTTTAAATTTTATGTGATTGGCTTCAAACTCATTTTCAAGGTTCTACCCAAACACATAAGAGGCGCGGTGTCCAAAGATTTTGGAAAATCTATCCCTAAGGTCGGAAAACACGCGGCAAACTGTTGTATGAAATTTTTTTGATTATCGTCCAATTGACTTCAAACTCATTTTCAAACTTCTGTTTATCATTCAATCATTTGGAAACTTATTTTCAAAGCACCTCACATTAAATAATTCGTCACATGTGCTACCGGTTTTGAAAAATACACGTGGCTTTATACTAATTTCCAAATATAAATACAAAAACCTCGGTACTTTGCGGGCAATACAACGGGCGGAAAACAGTTGGAAAGATTTAATTTGGATTCTCAGTATTATTGTTGAAATTGGCTTAAAATGCCAAACGATTTTGGAAAATCTACTCCGTGTCGCCACGGGCGGGAAATGGAAGTGAAGGACAAATGAGTGGTACATTTTTTTGTTTTTTTTTTTCAAAGACATTTTCATAGTTCTACAGTGAAAACATTAGTTACGTGGCTCAACTATTGTTGACGAAAGTAGTCAAATTCAAGAAAAAAAAAATGCATTTTCATCTAAATATTTCCCCGGGCAAGGCCGGGATATTACCTACTAGCTATTAATAAAATTATATTCTGAATTTTTGTATTTTTGTTTAATTAATATATTTGAATGTAATATTCAGCTTATCAATTATTTATCAATTTGGCACTTGGCGGCACCATTTTCCGAGTTGTGCTACTGAAAGTAGCGTGTAAGATAAAGACCCAATTTGAGTGACAACTGATTGCCGCAACCGATTGTGCTAAAATTGTCCCGTGTATGGGCCGGGTTAGTCTCTAAGTCACTTTAAGTTACTTTCACAGTGACACAAGGAAGTCATCTTGGGCCCTTATTATTTACATTGTTCATAAATCACTCTCGGGTACTGATGTATGTTGACGATGTTAAACTATGTCTGTCATCTACTAATTTCCTATGTGGTCAAAAGTTACAAACTGATCTGAACAGTTTTCAAGCCTGGTGTCGGGTAAATTTATTAAATGTTAATTGTGGTAAGTGTAGGGTAACGTTTTTTTTTACAGGCGAAAGTCCTTTTTAAGCAATTTTCCTGGCGAAATATTTCCACTAAAATGCATTGTGTTGAGTTTGACTACTTCCGTCAATCGTAAGAAATACACCAAAATAGAGCACCACAACATTCCCGTTCTCGGTTGGACGTTTCTAAATAGTTGAGCCACATGCCTAACGATTTGCGGTGTAGGGCTATGAAAATGTCATTATAACTGACCGAACTAAACAAATAATCTGACTCATTTGTCCTTTACTTTTATTTCCCGCCCGTGGCGAGTAGGTTTTTCCAAAATCATTATGCAAATGAACCCAAATCCAATTTAATCCTAAAATTGTTGTGTCGCCCGCAAGGTATCAAGGATTTTGTATTTAGCTTTGGAAATTAGTATAAAGTCGTCACTTGCATGAAAAACGAAATTGCTGAATTCCATAGTTCACCAGTTTTCCGACTGTGGTCGTATATTTTACAAACCCGGTAGCATTGTCGATGATAAAATGAGTTTGACGCCAATCGGACAGTAATCAAATAGTTTCATATAACTGCTTTCCGCGAAATTCCCGACCTTGGGGGTAGATTTTCCGAAATCGTTGAGCACCGCGGCTTTTTAATCTTTGTGTAGAACCTTGAAAATGAGTTTGAAGCCAATAAGACGGTTATCAAAAAAGTTGCATAAAATAGCTTTCCGGTAATTTTCCAAACATGGGGTGATTTTTATAAAATCGCTGAGACGCGTATCGAATTATTATACGTGAAGAGCTTTGAAATGAATTTGAAGGTGATCGGAGTAAAATCAGTCTTTCGCCCATACAACCTTGTGACCCCATTTTCCACCCATGTGGGTGCATATCCAAAATTGGTGAAATCTAAAGAATTTAACGATCCCTACATTACTAAAACTCTAAACTTTTTTGTTTGACATATTCTTGAATTTAGTGTTCCCAAGACAAGGTTCATCAGCGCAATTTTCAAATTCAATTCTTTGCTCTGCGGGGTCTTAACTGGAATCGAAATACTCGCTTGCCGTCTTACTGTAGTAGACTTTTACTAATAAATCTCCACTCTCGTAGATCCATGCGCGGTGTAATTTGTCTACACAAACTAAATAATGGAGAAATTGATTCAACTGAATTAATCACCGCAATTATTTTTACATTTTCAATCAGAAGTTCCCATAACTTCCTTCCTGTCTCTCCCCAAACTTGTAATTCTAATTATACTATCTATAACTCCTTTCTAATGTTATCCTACACCTATAACAATCTCTTCCCAATAGTACGTAATGCTACTTCAATTTTTACCTTTGTTCTAAAGGTATTACGTTATTGGTGTACTCCATTGGTACATTTTTGTTTACTATTAATTATGTAAGTTTGTATTTTCATGCCCGCGTTTTTCATTACCGCACGTTATCTGGTGCGCCCCTCGGTCGGTTGGGCGGGTTGCATTTATTATTGGGTCCGTGTGTTACCAAGCCCGTGATTGGTATCGTTGGGTCATTTGTAAGTACTGTTCGTTAGTACATGAACGTTGGGTATAGTAGTGTATATTTGTTAAGAACGGGGAAATTCCCACAGAGTTATAAAAATATATCAATTAAATATGGCTGAGGATATTGTTTGTGTATGAGTGTGTTTATAATTATAGATCATTGGGGTGGCTCCGTTTTATTCGTCTTCTGCAGCTGCTGGAAGCTAGCCCTCTGGAAAGTGAGTTGGCATGTAGCCTGTGTCTATAGCGGCTGTTGTCAATTGGAAATGCCACCACCAGCCCGAGTTGCAACAGCTTCATTAAATGTGTATTTGTTTCGTCAACAGAATTACAACACCGGTGGTCTCCAGTTATGTATCCAATCTAACATTTCCAAATTAACGCGAACAGAACGGCGTTTTTGATAGCATAATGCATATGATAAATGACGGAATTTGAGGAGCTTCTTCTTGGATGCGCCAGGAGGAAGTGGGGATACATTCCTTATTAGATTGATTCTGGCAACGGATCGATCAAAAATTTGCATGGCCTCAGCTCTCGCTTCGTCTGGAATGGCTGTGGGGCTCTTGATCTATCGTTGCGGGACTTGCGTGGAAACGTTCATCCATTCAGGATTGCATTAATATTCTTCGCTGGAAATTTTAGGCAAACTTTGCCTGTAACTTCTCGATCGACACCAACGAACGAATTAAATGCTTGCCTGATTTAGTAACATCGAAAGAACTGATCAATAAAGTACTTCCTAATATGCAAATTAATTATAGTCCGTGAACGAGCTATCCTCTTCAAGAAGAATAAAAATGTCTATCATCTTAATAATGTTATTTAATTCAGCATTTAAAGTGAGCAAATTACATATAAGTCGATAGATACCGTTGTGGAAGCAGATGAAGCATTTAATTATCCAACGGAATTTTGTAACTTACTTGATATGCCAGGGATGCCACCGACTCGCAGATAAGAAATTAATGTGTAACTTAGTGTAAGCATCGATATAAACGGGGTCGTTCAAAAGTGAAGAGGTCCTCATTCCACGAATTCCCATTTCAATTACAATTCCGAATTCGTTGTTCGCAGTGAATAAAGCTCAAGATCAATCTTCGGATTTGTGTGGTTTAGATACGGATTGCTTCCCACATGAACCAAATAAAAATTTAGAAATGTACTATGAAAACTAAATTCAACTTTAATCACCTGTTGAGAAGAATTTTTCTTCGATTTTAAAGATCTTATTATTTCAAAATTCCGAAAATTTACTGTTGAGTCTTTTTAAGTTTTGTGCAATATTGGTCCCTTTTTTGCTCCCTGTACCCATAAAATGGGTAAAAAGGGGGTACTAAATCTGTGCAAAAGTCTGTAACAGGCAGAAGGAGATATCTCCGACCCTATAAAGTATATATATTCTTGATCAGTGTCAAAAGAGATTTCGACTTGGCCATGTCCGTCTGTCTGTCTGTCTGTTTAAACGTGTCGATGTCAGCAACTATAGGAGCTAGAGACACCAAATTTGAAATGTAGGTTCCTGTATACCATACGTAAATGAAGTTTGTTTCCAATTTCAGATATCTCCCCCCGTTCCCCCGCAATTCCATAAAAACGTTTTATACCAACAATTTTAAAGATATCGCTTTTGGACTTGGCTTGTATAATACTTTTGGCACTCTTAATCTACTGTCCATATTTAAAGTCGATCGGATAATAAGCATGGAAGTTATTCCCAAAGAAGAGTGAATGCTGAAGAGTGGGGAAAGAATCAGCACAGCCACCACTTACAAGAGCGCTAAGAGCATTCTTACTTGTTCGTTCAGAAGATATGATTTTTGCATAATAAAAAGACAAAACGAGCTACTGTGGTCTAGCCCATGATATTGTTGGGCTCCCCGGCTCCTGGTGAGTTGTGCCGAGACATGCCCGTCTCGCTGCCAATGTGACGTTGGCTCTTCCCCTTTCTGGGACTCACCATGCATTTCCATGTCCAGCTCCTGGAAGGACATTGAGACGCCGTCTTCCGCGAACGAAACACGTGCATTCATTACAAATTACACACAGCAAACGAAAAAAAAAAACAAAAATGAATAAATAAGTAATTGACATCAAACATGAAAGCATGACAAGATTAAACGCGCTCTGAACTTTGCTCAGTGTCAATAAACAACAAACAACAATAAATACACCTGACCGTCCATTCCCAATACATTAAAAATAATTAAATAATTTAAGATTAAAGCATATGTAGGGCAAATAAGAATAGTTAATATAGAACATGAAACCATTACGATAACGACACACTCATAAATTTCCACAGTTCCAGGAAGAAAAATGCACACATGTTTTCAGTGCAATAAAACCTTGAGAATACGATATTCTGAATATTATCTGTATCCTGACAAAACGTAAAGCGTGTATTTGTGACAGGACATGGGTACAGGGAATCTCCTAGTCGACCATTCTCATCTAGAACATTAAAACTAGTTCTAATATGTAATATTTTTTTTTATTTTATATAGATGGTGAAATGGAGGCCGAATGGTTAATCTCAGCAGGATATCCGGAATTGACGAAGCCTTTTGAACAGGTAAGTACACTAAGGTTTGTTTTCATTTGCATCCAAAAAATATTTATTCGTGTTTTCTTGACATTTCAATAGAATCATTTTATTTTGTAAAGCCGTACACATACAAACATACTAGCCGTAGGAAATACACAAAAATTGCGTATCACAACTTTTCCTCCCTTGGCGGTAGGAAACTAATTAGTTGAGCCACGTGACTAATGTTTGTTGTGTAGCGCTATGACAATGCCTTTGTAGCCGATCTAACTAAACAAAAAGTCTTACTTATTTGACTTTGACCGCATTTTCGTAGTTTCCAAAGTTGGTGAGCACTCTTTTGAAACATTTTTAATGAAGTTGGAAGAATAATAATAAAATTCAAAAAATTGGCGGAAGAGTGGGAAATTCAAGTTAAATAGTTTAAAACAATTATTTCCATTGTTAAAACATCAAAACCCTACATTTATCGTAGTCAGCAAAATTCAAAAATCCCAAAATTTGTTGGCCAAAAAGTTCTAAAAATCTACCGACCGCCACGTTAATCGAAATCCATCCTTATATCGATGCGACTGTGAATCTAATTTGAATGCTGCTGAGCCGATTTACTACATAATAACATTAATATTACGCTGGGCCGACTTGCTACATAATAACACTATAAAAGCTGGTACATAGATCGGTTTTTGCCGACGCACAGTGACTTGTATGGCCAAAGCACGTGGCAAAAATAAAAAATGTCATGGTAAGAATGGATGAAACGACTAATACAGTTTGATGAGGAATTTGTTATTGATCATGAATGATCATGATTTTTGGTAAAAATCGTTAATTTTTGTGATAGAATTATATACAATCGGCTCACTTGATTCTTAGTGTCGGTGTTTTAATTAAAAAATGGGCCAATTCTTAAGCAAATAATTTACAAGTGTTTTAACTTATGAATATATACACCAGCTTAAACCCGCGGCGTTGCTCGCATTTCCTAACTATATATAATTAAATTTCATTAAATTTTAATTCTCATAATTACTTATTAATTATAGCTGGAAATACGTCTTGCCCGGCGAAATATTTAAATAAAAGTGCATTATCTTGAACTTAACTACTTTCGTCAACCGTAGGAAATACACAAAAATATAGTATCACAATATTCCCAAGTTTCCCTCCCGTGGAAACCAAATAGTTCAGTCAAACGCCTAATAATTTGTTATGTTGGGGTCTGATATATATGAGAATATCTCGGATATTCTCTTGACCTGCGCCTGCTATACATGAACCTACATTCAAAATTTGGTGTCTTTAGCTCTTATAGTTGCTGAGATCGACGCGTTCATACATACGGACGGGCAGACAGACGGACATCGCCAAATCGAAGTCTCTTTTGACACTGATCAAGAATATATATACTTTATAGGGTCGGAGATGTCTCCTTCTCCTTTTGCACAGATTTAGTACCCCCTTTTTACTTATATTTTATGGGTACAGGAAGTAGAAAAATGCTAAAACACAAACCCTACATTTATCGCATTCTGTTTGCGTAAGTCCCGTGCACTGCGGAAATGTGCACCGCTGTCAGCAAAAATTCAAAAGTATCAAATTTGGCGGCAAACTTATTACATGTTGGTACTTACAAATATTGACCAACCGCCACAGTTATGGAACTTCCATCAACAATCGATAATGCGAATGCAGCTGTTCCGAATTAATACTACATAATAATAATAATGTTATTGTGTAGTAAATCAGCCCAGCAACATTCGCATTATATTACCTACAAAGGTACATAACTAATTAATAAACTTAAACGATTGATATTAAACAAACAGTAGTACTATAACAATAATAATTGACTCGTAACAGTAACGCGCCAACTACCGTAGATCGATAGCAGAGTCTGATTTATCTCTTTTGCACTTTCACGTTGTTATGTAGCAGCTGGCGCATACCGAGATTTTCATACAATTTTCAAACACAATTTTATTATACTTCCCGATGTCTAGTTAACTATTTTTATAGCCAGTTCCACCTAATTTTATAATAAGAAGGTACTGTAAAAATTGCAGGCTTCTAGTTTCTATCGTTTGGGCTGCCCAAATGTCACCAATCAATCAGTCAGTCAGTCAGTCAGTCGGGTTGAACTCTTTTATTTATATATAGACACATTTTGCATGAGAGCGACACACTTCAACTTCCTATGTTAATAAAATGAGGTATAATGTGAAGCTTATTTGTAGCTAGGCTAAGACTCGAGTATTTTCAAATAAATCATTCTCATTTTGAGCCTGACACAAAAATATATGGCACATTTGCTGCATCATTATGTGGATCCAACATTGATGGAATATGCGATGAGTTAAACGAACCAACAACTAACGAACATGAGTATGGGATGACAATTGGATGTATTTTTATTTATTCTACGATTCCACTCCACCCAACGTGCTTAATATTTATGTATCAAGTATCAATTGTCCGTTGTCGTTGTCAAAGTGACGATTGTTTAAAGTACCATAACACTACAATTAAATTACACTCTTCTGTTTGGTCTATTCTGTGCAATTGAGATAGGTGGTGGAATATACAATAACAAACCATGCGAGCTTATTTGAATTAGCTTTATATTGTCATGCGTTATAAAGCAGTATTTTATATTTTGCATTAAATCATGCTTGATTCCAAGCAAAGCTCCTCCACTTGCACGCCCTCTATTTGCATTTTTTTTTTTTTATTTCGCGAGAATCCATTTGTAGAAGCTGCTATTCTGTGAACATCCGGAGGAGTGAGACCGAATAATCGATCCCAAAGATATTTACCTGTCGAGGTTACTCTGTTCGGTAGCATCTTCGGCCTCCATGTCCTCGGTCTCACCGCTTTAACGCAGACTGCCAGATTTGCTTGTGCGTCAACGTCAGATCTGTAGACCTTGATTGACTTTACCAAAGCCATAGCTTATGCACTTGCTCTTCCCCTCAGGTACTAAGAGCTCTGGTTGTCAATCTGGAAGACCACCTGCATGTTAACCCGGTTGTTTTTTTTTTTTCGATATTCAATACTCCAGTTGACAATTGGAACGTTCTGGTTGAACATTTCGGTCGCTTCCAGGATCCCTGCAGGCTCCGATGGTATACACGGCGGCCAAGCTCTTGCACTGAGCCTCGCGGGTATATATTTTGCGTCAACCGCCAAAAGGCTCGCTTCAGGAAATACCTATCCAACCTCCTCCACGGCAGCTTTGTATAGTTGCGCGGATCGTCCACCTCCGCTGGCGATCAGCTTGAGGATCCTTGGAACCATTCCGCGTACTTGCCAGAAGGTGGTGTACCGGGGTTTTCGCTCCACATTTCAATGGCAATTGGATTTAAGGCGACTTGTGCCCATCGCCATTAGGTTAGGTTAGGTTGCAGTGGCTGGCGCAGAAATCTACTCCACACTTGGGTCAGGAATTGGCCCCTTGTGATACCACATGATGTCTTTTGAACATTTTGTTCCCCCTTAAACCAATTTGATGATTTTAAGAATTTGAGGATACTGTTAATCCCAACCTCGGATACGTCCGATAGGGTATCAAAACTATAGTGTCCCAGGTGCTGGAACCTTCTTCTGCTGAGTGCGGGCAATGACAGAGCAGATGTTCTACGCTCTCTATCTCTTCTACTATATCACAACTTCTACAGAAGTCATGGTGTGGTACGCCCAGTCTGTTGGCGTGAGTTCCTATTAGGCAGTGGCCTGTGAGAGCCCCTATGGTTGTCGAGATGTGGGATCTCCTGTGTTTAATCAAAGCAGATGTGCGCTTTGGGTCAAGGGTGGGCCAAGTGAGTTTGGAGATCGTGCATGTAGTGAGATTTCTCCAGCATTCAGCGGTTTGACGCCTGGTGTAGTCTGAAGTCTGAAAGTGGACAGAGGCTAGCCTTGCCTGGCTCGTCTGCCAATTTGTTTCCTTCTATGTTACGGTGTCCAGGCACCCATACGAGGTTGATACTGAGCTGTTGGGCTATCTCGTTTAGAGACTGGCGACACTCAGTGAGTGAGACTGCGTTGTTGGTGCATGAGTCAAGCGCCTTCAACGCGGCTTATCTGTGTGAGTAGATGTAGATATTCCCTGCACTGATGTTGAGCATGCGCAGGCGGAGGGTGTCTTCCTGGATGGCCCTCACCTCTGCCTGATACACGCTACAGTAGTCGGGAAGACGGAAGCTGGTTCTGATTCCTAAATCGGGGGAATATACACCGCCGCCCACACGTTCATCCAGCTTCGACCCATCAGTGAAGATTCTGATCGAGCCTGGTACATGTTGAACCGGCTTTTCCCAGTCTAAACGGCTAGGTATGCACACTCTGTATAACTTGTCGAAAGTCAATTTAGGTGTGTAGTAGTCTGTAATGGGGGGAATCCGAGGTATAGACTTGAGAACTGCGATATGCCCCGTGGTGCCCTTTGTCCAGTTGTTGGATTCCCTAAGTCTAATGGCTGAGTTTCTAGCTAATTCTTTGGATAGTAGGTCCAGCGGTATTAGATGAAGCATGATGTTCAGGGCTTCGGTTGGATGGGTGCGTAGGGCACCACTAATGCAGCTTTCTGCACTTCTTTGAACTTTGTGGATTGTTTTGAGGTTGGATAGTAGGTCAAGTGCGGGCCACCACACTAGCACTCCAAAAAGTAGGATGGGTCGGATGACTGCTGTATACAGCCAATGAACTATGTGTAGAGAGAAGCTCCATCTGGTACCAATGGCCTTCTTGCAAGCAAAAAGAGCAGTGGTTGCCTTGCATACCCTCTGCTTTATATTTTCTTTCCAGTGTAGTTTGCTATCCAGAACTACACCTAAGTACTTTGCCTGAAAGCTCTGGGTAAGAATCGTGTTATTGATTCTAGGGAGGTTTAAACTCGGGGGTTTGTATTTCCTAGTGAAAAGAACGATCTCTGTCTTGTTTGGATTCACGCCTAGTCCACAGGTTTTGGTCAATTTTACTGAAGTATTGAGCGCTGGTTGCATTCTGTCGCAGAGGGTTTGCGGAAATTTACCCTGGGTTAGGATTGCAACATCATCCGCGTAGGCTACCGCCACATGCCCCTCCTCCTCCAGTGTACATAGCAGTTGGTTTATCACCAGTACCCATAGAAGTGGAGATAGGACACCTCCCTGAGGAGTGCCTCTACTAACGCACCTGCTGATCGAGGACTCTCCTAAGCAGGAGCTCACTGTCCTGCTGGTGAGCAGCAGTCCTATGAGCTCCACCAGGGGGTCCTCAACCCCCAGACTCGTCAATGCGGAGGTGATAACTACTGGAAGAACGTTGTTCACCAAGCTGTATTCTTTGACACTAAGCGATCTCTCGTTGCGAGAGACTAAAGAGTGCAGATTTGTCTCAGTGGACATGCCCGTGCTGTGTACGCGAAAGTAGGGTGGGGCTAATAGAGTTTCTGAGATGGACATCTAAAATCCTTTCGAGGGATTTTAAGAGAAAGGAGGAAAGACTGATTGGTCTGAAATCATTCGGTTTGACGTGGGAAGGTTTTCCTGCCTTGGGTATGAAGACTACTTTCGTTTCCCTCCATGCTAGGGTACGACGAACCATATTTCGTCGTGAGACATCCTATGAAGATGGTACGAAGCCATGCTATGATGTAGCTGAAGCTATGTTGGAGTTGAGCTGGGTATATGTTGTGTGGACCCGGTGATTTAAAGGGCTTGAAAGTACTGATTGCCCACCCCGGAAAGTGGGTATTTAGCAGAAGTTCGAGTGTTTGCGAACTGGATTCTATCCACGATCCATCGTCCCTTTGTAGAAGCCCTGGGGGAGTTGATGAGGAGGCTAGAATCTTCCTCAGACGTGATGCGTCAGAGGTGGATTCAATAGTACTGCAAAAATTGGCCCACGAGGCCCTCTTTGCCTTTCTTAAAGCTTTTTTGTAGCTGTTTAGCTCGTTCTTGTACTGCGCCCAGGTAGTGTCAAGCGTCGTACTTTTGGCATGATTAAAAGTTCTCCTGCACTTTGTTTTAAATGTATCGAGATCTGAGGACTACCATGATGGTTTGAAGGATTCTTTGGGGGTTATTTTTGGGCAAGATTTGTCTAGGGCGTCGTTACAAACCTTTGTTAGGGTGTCGACCAAGGAGGCTATCTCTGCTGCTTTTTTTGGAAATAGGGGCGAGTTTTGAGCCAGATTTTTCCTAAGTAGCCGCATGTATTTACCCCAGTTGGTTTTTTTTGGGGTTTTGGGTTTTCTTGAGTGGTGGACGAGATACGTCAAAATTAAATTCAATGTAGCGGTGGTCTGAGAAGGAGTGTTCTGGTAGAACTTTCCAGGACGCCACCCGTTGTGAAATACAGTCTGAGACAAGGGTAATATCCAAGACCTTACTTCTGTTTTTAATGATAAAGGTAGGGTCGTTACCTCTATTACATAAGTTTAGGTTAGTGCTAAGAAGAAAGTCAAAACGTAACTCACCCCGCTCGTTGGTGTTTGTACTTTCCCATTGTGTGTGATGCGCGTTTGCATCTCCTCCCATGATCATGCTCGTCCTCGTGCCCGCACTTTCTATGACCAGGTCACGGAAAGTGGTTGATGGAATACTTCCCTCGGTGTCGTGAGGGAGGTAGAATGAGGCCAGCCTGTAAGATTTAGCCCCCAGTTCAAGGCTGGCTACCGTGATGTCTCCATCGCTGAACTGGGAGAGTGGAAAAGCATTGTAACGTTTTCTGATTAATAATCAGGTTCTTATGTTACCCTTACCGGTGCTGTAAAATAGGGTATATTTTGGAGTCCGCAAGCCACAGACCCTGTCAGCAGCGATCCATGGCTCTTGGACCATCACCACATCCACCACGCCAGGTGCTAGGCGCAGCAGGAGGGCGGCCGAGGCTGCCCTACTGTGATACAGATTTATTTGGAGTATCTGCATCAAGTCTCGCCTAGAAGCTCCTTTTCAGAATACAGCAGGTCCAGTGTACCACTGTAGTCCGAGCCCGAGGAGACGTACCCGTCCATGCTGACCTGAGTGGCAACATCTTCGGCCTCCATCTCCTCGGCCTTATTTGGTGGGTCCACCGACTCTGCCTCAACGCAGCTGGCCAGGTCCGCCTGCGCAACGGCGTCGGACTTGTAGACTTTAACGCCAACCTTCCCGAACAAGTAGCAGATGCTAGCGCCCTTACTTTCCAGATGCACCGAGCTCTCGTTGTCAATCTGGAAGACAACCTGCATATAGGCACGGTTTGTCTTCTCGATCTTTAGAACCCTCCAGTTGGATGCAGGTATGTCCGGATTACATAGCCTGACCATCTCCAGTATGTCCTTCGGCTCCGAGGGTTCACACGGTAGCCAAGCCCTTACTCTAGGTCTCGAGGGGATGTCTTTTGCATCCACTGCCGCAAGTCTCGCGCCTCCCCAAGCTTCTCAACAGCAGCCTTGTAGAGCTGCGCCGACCTTTCATCCCCGCAAGCGATCAACTTGATGGTGCCTTGGAACCAACCAGCATCCTCGCATATCGGTGGTGATCGGTATCGGAGACAGATTGGCGCTAGAGCCACCTGCATCCAACGCTCTGGTGTCGTAGAATGCGCCATCCTGACAATTCTTGTCGATAACCCCAATCTTGTCCTTCGCCACCTCCGCGAAGGACCTCGACAACGGATCATGGGTTCACACTCTCTTGACCATTGTGCTTGGCTCTTCCATGGAGCGATTCTGTTTAGTTGCGGTGTGCTGCGCGGTATCGTCCAGTTTGAAGTTTGGTAGGACGGCCTTTGCCCACTCCAGATCCTGTTGGATCTTAGCAAATTCCTCCTCAGTCGCCTGCTCCCTTGTTATTGGAGCGGTTGCGTTGCGCGTCAAGATCCTTTTGGCCGTCCGCTTGTCATTCGGATGGGCTTTAGACGAGTCCGGTCGAGTGAAGTCGGCCGCCCGTTTGCTCACCACTGTATCTGTTCCCGATTTGCTGCCAGCTGACGCGCCAATGAGATTGGTAGCTATGTTGGAGTAGGATTCTGATCTGTAGCGCCGCTTGTCACAGCACTTCTCACCTTCACCGTTTCCGTGTTCTTGCCAGCTGACACGCCAGAGGCCGAGGGCCTACTGGTGGCTATAATGCCGGCGGAAGACGGGCGTGCTCCAGTCGAAGCGCTGAAAACTGCTGGCTTCTGCGTGCTCATACGGTTAGAGACACTCTTTTTGCCGGAGCTGGCCGCTCCTTCCGGTTTTATGAGAGTACCGGGCTCTTTTTTGTTTATGTTGTTGTTGTTCATCTTGCTTTGATTCCCACGAATTGCGGAGAAGGGGAACGGTCCACCCGGGCAGAGATCCGCAGTACCCGGGTAAGGCAAGAAGAGAACAGGTGTTTGCCAAGCACCTGAGCTGGGCCCCCAGCCAGGCATAGTTCGGATGACAACTGGGTCCGGCCCAGGTGTGAAATGTAGGGGATGGGAGTTGGGTAGGAACGTATGTGGAAAGTAGGTGTGGCGCCTGGCCACTACCGTGGTTATCTCCGCAGTACCCGCTGGTTGTAAATTTTGGTTATTCCTGCGATCAATCCGATGGCCTTAGGTAGGCCCCTATAAAAAAACCTCACATGCTTCTAAGGATACATCGGATAGCAGCATTAACGGTTCAAGAATCCTCGCAACAGATGCGGCATCGGGAATTACAGGAATAAGTGGTGTGACTGAACCATGGAAGATGATAACTATCATTAAGGAACGTCTCATTTGCAACGAGAACAGTAGGCGTAACCACCGCAACTTCTAGGGGGCACTCATTTAAAAGAGTAAATATAGGGAAGAGATCAGAACTGATAAGTTAAGGGAATATTACATTTCTTTCTCTTTGGCGATTCAAAACCTTAAAGGATTTAAATTGAGACTCTGATATCTTTTTTGACATGCCTGTACTCCCAACAAGTGCAGTTTAGACCACCTCGAGACTTGATAAGATTTACTATTTATACGGCCACCAACATGTCCGAATTCAGCACATCCAGGGTGAACCGTACTGTGGCATAGTCAGCAATAAATATACGCTTGCCGTGTAGTAATCTTAGAACTAACAAGAAAAAACGGCTATCTTCGGCGAGATAAAGTTAAGATTTACTATTTATACGGCCACCAACATGTCCGAATTCAGCACATCCAGGGTGAACCGTACTGTGGCATAGTCAGCAATAAATATACGCTTGCCGTGTAGTAATCTTAGAACTAACAAGAAAAAACGGCTATCTTCGGCGAGATAAAGTTACATAGCCTAGCAAAAATGCTTTTTTTTTTATATATATATATATTGCGTTTTTCTGCAGAAAAACGGAAATACGTCTTGCCCGGCGAAATATTTAAATAAAAGTGCATTATCTTGAACTTAACTACTTTCGTCAACCGTAGGAAATACACAAAAATATAGTATCACAATATTCCCAAGTTTCCCTCCCGTGGAAACCAAATAGTTCAGTCAAATGCCTAATGATTTGTTGTGTAGGTCTCTGACAATGACTTTAAAGCTGACCTAACTAAACAAATAATTTCACTCCTTTGACTTTGACCCCCATTTCTCGCCCGTGGCGACTGGTGGGCGTAGTCCTTTAAAATATTTTTGATGAAGTTAGAAGAATAATGCACAATAATATCATAAAAAAAGTTAAAACAGCGCACCGCTGTCAGCAAAAATTCAAAAGTATTACATGTTGGTACTAACAAATATCGGCCGACCGCCACAGTTATGAAACACTCGATCAACAATCGATAACGTGAATGCAGCTGTTCCGATTTAATACTACATAAAAATAATAATGTTATTGTGTAGTAAATTAGCCCAGCAACATTTGCATAAGCAATATGGCGATTTCAGTCTAACTTATAAGTTTTAAGGCCGAGAGAGTGATTCAAGAGAGAGTGAGAGATTTCTTATCTCTTTTGCACTTTCACGTTATGTAGCAGCTGGCTCATACTGAGATTTTCATACAATTTCCAAGTACAATTTTTTTATACTTCCCGATGAATATTTAACTATTTTTTTTCGGTAGTTCCACCTAATTTTATAATATGGATGTACTGTAAAAATTGCAGGCTTTTAGGTTCTACCGTTTGGGCTGCCCAAATGTCACCAATTAGTCAGTCAGTCAGGTTGAACTCCCTTATATATATATATAGATGTGGTCCGAATTTAATAAAAAGCTCAATTGTTGTTTAGATGAAATCTACACAAATAAATATGTTATGACTAGCAAGTAATATCCCGGCGCTGCCCGGGGAAATATTTAGATGAAAATGCATATTTTATCCTTTAATTTGACTACTTTCGTCAACCGTATGAAATATAACTAAATAATTCAGCCACATGACTTATGTTTTCAGTGTCCCACTAATTTGTCCTTGACTTCCATTTCCCGCCCGTGGCGACACGGAGTAGATTTTCCAAAATCATTTGGCATTTTCAGCCAATTTCAACAATAATACTAAGAATCCAAATTAAATCTTTCCAACTGTTTTCCGCACGTTGTATTGCCCGCAAAGTACCGAGGTTTTTGTATTTATATTTGGAAATTAGTATAAAGCCACATGTATTTTTAAAACCGGTAGCACATGTGACGAATTATGTTATGTGAGGTGCTCTGAAAATTAGTTTCAAAATGATTGAATGATAAACAGAAGTTTGAAAATGAGTTTGATTTCATACAACAGTTTTCCGCGTATTTTCCGACATAAGGGATAGATTTTCCAAAATCTTTGGACACCGCGCCTCTTATGTGTTTGGGTAGAACCATGAAAATGAGTTTGAAGCCAATCGCATGAAAATTAAAAATGTCGAATGCCAGACTTTTCCACCGATTTTGCGACCATGGATCTGAATTTCCCAAAATCGCTGATACACGTGTCGAATTATTTTATGTAAAGAGCTTTGTAATGAGTTTGAAGCCAATCGGACGATAATCAAAAAAGTTTCATACAACAGTTTTCCACGTATTTTCCGACCTTAGGGATAGATTTTCCAAAATCTTTGGACACCGCGCCTATTATATGTTTGGGTAGAACCATGAAAATGAGTTTGAAGCCAATCGCATGAAAATTAAAAATGTCGAATGCCAGACTTTTCCACCGATTTTCCGACCATGGAGCTGAATTTCCCACAATCGCTGATACACGTGTCAAATTATTTAATGTGAAGAGCTTTGAAAATGAGTTTGAAGCCAATCGGACGATAATCAAAAAAGTTTCATACAACAGTTTTCCACGTATTTTCCGACCTTAGGGATAGATTTTCCAAAATCTTTGGACATCGCACCTATTATGTGTTTGGGTAGAACCATGAAAATGAGTTTGAAGCCAATGGCATGAAAATTAAAAATGTCGAATGCCAGACTTTTCCACCGATTTTCCGACCATGGATCTGAATTTCCCAAAATCGCTGATACACGTGTTGAATTATTTTATGTAAAGAGCTTTGTAATGAGTTTGAAGCCAATCGGACGATAATCAAAAAAGTTTCATACAACAGTTTTCCACGTATTTTCCGACCTTAGGGATAGATTTTCCAAAATCTTTGGACACCGCACCTATTATGTGGTTGGGTAGAACCATGAAAATGAGTTTGAATCCAATCGCATGAAAATTAAAAATGTCGAATGCCAGACTTTTCCACCGATTTTCCGACCATGGATCTGAATTTCCCAAAATCGCTGATACATGTGTCAAATTATTTTATATAAAGAGCTTTGTAATGAGTTTGAAGCCAATCGGACGATAATCAAAAAAGTTTCATACAACAGTTTTCCACGAATTTTCCGATTTTGGGGGTAGATTTTCCAAAATCTTTGACCACCGCGCCTATTATTTTTGCCATAGAACCTTGAAAATGAGTTTGAAGCCAATCGCATGAGAATTAAAAATGTCGAATGCCAGAGTTTTCCACCGATTTTCCGACCATGTGGTCGAATTTCCCAAAATCGCTGATACACGTATCGAATTATTTTACGTCAAGAGCTTTGAAAATGAATTTGAAGGTGATCGGACTAAAATTAGACTTTCGCCCATACAACCTTAAGACCCCCATTTTCCACCCATGGGGGTGGATTTTCCAAAATCGATGAAATATGTGTCAAATTAATTTTTGTGTAGATCTCTGAAAATGAGTTTAAAGCTGATTGGATGGTAAACAAAAAAGTTTCATACAACAGTTTTCCGCGATTTTCCACGCTTGTGGGTGGAATTTTCCAAAATCCCGTCTTAGTGAGCACTTTCATCATAGATGGAACCTACGGTGAAAATTTCAGCATCCTAGCTCTTATGGTTTGGGCTGTGCTATGATTGCCAATCAGTCAGTCAGTCAGTCAGCACGAACTCTTTTATATATATAGATGACATCCCCTAACATCAGGAAATCGAAACGTTCCGCAACAATTGATCTTAAATTTTAATACAATATATAGTTTGTTTCAAGGATCGTTTCCATATGTTTTTCGCGTTAACGGCGACCGCGAAACAAAATTACATCAATAATTTTAAACATACAGTATGTATGCAGGTATACGAATGAATTTAAGAAAATGAGTTTGGATTGTGATCAATGAGCTTCGGGGCTTTGGAAAATCTACCCCCACGGGCGGAAAAGTGTTGTATGGAACTTTAAACTTTTATGAAGGAGTGTTACCCGACTTTGAAAAATCCCCTCCCACACGTCAATAAGGAGGGGAAATAGGATTAAGGTTAGTTGTGTGAAAGGTTTTGTTAGATCGGTTCTTCATACCCTATACAAAAAATCATATGACATGAGAAAAATTTATAAGCTAATTTTGATTATTCATTATTTGCCCATCCATGCAAAAACAGTATGCCATAGCGAAGTGTAGGGGGTACAACTAGTAATTGTATAAACAAAAAGTTGTTCGTACAAAAACTGATTATTGAAGTGTCAATATTTAAGTTTCCTATAGCGAGTTATTAAGGCCGTTGTAGTGCATTTTAATACAAACAATATCACATTCTTTATTATAATTGTCCTCCTACGCGTTTCGGCGTTTGTTTCGCCTTCTTCAGGGAGTCAGCATGCATGTAAAACATTTACATACATATAATTAATTAACAAATATTCATATACATACATACATTATACTTATTGCAGCTAGTCATGCTACAGTGTCGTCATAGTTCCTAAGTCTAAATTGCACATTTGTTTATATTTTTCCAATGTCTTTTTCTTGTCTTTGCGCGGCAAGTTTTGTTTGTCAATATGGAGTACAGCGACCCCATATCCATGGTTATATGACATGGTTCCAATCCATATTGTGTAAAATTTTGAGGCGAATTCCTAGTGGCTTGTCTTTTGCTAGCAATAAGGACCTAATGAGGGACCTTGGGATTGTCCCAT
Source organism: Hirtodrosophila histrioides (assembly GCA_037075165.1). Lineage (NCBI taxonomy): Eukaryota > Metazoa > Arthropoda > Insecta > Diptera > Drosophilidae > Hirtodrosophila > Hirtodrosophila histrioides. Next base: position 27,572 of record JBAMCL010000218.1, read on the forward strand.
TAATTGATGTATTAACCTGTACGGCTAATCGACAAAATGATTGATACGCCAATCATATAAGCCCTCTATCCTAGCACTTAAATTTGGCGTATGGAATCCCAAACTCATGAGACTGAAGCGCACATTCCTTGAGCAGCTACCAAGGCGCAGTCCCCTGCCAAGCGCTCACGGTTGGCTCATAGTTCTGGCTTACCATCAGCCAACTCCAGTCAGGCACTTCCATCATCACCCCAAGCTGACAACTTGTGATTATAATCTGGTGGTAAAATCGGACATTTATGAAATTTAGAATTTTTCACCGTCAAAGCCGTACTTGTGTTTTTAAATTGTTTTTATAATGAAATGCTTTTTAAATTAAATTGCCACTATTTAAAAAAAAAACAAAAGGAAACTTTAAATTCATTATTTGATTCTTGTGTCCCGTTGCTTGAGTCATCTAGGTCGAACAAACCTATGTGGTTTGCACGGGAAATAATAAACTTGAAAAATAGAAAGTCGAGACTGTACAAGAAGTTCAATGAGTCTGGCTCTTTTTTGGATTTCTCTTGATATTTGATTGCTCGATCTAACTTCTTTGTACTTAATATTCACTGTTATAACTACCTCATAAGCTATAGGGTACAGTTCCAGCGGGATCCTAAAAGGCTTTATAACTTTGATAATGCGAAGCGTAGGTCATCAACACTTCCATCAACGGTTTTTTTTTTTTTTTTTTTTTTTTTTTTTTTTTTTTTGAAAAAACGTCACCTGACTCAGATCAGGCTATCGCCGTTCTGTTTACCGAATTCAATCAATACAATCTTATCATCCGGGGTCCGTCTGTGTCTTTCCGTCTGTATGAACGCGTCGAAAGAAGCAGCACGGTCACAACTTAAAATGCCTCGCTTGCGCTGTCGCTTGTGTGTGTGTGTGCGTCTTTATGTATTTGTATGTGTAAGTGGATGTAAACGTTCTATATAGATTTAGACCTGTGTACAGTGAGTTTCGTAGTCGGGTATACTCGACAATAGCATTCCTACTTGTTGAGAAGAATTATAATAATATATCAAAGGAAAGCAAATATATCTAGAGGACTTAAAATATCTAATTTCTTGTACCTAATATGCAGGGTATTGAGCTTCGCTCGGCAGATCTTGAGCCAGTTTTATCCACACTGTCAAAGCCCCATGCTAATGCGATTAAGCAACGTGTTCAAGCGCTCAATCACACAGTACGGGGACGGACAAAAAACCGCTCAAAACGCAAGCCAGACATTCGCGATGTCTTCCGCGATTTCGATGTAAGTATATGAAATATACAAATGAGGAATTATACCTCAAGATCACAGCACAATTTTAAAGATTATATTTATTGGCAGGAATCAAGTACAGGAACTCGATCCCGCAGCGCCACTCCAGACTCATTGGATTCTGTACACGGAGACGATGTATGGGGTAACGCTTCGATGTAAGTTGTGTTATTTATTTATTTATTTATACAATGATAACTATTAGTTAGTTGTGTTAATCTCAGCTTACACTTATTAATAATTATACTCTGTTTCCAAAAACCTATAATTTCCAGAGTTTTACTCCCAGTTTTCATAAAATGAGTTAAGAGGGGGTCTTAAATCTGTGCAAATGTATTGTTACATACAGGCAGAACTAGACATCTCCGACACATCTGGTACATATATTCCTGATCTGTACTAACAGCCGACACAATCTAGCCCTGTCCGTCTGTTGGAAATTTTTGACTTGAGTACAAGAAATTTCGTTGTCGGGTATACTCGACTAGAGAATTTTACTTGTTATAGCTAGTTACCCAATACCAAAGATCTTATTGGTATTAATATTTTCCTATGGCTTGTCAGCTGGCTTTTCGCTCTTCAGTGCTTTGCGCACTCTCGCTCGCGGTTTCTAGCTTTGAGAGCGTAAAATTGAATGCGCTGTCAGCAGATGATATTTTTTGTTGTTGTGGCTTGCGCTGCACTTTAGGGTAAATGGACTCATTTTGTGTCATAAATTATTAACTGAAAGGTTACTTAATATTTTGGGTCTTGTTTCTTTGTTAACGTTCGAATTATTGTTAGAATTTTGAACAAGAAGGGTGCTTGACTCTATCGTTTTATTGAAATTAAAAGCCACAATTTAAAAGATAAATTATTGATACTTGGTACAAAAATTTGACTTATGCAGACCATACACGGGCCGATTTTAGAACAATCGGTTGCGGCAACCAGTTGTCACTCAAATTGGGTCTTCGCCTCGCACGCTGCAATCGGATCAGACAACTTCGTAGCACAACTTGAAAAATGGCGTTGGCAAGTGCCGAATTTATAAATAATTGATAAACTATTTATTGTAACTAACTGGTTTATTTAAATATGTATATTAAGTAAACAAAAAACCAAAAATTTAGAAAAAAATTTTAAAATTTTGAATTTTGTTAATAATAACAACAAAAAGAAAATCTGAATATCTATTAATGCTACTATTTTCTGCTAAACAATGCCGCTTATCAACGGCAGCAAAAGATCTTCAAATGTTTCGTACAAAACAACAGACAAGTACTAGGCGAACAAAAAAACAGTAGCGAGAAAAACCAAAACGAAAAGGGAGACGACCACAAAGATGTACACAACTATGCACAACTATAGCCCAACTATAGCAAACCCACCCCCGAACCTGAAGCAGAGCTCTGCAAGTGTTTTGCATACAACGAACAGCATTTGAACCAGGCGATCAGCGAAAACAGTAGCAAGAAAGTACAAAACCAAAGGGAAACGCCCACGAGTTGTACCAATCGAGTTGTGCGTTGTCCAACTACACCACAACCAGTTGTGGCAACTCGCTGCTCGTATCAAAAGGTTTTGATACAGAATTCAGTTGGCCCAACATTGTACCAATCGTCCCAATTACATTGCAATCGGTTGCCGCAACCCGAAAAACTCGCTCAAGTTGGGCAACTGAATTGGCCCGTGTATGGTCCGGGTTATGCCAGAAAAACATCAATATTTCCTACAGTGTGAAGAAAAATCTATATTCTGAACGCGTACATGGTGCATTGTAGACAATAGAATACCCTGTATATGTATCATTTTATAGAGTACAAAAATTACTCCCTGTACCCATAAAATGGGTAAAAAGGGGGTACTAAATCTGTGCAAATGTATGTAACAGGCAGAAGGAGACATCTCCGACCCTTTAAAGTATCTTGATCAGTATCAAAAGAGATTTCGATTTGGCCAATTTATACTTTTCACACTTGTAAAGTTAACGTAACTAATTTTAAAGTATGATATGACAGCTTTCTCCACACACGACTGTTATTTTCACGGCCTTTTGACCCCACAAATAAACAAAATAGAATAGACTGAAAAGGAAACAGAGTAAATATATTGCAGTCGAGAGCTTTCGACTGAAACTTTCTTACAATCTTCAAATTCTTACAGACCAAGTTTTGTTAGCATTTTTGATCACAACGCTGTGAACTACAATGCCAGCGTCTATCCTTCGCTAAGCAAACATTTGAAGCAAAAAATACGGCGGACTCCTAGCGCCCCACTTAAATCTTCCACATCCACGGATATATTTCGTGGCTCCCAAGTACGCTGCGATATACCGATGTATTCATCTGAAGGTATTGAATTACTCGGGTTTTCGCGAATTGGCACAATACACATACCACGCCATCGATCCGGCTCGGACCCATCATGTTCTATTGGGTAAGGAACAATTCTTAATTGTACTTCGAGTTATTAACAATCTGACTTGCGTTATCTAGACGAGTACGTGGGAAAATTGCGCAGGACTCGCAGAGTGAAAACAACACTTCTTCATGTGACTCAAGCGACGAATTCCTCCCGAATACAGCGCATATATCGACCATGTTGTTATCACCTGAGAAGATATTAAAAAAAATGAATTTGGAGGCACCTCAAGAGAAATTGCGGAACTCCTCGGTATCACGAGACGGTATCAGCTTTGAAAGTATGTGCCGAGAAAATTCTAGTCAGAATGACATTGACACGGTAGATAGCTGCGTAATAACTCGCGAATACAACTCTGACATCGACAAAATAAAAGAAACTGAGCTGAAACGCTTACAGCCCATATTTTGGTTAGAGCTAGCCACAGTCTTTGATCGCAACCATGTTTCGTTAGACAAACGAAAACCATTTAAGAAGCGTCGTAAGGAGGAAGGCAGCCTTTTTGGAGTTTCATTAAATGCACTTATACGCCGTGACCAACAACTTACTGGTATAGACTCAACATTAGTGCCGCAGTTTTTGGAGGGTCTGCTGAAAGAACTTAAAAAGCGAGGAACTCGAGAAGAGGGTATTTTGCGTGTAGCTGGACAAAAACACAAGGTGGTTTGGAAAACTTAAACATTGATTTCCTTAATACTTATTTATTTACTTACAGACTGAATTAATTTACAATGAATTGGAATCAAGTTTTTACCAAAAGCCAGACAAATTTGCACATTTGCTTAGTAATGCAAGTGTGCATGAACTAAGTGCGTTGCTCAAGCGTTGGTTACGCGAGCTGCCCCAACCATTGCTTACAAGCGAGCTTATACAACTTTTTTATCAATGTCACACACTACCCCATCTGGATCAAATGCGGGCATTAGCAATTTTGTGTCAGATGCTTCCACACGAAAACCGCAATACTCTCCGATCGCTTTTGCGCTTTCTCAACTCAATAATCGACTTAAAAGACATTAATAAGATGAATTTGCATAATGTATCTACGATTATTGCTCCATCGTTCTTCCCACCACGTTATATACATCCGATTGACAAGAGCAGCATTGCAGAGCAAGTAAAGATGGCTGCATTGTGCTGTCGCTTGACAAACGTTTTGATAACGGGGGGCGAGAGTCTCTTTCTGGTTTCGGATAATCTTATCGCCGAGTTGCGTAATCAAAAGGGTCCACAGGTATACACCTTTTATTAAGTATATCTTTAAAATCATTTTATTTATAAATTTTCTTATTAACAGGGTAAACGGGGACTTCGGCGCTCAATTAAAACGTCTGTAATACGCACGCCAGCGACACCTGGCTCTTCCAGAAATGAAAATGCAAGCAATAGCGTCAGCGGTGGCCACGGTAATGATACTATCGTTAGTCGCCGCCCGTCTTTCAACCCAAGTCACGTGCATCGTTTTGTGGTCTGAATGGGAACATAATATTTTGATACTGCAATTGTATACCTTTAAAAAGCTTTAGTTGTATCAAAACGTCGAAAATCTTAAGAAATCAAAAAAGTATATAATTCATACAAAAGTTACATTAAAAATTAAGTTTGAGCCAGAATTAATGTACTTCATATTGCTAATTTTTTTGTCATAAAAATTATTCATTTATTGTGTACAAATAATTATGTATATGTTGTTATGAGAATGTACCTTTTATTTTTTTCTAAATATGTTAAGGGGGTTGGAATGCAATAAAAAAATTTGATATGATTGCATTAAAATCAATAAATATATAATTGAAATTTAAATAATAAAATTATTTATTTATTTCGACGTAACAATCAAAGCAGATGCCAAGACTTTATAGCTAGCAAATAAAATTCTTTACATCATTTTCCAGTTATGCTGAAGAAGAGATTTTGAAAAATTCTACCGAAGTGTGTAAAATGTCGTAGAAAGCAATGTTTTTTTTTATCAACCAATCTAGTACAAATTAAACAAAAATATTTCTCTGATTTTGGAAAAGCTAATTCCCAGTACGGAATGTAGGAGTTGTAGTCATTTTCAAAGCTCTACACCAGACCCTCTTTTGATTTTTCTTTTACTAATCTATCTTTATTGGACGTGTTTTTCACTTGCGCCTCATACAGTTTGTTTTTCCTTGTGATCGCGAGCCCAAAAACAAAAACAATGAAAAAACAACAAATATGCAGACCTAGACAACCCAAAATACATTGTGATCAACAGAAAAGACACAAAATCTTTCGAAAACGTGTCACCCTTTTTAATTAAAACAAGTAAGAATGCTATGGTCGAGTACATCCGACTACAAAACTCCCTGTACCCAGGTCAAAAATTTCAGATCGCATCTTCTTACACTTACACATACACAAATACGCACACACACAAGCGAGAGCGCAAGCGAGGCAGTGTAAGTGGTGTCTGTGCTGGTTCTTCCCTCCGCGCTGCTGCACTGACTCTTGTGTTTATTATTCGATCGACTTGAAATTTTGACAGTACATTAAGAGTGACCAAAGTATAATGCATGCCAAATCCCAATGGAACGGGAAAATATATCTGAAATTGGAAACAAATTTAATCTGCGTATGATATACAGGAACCTACATTCTAAATATGGTGTTTCTAGCTCTTACAGACAGACGGACATGGTCAAATCTAAATCTCTTTTGATACTGATGAAGAATATTAATACTTTATAGGATGTCTCCTTCTGCCTGTTACATACATTTGCACAGATTTAGTGCCCCCTTTTTACCCATTTTATGGGTACAGGGAGTAAAAACAATTGATTACACATGTGATTTTACTAATCAAAACGAAAAAACACACAGGCAACTAAATTACTCAAACTAAAATATATGACAGACATGGAAGTGACAGTCTCTAAACCTTTCAAAACGAGTAATATACAGTAACGAACTGCGCAACATCGATAAAGCAAAAATATTAAACGAATTAAAACCACAAAACGTGACCAAAGTTCGAATAATTCTAAAAAAAAAAAAAAAAACGAACACTTTCGCAGAAACCACTTCCAGAGTCAGTAAGAATTGGATACGAGTAAGTACGAGTTCGCTCTTACATACCACTGCTTCAGAGACGCAGAAAATGTCTACGCCTTGGTCACCCTACTCCGATCTGCAAATGCAAATGAAACCTGCAAAAACTGGTCCAGCAAAATACACAGAAAAGAAACCGAGACCTGCTCCAACGCAAAAAGTTGCATAAGCTGCGTACACTGAACACTGAAGTCGACTATAAACACCATTAGTTCGAAAATGCCCAGCATTTTTAAAACAACAGGAACTGGTACCGACAAAAACTACAGACAAAGTCGACCCCAAAACAGCATAAAAGGCCTGCCACAACACTATCCAATCCCACATCAAATCAAAACATTAGCACAACAACAACAGGGAAGGAAGGAACTACAACAACAACCTTACTCACGTCACTAGCCCACCAACACCAACAACTTGCAACAAACTTGCAACACACCACCAAGATCTCTCTATGGACTTACCAACGACATCAGCTCACACAATCAACACCTCAACACCACTAAATAACACACCTGCATACACCGATGAAAGAAGCAACACCCTAGAATCTAACCTTAAACCCTCTCGGCCCAACTTATTACAAGTTAAACCCCTTAAAAACCCCTTGGTATGCGCCAGCTTCTACATAACAACGTGAAAGTGCAGAAAAGATAAAAAAAATCTCTCTTTAATGAAGTCGCAAAATTGCTAATGTCTCTCAGACTCGGCCTATGCTTTGCTATCGTTCTTAGGTAGTTGGCGCGCTGCAGCTGGAGTCAATTATTTTTGTTTTAGTTCTACGTGTTATGTGCGGCTAACTGGTATCGATAGATACGCACGATAGTTAGGCAAAAGGGGAAGACAACCAAAGACATCTATCGGCGATCGGGGGAACTAGAAAGTGCAGCAGCGGAGGTGTGGCAAGAGAGGGATTGCACTTTGAGTGAAATTGCGATAAACTATGATTAAGGTGAATATGAGGATAGAATAACCAGGACAAGAAAAGGCGACATAACCTCGTCTGCAACAAATTATCAACGCAACTTGCTTGAAGCTGTTAAGAGCAGCGAATTTACATACATCCGCACATCCGACAACAGGCGAACCGAAACACCGAGTGAGTTCGTTCCGGCTGTTAGACACCAGGCCCCGCACCCATCCGGCCTTGTCCAGCCGTGAGCCATGCAAAATGCAAAAATTTTTTTACATTGCGTATGCATATACGCCCTTGCCCTGAAACTCTCACTCACCTGCCAGTCAGCCACTACGACAGCTGATCTGCGCAGACGGCTGCCGACAAATGCCCCTGAAACACGCACTGGACCAAAATCCACCAAGAGACCCGATCTGACCTAGAATTAAAAATAAAGTCCATTATAAAAGTTTTTGTTAATACTTTTTGTAAAGACTTGTAGAATTTCGTCGTGTGCCATATCTGTCCGTTTGTTTCCGTTTGTCCATCTGGGCAATTGTGCACATACATACGCACATATGATAGCCCATATATGTGTATGTATGCTTGAGCCCTATTTAATAGTAAAGAAGATAATATTAGAATATCACAAATTTAAATAGACCCTTTCCACCTTAAACTAACAAGAGCTCTTGGCACGATTAAGTTAGATTAAGGTTCCGAGTTATTTAAGTTATACATACATATTTATATATACATATACATATGTATATTATTATTTTTCTATTGCCGCTTGCCGTATATAGACGCATATTTAGCGTCATACACAAGCACTTGTTAAGTTTTTATATGGCCTACGCAAATACGAGGGTAGATTGCAAAGTTTCCGGAATGTGCAAGAAATAACGCACGTATCGCGAAATTGTTGATGGTTGACAAGGTGAACTTATTTTAGGAAAGCTATCAAATTTTCAGACTGATACGTCGTACAGTTTTTGTTTACTAGGCAGTTCTGTGAAGCAAGTCAGGCAAAAATGGATAAACACAAATTTCGTGCAGTCATCAAACATTTCTGCATGGATGGGAAAGCGGCGACGGAGATAAGAGATATTTTTCAGAAAGTTCATGGCACCTCCACACCTTCATTTTTGACTATCAGTTTCTGGGTGAGCGACTTTAAACGTGGCCGTACGAGCACCAAGGGTGAACCACGCAGTGGACGTCCAAAAATGGCTACAAATGAGGAAATGGTCGACAAAGTCCATGATCTCGTGTTAGCCGATCGTCGAGTGAAGTTGCGCGAAATAGTAGAGACCACGGGCATCTCATATGAACGTGTGCAAAATATCGTGCACGAACATTTGGACATGAGGAAGCCGTCGGCGCGATGGGTGCCGCGTTTGCTGACTGTGGACAATATGCGAAATCTCGTGACCACTTCGAAAGAGTGTTTGGCCCTTTTAAAACGTAATCCAACGGATTTTTTTCGCCGATTCGTGACCATGGACGAAACATGGATCATGGATCATGGTCATGGCCACCGTTTTTTGGGATTCGCAAGGTGTGATCCATATCGACTTTTTGCAGACGGGAAGAACAATCACGGGGCAATACTACAGCGCTTTATTGGATCAATTCGATGGCGTATTGAAAGAGAAAGGACCTCGTTCGCAGCGGAATAAAGTGCTCTTCCACCACGACAACGCGCCGGCCCATTCACCCCAAATCGCCACGGCTAAATTGGTTGAATTGGGCTACAAGGTAGTGCCGCATCTCCCCTTCTCTCCATACCTAGCCCCGTTCCCAAACATAAAGACTTGGCTCGGGGGCAAGCGCTTCACGTCAAATGAGGAGGTCATCGCCGCCACGAATGCTTATTTTGCAGAGTTCCTGAAATTATATTTTTCTGAGGGCTTAAAAAAGTTGGAGCACCGCTTGCAAAAGTGTAGCGCCCTAAAAGGAGACTATCTTCAAAAATAAAAATAAAAATCTGTTAAATTAATGCGTTTTCTTGCCCATTTCGGAAACTTTTCAATTTACCCTCGTATATACACATACCAGTATCACTTAAACCTACAAAGAGATAAGACGTGCTACAACAAAACAAAAACCTGCTATACGCAAACCAAAACGCTTAACAGTTAAACACACATCAAACACAAAAGAGCCAAAAAACACTAACAAACACCCACCAATAACCGCTACACCGGGCTGGAGCCCAACAACAACAACCATGCACGACCCACCAACAATCAACTAGGCGAACCCAAATACATTATTCGAAAACAAAATGACAACTCTTTTGAAAATAAAAAAAATTATAGACTTTGCTGGCGGAGGTGAAGTCGAATCATGCAAAAAAAAAACAAGAGACGACTCCCTTCTTATAAAAACAAAAATCCAACTGCAGGCCCTAAAACTCCTAAAATTAACTAACATGACGAACATGGAAATAGCTGCAACAGAACACAAAACTCTTAACTTTACCAAAGGCGTTATATATTGCAACGTACTTCGCAAAATAAGTGAAGACGAAATTCATCAAAAACTAAAGACGCAAAAGGCAACTGAAGTAAGAAAAATATTTTTAAAAAAACAGTTAACCAATAGTGTAGACAACAACACATTAATTAAAACTGGACTAATTATAATAACATACGCTGCACATAAACTACCCGAAACATTAAAAATTGGCTACGAAACCGTCCGCGGACGACCGTACATACCATTTCTTCTTCGATGCCTGCGCTTCGGACAGCCCACCCCCATCTGCAAGAGTTTAGAAACATGCAAAACTGCTCAGAAGAAAAGCACACAGACGAAGGGGAACTCTGCAAAAATACTAAAAAATGCCTAAGCTGCAAGAACAATCCGGAAATTGACCACCATCATAGGCCGCTCGATCGCAAATGCCCCACTTCCTCAAACAACAAGAACTGACGGCAATCAAAACTGCAGAAAAAGTCGACCACAAAACCATAATACCATAATAGACACAGTCAACAATTGGGAAACACATACGCAAAAACATCTAAAAAAAAAAACTTTAACTTAAATCTTAAATTTAAACTTAAACTCAAACTTTTCTCAAACTTTTCTCAAACTTAATTCAAACTTAAACTTAAGCTCAAGCTTAAACTTAAACTTGTCCGCATTTAGATGATGATTTAAACTCGCGAGTTGTTTCATTCTTCTTCTTGAAAACCACTGAATAAAATCACTTGCATTTAGACGGTGAGTCTTAAATCACGCAAAGAAGTTAATTTTATGTTGGTTTGCAACTCTGATTTAAGTTATCGCTAACCGATTTCATACAAACACAGAGCAAAATGCGGAAAACAGTGCAAAAATGCGCAAAAACTCTGGTCGTGAGTTTTTGTACGACTCGCTTGCTCCGCCACCCCTCTTCCCTACAAGCCAAAAACTCTTTAGTTAAACTCGCGAGTTTAAATCATCGTCTAAATACGGACTTAAATTACACTTCACTTAATATAAATGTAAAATAGTAGGCTATAACTGCATCCCTACGGTCCTGTTAAATTAACATTAGCATAACATGTACCACTACATTTAGATAATTGACTACGATTGTCGCGATATCGATAAACATTTTTTTTTTGTTTTTTGATAAACTTATAATTATTTATTTTTAATGCTACGTGTTAAATTAAGCACTTTCATAAATATCTCGGTCAAGGAACAGGTAAATGCAGGGGTCTAACAGCGTGCTAAATCATTCAACAGACTTTTAGGCAAGCCTTTACCAGATTTAATAAAGCTTAGCTTAATTCTAACAACCAAAAATCCAATTATCCGATGGATGGTGTCGGACAAGCCTTCTTTTTAAATACGGCCTTGCTAGGCGAGTAGCCAAGGAGTTGGTGTGGGCCTGAAGCCTTCCCCTGTATCGATCAGCAAAATTGCTGTTTGTAGCGCATACTGGCAATACTCCAAGGTCATTGTAAATGCTGTTGTTGCGCACGTAATATGGAGCGTCCACAATTCTCCGGAGAATTTTGCTTTGCCACGACTCGATCCGTTGGATTGATGTGCTACAGGCTGTGCCCCAAAGGTTAATGCCCCAATTGAGAGTGGGCATAATTATGGCCTTAAAGAGGCGGTTTTTAGCTGCGAGAGAAAGCCCACTCCCAGGCCTAAGTAGCCAGTCCATCCGTTTAGCCTTTTCACGCGCCATAGCACAGGCACGAAGAATATGCGGCTTCCAAGTAAGCCGCTGGTCCAAAGTAACTCCCAGATACTTCACTTGGGTGAGGTGCTTAATTCTGCTGCCATTCAGGGATATTTGGTTAAGTTTAAACGATTCAGAGAAAACGTTGCATGTTGACTCTTTTGCGAGTTTATGGCAATGTTCCAGCGCGAGGCCCAGCACTCGTACTCGTTCAGGAACTGCTGAACCATTGCCGAAGCTTTCCTCCTGCACAAGCTGGTAGCGAGGAAGGCCGTGTCATCCGCATAGGTGGCAGTCAAAGTAAGAGGGCAACTTGGAAACGGAAAATTTGAGGTGTAAATCGTGTACAATACAGGACCCAAAACGCTACCTTGGGGGACTCCAGAGGCCCTCTGCCAGACTCGGTCAAATGCCTGCTTCACATCCAAAAAGACGGCCGAGCAGTATTTACCCCGCTCAAAAGCTTCCAAAATATGGTTGGTGACCCGATGAACTTGCACTATGGCACTATGGCTACTTCGAAACCCAAATTGATGGTTGGGAAGGGCAAGCTCGAAGACATCGATGTTCATTAGCCTGCGCAGAAGCATTCTCTCAAACATTTTGGAAAATGTTGGAAGAAGGCTAATGGGTCGAAAGAATCAGGCGAGTGATGACTCAGCCCCTTCTTAGGGACCATGACAATAAGCGCCGTTTTCCATTGGGGGGGAAAGTGAGAGAGCTGGAGCATGGCATTAAAAATATTTGCAAGTGCTGCGATAGCTTCTTCCGGGAGGGATTTTATGGTCTTCCCATCTAGGCCGTCAAATCCAGGAGCTTTACTAGGCTTAAGCCGTTCAATTTCTTCGACTATTTCTGGAACGTCAATTGGAGGTATTGAAACGGTCGGGCCAGGGATAGCTCCAGCAAAAGTGGTAGTAACATCCACCTCCTCTTCAGTTGCCAGGTCAAATGGAGTGAACCTATCAGCAAGGTCACAAGCAAACTCCTCAGCAATGTCCGCGTCTAATTTGGCCCAGGTTCCATCTCTCCGCAGTAAGGAAAATCTTCTCATGGGTTGCCTTTTAAGGCTACGAGTGCACTTCCAAAGAGCAAACCCACTGTCCTGGTCAGGGTCTATTAAGCGTAGCTTCTCTACGTAAAAATCGGACTTAGCCTCAAAGAGCGCCTTCCGTAGTAAAGTGGTAGCAGTCTTAAATTCAGCCTGATCCAAGAGGTGCCGAGTACGCATCCATCGTCGTCTTAGCTCGCGTTTACGTCTGACGAGGGCAAGGATCTCGGGCTTTAAAGGCCTCCGAACTGGTCTAATAGAGAGAGTATTCCACTGGTTGATCATGGAGACAGCAGCAGCAGTGTGAATTTTGCGGACCAGCTCCTCAGCAGCTTCGTCAATGCCAATGGTCGTAGTCAGATCACATTGGTCGTTAGCTAGAAGGGAAGCCAGTTTGCTTTTGAACAATTTAATGTTAGAGCCTCGAGGGAGAAGGCGGGGTTTGCCGCTATAGGTGAAGACCTCAGCAGAGAAGTGTATTATTAGCGGCAAGTGGTCCGAGGAGAGCTCATAACACTCATTTATGGTAAGATAAGCGTCAGGGATCCCAGCGTAAACAGCAGTCAATTGCTGAAGGATTCCTACTCCTGTCACCAGGGAAGTGAGTAGGTCCGCCGGTTGCAAGAATTTGGAGCCTAGAGCTAGTGATGAAGGAGTGAAGCGTGGAGCCTCTGCTGCAAGATCTCCAACATCCCCAAAATGAGTGACGAGCATTCCAATCGCCGGCTATTATGAACTTGTCTGCAAGCTGTCCGAAAAGTTGGAAGGATTCATTTGCAGTCCATTGCTGGACCCATCACAATATTACCCAGCTCAGTGGTTACCATGGCGGCAACCAATTGTAAATGGGCAAGTCCATTTTTGTAGTGAAGGCTGTAATTAAAGTTAGAGCGAATCAAAATGCCTGCTCCTCCACGCAGGCGGTCAGCGGGATGATTTGCAAGCAGTAGGTCGTATCCAAATATTCTGAAGTTCGAGCGGCTATTAAAGTGGGTCTCGCTGATAAGCACAACGTTAATCTTGTTTGTTTGAAGGAATAGCTCCAGTGCACGCGCTTTAGCGTTGAGGCCATTGGCGTTCCAAAGGGCAATGTTGACTCACAAACTAGTCATGATGGACTTGAGAAGGACAGGGCTGCAGGTTGAGGGAGAGATGGTGCAAGATGGCCAGGAAAAAGACCCATGAGCGTCTTCATAACCTGCATTAGTAATGTCATCATCTCATCCAGACGAGATAAGAGTTTATCCATGGACGAGGATTGCGATTGTGCATCCTTTTGCTGGGCGGCTTGCAGGCTGAGTATGTGGTGTAACAGACGGTCCTGAGCAGGCTGATGATGCTTAGGTGGAGCGCTGATGACATCATGGCGAGGAATAGCAGCAGGCAGAAGGCGGGTGGGAGCTCTCGACACCACAGGGCTACCCAAAGTAGGCCATTGCGAAGGGTCTTGATCGGGGATGGCCGGGAAGGCAGCGCGATCAGTCAGCTGCTGATTAAGACTTAGACCCTGAGCAGGGTGATCTGGGCTTGAAAGATTCCAGACATTGGTACGTTGAGTGGAACCCTGGGCTGGGCGCCGCAGGGGGGCTGTTCTGGCAGAAGCGCTACCTTTACGTCTTCTAACAGCTTCATGATAAGCAGGACACCCACTATAGCTTGCAGCATGATTCGAGCCACAGTTAATGCAGAAGTAGAGTTCTTTGGTGACCGCTACACAAATGCCCTCTTCCTTAGCGTCGTGGTTTCCACCACATTTAGCTGCCTTCGAGCATTAAGACCGAGTATGGCCAAACTCCTGACAACGGAAGCACCTAGGAACGTCGTCACGCCTGTTGGGCGGCTCAAACGTGACAACTTGGTGATTGATGATCTTGACATCATATATTGTCTTGTTGTTAACGGCAGGTTCGAGCTCGATAAAGAACAGCATTGTGGATATTTCGAACCTTATGGTCCAGGGCAGTAAGGTTGTCAGCAATGTCCGACTTGTCAGTTTCCGAATGCGATCCACGAACAACCACCCTAAACGAGCGCTACTCTTTTCCTCGGTTGCCAAGAGTTATAGGGAATGTTGTTGGTCTGAAGAAGCTCCTGAATTTTGCGATAGGAATCACCCATCCTCAACGGTGAGCTTGGCTGAAGAACTGCCGATATTCTTGAACTTGAATTTATTAGTCACAGATTTAACCAAATTAGTGATGTTTCAAAGGCCAATGAGTCCTGCGATGATAAAAGAGGGTGGCCGGGTACAAGGAGTAACTTGGGCACGAGATTTATCCTGGATGCGAGAAGCTGGGTGTCCAGAAAGTGGCGGAGCCGCCTTAGCCGCAGTAGTTTCAAGCGAATCCACATCCATATCATCGTTTTCGTCAGACGATAGCAGAGTAAAACTGTTGCCATGCCCAGCATAAGCCAGAGCGGCAATTTTTTGGGACTTGGGATGCTACCACGAGGAGGGAAAGGAGGTTTTCTCTTCACAGATGTCAAATTTCACGTTTTCCAACATCTAGGCTAGTCGAGCCTGGTACACAAGAGGTTAAAACAGCAGGAACATCTGCTGTGAGGCATAGGTTATTATCATAAATAGTGGCAGTTTTATTCATGGACACTGTAGAGTATCCAAATTCTTCTTTTTCCTCAGACTTTTCAGTTTATTAGTGCGCTCAAGATCAGCAGCGGATTGACTGATTCAATCAGGCGCAGGGGATTTAGGAACCGAATAGGGAAAGTCAACGCCAATTCTAGGGAAAAGTTGAAAGTCAGTATATTATTGGTCGTCTGAGAGAATTTTTTTTTTAAAATTTCGTCAAAAACACACGGAAAGATTAGAAATTTATAATTTCAGTACGAACAATATTAAAGATCGATAAATACAGAAAGAGAGACACAGTCGGTTTTTGTAAGCGCAGCTTAAAGTCGAATTTCTTTGAGTGGTTACAACTAAAGTTGAAAGCAGAACTATTAAGCATTATTACCCTTATTTTATATTGTAAACATAATATATTAAATAAACCTATTATAATATTAATCAAACATTTGGGGGCTCGTCCGTGTCAATAATAAAGGTGTGTGATCGTTTAAGTCTTGAAATAAAGAACGAGTATAAGTATGCAATGTATCGTTGTAAATCATTTGGAGCCTTGAAAGAAGAGTTTGATATCTATGATCTTATGCACATATCCGAGAAAAAGAACAATCAACAAAAATCAAGTGTCAAACATCAAAGTGCGCAGGGAGGTAAAAAAGAATATTGTTTTAATTGTGGTTCAGGCGAGCACAAGCGCAAGGATTGTACTGTTGAAATGAAATGCTTAAAATGTAATCAAAACGGTCACATTACGCGTAATTGTGATAAAGCTGAAAAATTGGATAAAGTGCGCTTTATAACTGATCGTAGCCGCATCAAAAAAATTGAAATAAATGTCTTTAAGGTTAACTGTCTTATAGATACAGGGTCAGACGTAACCATAATAGAAGAAAGTGTTGTTGAGAATTTCTATCTCGGATGGGCGTGTGCAAGATTCTGATCAACAATTTATTGCGGCGACAAGATCAATACTTCTGGCTATGTGCACTTTTTTTAGGCGACTGATTTATTTGAATTTTCAGTAGTTACTTAACATAGCTTGAGCCAAGGCAAAAAGAGAGTGTTTACATAGAGCATTTTTGGAGAGTTATCTTAATTCTTAAATACAGTGCTGATTAAAATTATACATTAAATTCAAATTGAATGAGTGATTTAGTAAGATTAAATAACCATAAGAACTTGATCCAACAATTGTCGTGAAGAAAATTAAAAACGTTGAACTTTTTAAAAGCATACTTACGTTTGGCGGTTTTGGCGAAATGACCACAAAGCCAATTGGATGTTTTAATGCAGAAGTAGCGGTCGATAATTTGCAGACTGACCAGAAGTTTATTGTCGTACCCAGTTCGCACATAGATTTCGATGCTCTGTTGGGGAATGATTTTATCAAAAACTTTTCCTTAATCGCCGACATGCTGGGGTATAAATTTCTAAAGCTGGATGCTGATCCAATGCCAGTAGCTGGGTATGCGCATATATATATAGTATGGTCGAGGAGTCAGCGTTCATAGTTACTCCGCAATATCGCAAAGATATTGAGCAGATGATAGATATTAGCTACTAGGTGCCCAAAGATGTTGCAAAGCAGTATCCAGTGCAACTAAAAATAGTTCCGGACGGAGTGGTCAAACCGTTTCACCACTCGCCAAGCCGCTTAGCATCAGATGAATCTAGTGCAGTAAAGAAACAAGTTGAAAAATGGGTCGAGCAAGGAATCGTACGCAAGTCCTCATCGAACGTAGCAAGCAAAAAAGAAAGATGGTACACTACGGGTGTGCATAGACTACAGGAAGCTGAATAGCATGGTGTTGGTGGATTGTTTCCCCGTGCCCCTGATGGAGAAAATTTTGGAGAAGCTGCAACCAGCTAAGTGGTTCACAATAATGGACCTTGAAAATGGTTTCTTTTATGTGCCAATCGAGGAGCAGAGCAAGCCGTACACAGCCTTCGGTATAAAGCGCCGTTTGGCTTTAAAAATTCTCCAGCTGCTTTTATTCGCTTTGTAAGCCATATTTTTCAAGAGCTAAATAATTCTGAGGTAATGCAGATTTACATGGACGATATTATTGTTTACGCCATATCACCTGAAATATGTATGCAGAAGACATAGCTAGTTCTGGAGACAGCAGCGCAGTATGGCTTGAAAATCAAGTGGAAGAAATGCAGCTTTATGGTAAGCTTTCTTGGCCATATTATTGAGAACGGACAAATTTGGCCTGGAAAAGAGAAGACAGCAGCAGTCAGCCGTTTTGCTACGCTGAAAGACATAAGAGCGGTGCAAGCTTCTCTGGGACTCACTGGATTTTTTTTGGAAATTCATCCCTGGCTACGCACAAGTCGCAAGGCTTGACGCAGGAAAGACGCAGTGTTCAACATTGGTCCAGCAGAGCAGCAATCGCAACAAAGCCTGAATCAGATACTTGTAATCGAGTCTGTATTGCATATTTATTCAAGAAAAGCGCCAACAGAGCTGCATACAGATGCGTCCAAGCAAGGTTTCGGAGCTGTGTTGTTGCAGTTTGATGGCACTTTGCATCCGATTTGTTATTGGAGGAGGAAGACTACAGAAACGCAGTCGAAGCGTCACAGCTACTACTTCGAGGTGAAACCAGCATATCTCGCACTCAAAAAGTTTCGTCACTATCTGTTCTGTATCCAATTCGAGCATTGTTGCGTTTAAGCAGACAACCACCAAAACAGATATCTCGAGATAAGTTTCCCAGTGGATCCTGTACATGGAAGACTTCACCTTCAAAGCAGGTCACCGCCCAGGCGAAAGAATGAGACATGTGGACTGTCTTAGCCGTTTTCCACAGATCGTGAATCGTGATCGTGCAGGATCGTGACAACGGAGCTATCAGCTCGTATAAAAAAGGCGCAGTAGGAGGACGATTTCATCAAAGCCATAGTTGAAATCTTGAAACAACGCCCATAACAAGACTACAAAATAAAAGGTGGTCTGCTCTACAAAGTCGGCAATCGCAATGAGTTGCTTGCTGTTCCGAGGCTGATCGAACGAGAGGTTATTCAAGGGCCACATGAAGTTGGTTATCTTTCAACAACAAAGACGATGCATACAATCCAGCGGCAATACTGGATTCCGCACCTTGAAGGTTGACACCTTGCCTTCAAGGTGATAGCTAATTGTATCGCTTGTATTATTTTCAGTAAGAAGTTGGGTGAACAAGAAAGCTATCTACATACCATAGACAAGGGGGATGCTCCACTACACACGCTGCACGTTGACCATTTGGGTCTGATGTACGCAACTACCAAGCAATACAAATACATCTTGGCAGTGGTGGATGCGTTCTCCAACTTTGTGTGGCTATTTCCGACTATGTCAACCGGCCATGAAGAAGTTGTTAAGAGGTTGAGCGACTGGTCGTTTGTGTTTGGTTTTCCCAAGCGTATAGTAAGCGACAGAGGAGCAGCGTTCACATCCAACGCTTTCGGCGAGTTTCTCAATGAGAACAAAGTTGAGCAGGTGTGGTCAACGACTGGAGTGGCCAGAGTCAACGGTCAGATTGAGCGAGTGAATCGTTCGATTTTGGCTATCATCGCAAAGCTGTCACTTGACGATTCAGAGAAGTGTTACAAATATGTGCCGCAAGTGCAGAAGGCGATTAATTCGCACGTACATGCACCGTTGAAGGTGTCAACCTCCGAGGTGATGTTTGGGTCCAAAATGCTCAGCTAAGCAGAGGGTCGACTGTTGGAGCTGCTCAACGAAGAGTTAGTCACGCGACTTAGAATTAAATATTTTCTCCACATACATATCCCCAAATAAGAAAATCACACTTCACAACCTCCAAAACTCACTCAACACCCAACAAACACCCGTGACTTCAATGGCTGGCACCCATTCTGGAGTTCAACGACAACAAACACACTAGGAAAAATAGTCCACAAATTTATCGAAAACTCGCAGCTAATACTATTGAACGACAAATCCCCCACCCATTTCTCAACACACAACACTCTCACACACATAGACCTCTCACTCTGCCCACCCGCATTAGCCCTATACACAAAATGGACAATTCTCGACGACCTCCACGGCAGCGACCACTTCCCAATAATTATCTCCCTTTTCCCAACACCTCAAAAGAACAGTATTACCAGACCACGCTTTAAACTAAAAGATGCCAACTGGAAACAATACGAAACTCTCACACATCACGCAAACACAAAATATGCTACCTCCGAAAATATAAACAAGAAATCAGCCCAAATCAGCAGAATAATCCAGACCAGCGCAAACCTAGCAATCCCCCAAACCTCACCATACCGACAACCCAACAAAGTCCCCGATGGAACAAAAACCTCAGCCTTTTAGGAAAAGCCAAACAGAAAGCCTGGAAAACAGTAAACAGCAACATCGCCACAGAAAATATTATAAACTATAGACGAACAAACGCCAAACTTAAATTCTAAATTAAAAAAGCAACAATCCAACCCGCAACCCCCTCATCACAAATGTGGGCCAATATACAACTAGACGAATACACGCCATATCCAACCCACACACTAGACAAATAACCACAAACAATTTCGAAATAGCCAACATTTTTTCCCAACACTGGTCTGACCTTGCAAATAACTCTAAATTCTCACAAGATTTTCGAAACAATAAATACAAAACGACCAATCTGAACTACCCAACCTCCTTAACTGCACAAGGAATAGAAAAATACATAACATACCCTGAGCTCACTTCTGCAATACAAACACTGAAAGAATTTACCCCAGGCCTAAACAGGATATTTTATCAAATGATTAAAAATAGCTCTCCCACAACAAAAAGCAGAATCACCAACCTATTTAACCAAATCCTCAACCACTATATACCCCAAACAAACCAAAAATAGCCTTATTATACCAATACCCAAACCAAACCATTTTATTAAACCCAAACCAATTTGGATTAAAAAAGGCAAATTGACTTCAGATAGTCTACTCTATGTAGACTACCTCATAATGAAGTCACACGAGCACACCTCAGTCATCAGTCTTGATTTCTCAAGAGCCTTTGACCAAGTAGGTGTACATACCATAGTTCACCAACTCCAAAATTGAAAAATCGGACCGGAAATAATAAACTATATTAAAAACTTTATGCATAATAGAAAAATAATGGTTCGTGTCGGCCCACAAACTTCAAATATGCTTCCACTACCCAACGGTATCCCCCAAGGGTCCCCCATATCCGTAATACTATTCCTCATAGCCTTCAACAAATTATAAAACATCATCACTCTACACAAAGACATTAACTTTAACGCATACGCCGACGATTTTTTTCTTATAATAAATTGCATCAAAAACCAAAACTACAAGTCAGACAACCTACTCCACGAAATACGCAATTCGGGCTCTTACTCAGGAGCTTCGCTGTCTTTATCAAAATGCTAACATCTACACATATGCCCTTAACATACTAGGTATAACTTTCAATAACAAATACAAATGGAACACACATATAAAATCCCTCCTGCCATCCCTTTACTCAAAAATAAACATAATTAAGTGCCTGGCCTGCCACAAATTTAAATGCAGCTCGCTCAGTCATCGCCCAAAGAGAATACGGGTTATTCTTATATGGGCACTTACCGAAGAGCAGCTTAAACAAATTAAAAACACCCTACAATGCTGCCATTAGAATTGCTCTAGGAGCCTTCCGATCCTCCCCCATTAACAACCTACTTTACAACATCCAACATCCTTTCAATAGAGCTAAAACGCGACCTACAAACAACCAAAATGCAATCCAAAAACCTAATAAAAGCATAAAGAAAAACTTACCTATAATTGACCGAACAATAAATATATGTAGAGGACTCTCCATATCATATAAGCCTCACAAACTTCTCAAGCACAAACTACCCTGCGACATCAGCAACTTTATTGGCTCCACACTCCGAACACATAAAAAACCAACAACTTCCCCGAAACACATCAAAAACTGTACAAACACATTAAAGACAACCAAAAAAATCACACATTTATATACAGAGACGGTTCAAAATTAAACGGCACAATATTCTACGCCATTACAACAGAAACAAACGTACCTCAGTACTTAGTGCCGAAACAATAGCAATCTTAAAAACCATAGAGCACTGCAAGAATATGAGAGGCAGATGCATTATCTGCTCTGACTCTCTCAGCAAAAGACGCAATACAAAACACGAACAACAAAATCTTTTACCACAATATAATCAATAAAATCAGATCCCAAATCATACACCTATCCCCGAAAATAAAACTTATGTGGGTATGTAGGCCATGCAGGCATAATTGGGAATGAATTTGCAGACCAAGCAGCCAAATCAACCCACAAAATGCCATTTACCTTCACCCCAAACACAAATCCAACAGACCTAAACAGCTACCCAAAAGAAACATTCACATCTAGACAAAAACAAAACCTTTTACACTGCAGCCAATGGTACAAAAACATAAATTCCAACAACATACACATGGGGAACTATCTCAGTTCACCACAACACAAACTAAACAGACTCGATCAAATCAAAATTATAAGACTTCGCCTAGGCCACACAAAACTCACTCACCAGCACTACCTAAATACCAACCTACCACTATTCTGCCCACTATGCAACAACAACAACAGAATTACAATAGAGCACTGGGCACTATAAAACAAAACATTTTCAATAGCACAAACCCGCTTGACCTCCTCACTAACCCCAGCCCAGACAATATGAACAAAATTATACTCTTCCTAAAGATTTCCAACACATACCACTCAATCTAGGACAAATGTACATATGTATATTACAATCAAATAGCTTTAAAATATACATAAATACCTGTAAAAAAAAATTGTAAATATGTAAATACACACAAATTAGACGAAGGCCACGCTGCTAGTGCTATACCTCATAAGTTAAACCAAAGACAATTTATTTAACACGATATCCAACGCAGAATAAAAAAATGGCACAAGGGAACGCTTGTTTTTCGTGAAACCGCTCTCTGGGCTTGAAATGGTCGCGCGATCGGCCGCACTACTTTGAGAGCGTAAAATGCTAAAAATAAAATGCGCTCTCAGCCTCACCACGTATTGATAAAAATCTGCACACAATTCAAACCCCAAATGCAATGCGAGATTAGCGCGCGTATGTATATCTACGCACACGATCTCTTTAATAGTTGCTTTGTCTCACTCTACGATTGGGTAGCATCTTGAAAGCAGCCAGCGAGTTTCACAATTCAACTTCAGTTTGAGTCCAAGATTCATGTTCATTTGGTGTCAGTTCTGACATATTTGTACCCTGGATTCAATAAATTGATTCTAATACTATTGTCATGCCGTCCGATTAATTCAAGGTTTTTTTTTGACGCGGACTATGTTTCTCTTTGTAGAGTAGATAAATGTAGGGAATTATGCGCATTATATAGTAACATGTGAAATTATGGTCCCTTATATAATGATACTTGTACAGGGTGTTTTGTAGTTCACAATGCACCATGTGCGCGTTCAGAAAATATAGTCTTCCTTGGCACTGTAGGAAAAATTTTAATTTTTCTGGCATGAGACAAATTTTGGTACCGAGTATCAATACAAATGTGTCATTTATTCTATAGTGCAGCGCAAGCCACAACAAAAACAAATAAAAGAAGAGCCCGCCAAGCACTGCAGAGCGAAAAGCTACCTAAGCAACCGAGAGGGAGAGCGCGCCAAGCGAAAAGCCACCTGAAAAGCCACACCAAAAATTTCATTGTTCATTCATTGTATGGGCGTTGGTTATCTTGTTATTTATACGGTCTTTGATTAAACTACGTTTTGTAAGCTACTCAAACTTTTAAAAACATATAAAATTACTTACGCCATTTGAAACATACGCAAGGAACAAAGTTGCCAGACGGTCGAAATTTAAGAACTAGCTTATTAGTTTAGTTCCAGCATCAACCATAGAGAGGATAGATATTCCAAATGGTACGACGGCAGCGAGACGACAAATTTGCTTGGATCAGGACCACTTTGACTTCGTATTCCGTCGTGTGCCCTGATGTGAAGCACGCTAATTATGTATAACCCCACTTCACTTCCCACATATATCCAAAACCCAATTTCCCCTTTGCCACCTTTAAATAATAAAGTATAGGAATTGCATAACTCGATAAATGCTAAATAAGCAATATGCATAGGTCAACGATATAGACAACCAAAAGAAGTTACTAAGAAATATAGAAAAACCAAATAAGCAATATATTAAAATAATAAAGTAAACAGGAAATGCATAGATCATCGATCGTTATTAAATTCAGACTAACAAAAGGCCAACGATCTGACACATGTCAACCAGAGTTCGTAAGCACTTTTGTAAACCTAAAGTAAGTTTTCTTTTAAAACCTTATCAGTAAAGAGTAATTAGTTGATATTCACCATTTAAACCCGAAAGACGTGTTTTAAATAAGGTTGTTTAAATATATTTTTTGAAACTTTGCGAACCTTAAAACAAATTTGGAGCAGCCGGTAGGATACTTTTTCAGTAAAAAGGGTCCTGTGATTATTCGAATCGAAACTTAAACCAAAGTGCGAAAAAAAGAACAAATTTTTTACAAACACAAAAAGTCATCGGACAAAAGCGAACTAAAAATCAGTCCGCTAAGTGGAAGTGGTGCATTGCATAATAACTATAAATCAGTTAAACAGTGCATTGGTAACCAAAGTGAAATAAACTAGATCGAGATAGAATCGATTTAGCAGCGCAAAAACATTAAATCCTACTAAAAATCAGTGGATCAATCGAACTTAAATCGATTTAATCGGCGGTACACAAAAAATCAACTCAACCTGGATACAAGAAGGCAACGAAGAATTGCTTCGTACGACAACGGAAGAATGGCCCACGATAACGCCCAGATGCCCCAAGCGGATCTGTTGGAACAGTTGGCCATAAGGGAAAGTCAATTGGAGCAATTACAACAGGCATATGTACAGCTCCAAGGAAATGCCAATAGCACGGCCCAACAAGATCGGCTATTCAAAAACATCAGCCGATTGGCGACGTTTACGGGAACGGGGGACATTTCCATAAACTCCTTCTTCAGTATCGTGGAATACCTACCTCAAACCATAACAGATCTACATCTTAAGCGAGAAGCCACACGAACAATATTTTACAGGACGATTCAGGGTCAAGCGAAGGATGCGGTGATAAATATTCCGGAGCCAGACAACTGGGACTTAATCAAAACCACCTTAAAGCTGAGATACAGACCGGACACAGAGCCTCATCAAGTGTATAAAAAGATTTGCGACCTAAGAGTGAATTCGGTGAGCGAGCTTGCAATTGAAATCCAAAATATTAAGTATAAAGCTGACGAATTAATTGTATATCATAAGGATGAGAATTTCATAGACTTAAGCAATGTTGAAAGTTTACTAGTTAACGCAGCCAAAGAAATGAGCCAAGGCACGTTACTAGATAAGATTTATGAAGTAAGAGATCTGAACACGATACTAAAGATAATGATGCAACGCAGATATGAGAATAGTTGCATTAGGTATCAATATAGGAACGTTAGACCCAATAGAAACGTTTCAGACGCAGGGCAAAACAACAAAAATCAAAGTAATATGTACCAAAATACCAATCAGAACAATTATATTAACAATAACCAGAATACCAATAAACAATATAATCAGCAACACAACACGACACAAAATGGACAACAATACAAAAATAACCAACAACAACATTATCAGAGCAACAATTCAGGAAAAGTTAGACAGAATAACACACCTCAGAATTTTAGAGGCAATCATTCCGGACAAAGTAGACAAAATCAGAATAATCAGAACTATCAACAAGCAGGGTCAAATCAATCCAGGCAGAATAGGCCAGGGAATGTGGTGCCTATGGAGGTAGATAACATAGAATCTAATCAATACCAAAATAATACTGATCAAAGCCAATACGATAACGACAATCATAACAATAATTATAATGACAACAACAGTAATTACAATGAGTCGAACGAGGATCACGGCAATAACCAAAGAGAAAACTGTCAACAGGAAGAATTCAATAATACAGTATTTTATAGATAGAATAGAATAGAATTAAACATAGACAGACAGAAATACTTTGCATTAATAGATTAGTGTGCGAGCAAATTAGCGGTTACAGGAAAATCAGACTAAATAAACCCATATCATACACTACAATAAACAGCAAGGACGTAATAGCGTACGAAATTCATACCACAGCACCAAGAGAATTTAACTTACCAAATAACGCAAGAGTACGTTGGAAATTATCCCCCGCTGAAGGGAAGAAAATACAATTTTATCATAGGGATAGACCTACTTAATTTTTTGAATGCTTTTATTAACATTGAAAAAAAGGTTCTAATTTTAAATCATAAAGAAAACGTAATTATAAACAATCCATATCAATATGAAGAAGTTTCCGTATTGGAGAATAGTAGCGAAAACCTTGAGATTTTAAAACTTGACCACTTAAATGAAGAAGAAGTCAGAGAAATTAAAGCCATTGTGCAGCGATATAGCAAGTTATTTTTTAAAGAGGGAGACCAACTTACTAGTACGACTAAAATTGAACACGAAATACGGACCACTATGAGGACCAGTTAAATTCAAAACTCTATAGATATCCACCACAACACGAGGAGGAAGTCAGGAAACAAATAAAAGAAATGGAAGAACAGGGTATAATTAGAAAGAGCAACTCTAGATATTCCAGCCCACTCATAGTAATTCCCAAAAAAAAACGACAATTCAGGAAAAAAGAAGTTTAGAATAGTAATAGACTACAGGAAATTAAATTAAATCACTATAGATGACAAGTTTCCCATTCCGAACATTAACTCAATTCTTGATAAACTAGAAAGAGCACAATATTTCACTACGATAGATTTAGCCAAAGGCTATCACCAAATTTTGGTCCGAGAAGAAGACAGAAAGAAAACGGCATTCGTAACACCACATGGTCTATACGAGTTTATGAGAATGTCATTCGGGTTAAAAAATGCCCCTGACAAATTTCAGAGAATTTTGAATGAAATACTTAGGGATCACATTAATAAAAAATGTGTCGTCTATCTAGATGATATTATAATTTTCGGCACTTCATTAAAAGAACACATTCAAGCTATCAATGAAATATTCAAAATTTTAGAAAAGAACAAGTAAGAACGTTGCAGTCGGCGGCGGCATCCGACGGCGGACGCACCCGACTGCAGAATACTATGTTCCCAGTCCTATATAATATGGTTATTTGTGAGTTCGGAAAGAAACGCGATTTTGTTTTTTTTGGGGCGTGGGGGTGGGGGGGGGGGGGGGGGTCCAAACATTTTTTATGCAGATTTTTCCAGGGGGTCAACATTAGTCTGTATGCCAAATTTGGTGACTCTAGCTTTACTGGTGTGCGGTCCTGACACTTTATAAATTGACGATATACACCAACATGTGTACCAAATTTGGTTGCTCTAGCTCAAAGATAAAGGCAAAAAATTGCGTTCATACGGACAGACGGACAGACGGACATTTCGCAAACCGAATATACTATTTTTCCCTTCGGGAACATAGTATAAAAATTTAAAAATACAGGTTGACAAATGCAATTTCATGAAAAGGGAAACTGAATTTCTAGGACACATCCTTACAAAGGAGGGCATTAAGCCAAATCCGAATAAGATAGCTGTCATAGAAAAGTTACTGTTACCGCGAACAGAAAAGCAAATAAAGAGCTTTTTAGGTATAACAGGTTATTACAGAAAATGTATATAAGATTATGCTAAAGTAGCACAGCCAATAACCAAGTATTTGAAAAAAAAATGTTAGAATAAATTTAAAAGACCCCACCTATGTCGAAGCATTTGAAAAACTAAAACATTTAATCAGTTCACACCCAATTCTAAGATATCAAAATTTCGAGAAAAAATTCACGTTAACGACAGATGCATCGAATTATGCAATTGGCTCTGTCTTGTCCCAAGACGGTCATCCGATCTGTTTTGCGTCAAGAACACTAAATAATCATGAAAAAAATTACTCAGCAACAGACAAACAATTTTTAGCAATATTATGGAGCGTTAATTATTTCAGACCATACCTTTACGGAAATAAATTCAAAATATTAACTGATCACCAGCCAATATAATTTTTACATTCAAAGCAAAACGGCAAAGATATTTCACCTAGACACCAGAGATGGTTAATAAAATTAGGAGAATATCAATTCGAGATAGATTATTTAAAAGGCAAAGAAAACAGAGTAGCAGATTTTCTTAGCAGACTAGAAGACAAGGACTATACGAACAAAATCGAAAACGAAAAAGACAATGAGAACAACGATAACATATCAGACATAAACATAATAGCAAACATAGATGATAATCTTTCAACACCGACTGTACATTCAGTCGAAGAAAATTTACATAATCATTTTTTTATAAAAAAGGAAATAGTTAACAAATATAAAACACAAATAATTATTACGGACAGTAAAACAGAAGAGTATAAAGCAATACATGGTAAAAGAATAATATTTCCAACAATGGAAGGCATTTTTTGGAGATATATACACAAAGGAAAAGTTGAAATCTACTCAGAATTATTGTATCCGGAATACAACATAGTAGATGTGAGTTGACAAAAATTAAAGAAAATATAGATAACGCTAAACAAAAAATGTTAGAAAAGCACAACAGTAACAGAGAACAGTCTTAGGAAAACCGAAAAGAGGGCTTTATAAAAAATTACAAGGCAATCAGACACAAAGAAGCTCCGAAATTCAAAAGAGCAAACCTCGGAAATATTGACCCAATTAATATTAAACGACCTTATAAATTTACATAAACTACTAATGACGATAATAATAATGACGATGGCAATCACGACAATGTCGGGAACATTAACGATACAACAGATACCTGATCAGTACGGGTATACACTAAAAGAGATGAAAAATCAAAATATAGTCATTACGACCGATATTGTAGTACACATAATAAATTTAAAAGACATTGACAATATTTTAAACGAAATAGGAAATAACATAGAAATGATTAACAACGACAACAAACACATATTACAATCGGAACTAACTGAAACAAAACACAAATTGTATACCCTATATGGCAACCATAATCGTGAAAGAAGAGGATTAATTAATGTGGTAGGTAGTTCAGCAAAATGGTTGTTTGGAACTATGGACGAGGAAGACAGGAAAGAAGGTGAGAATCATATCTCCACATTTAGAGAAAGCATGCAGGAAACAGATGAAGCATTAAACAAACACATTTATATAAATACGTATTACGTATTATTGACACATGTCAACCAGAGTAGTTTGTAAGCACTTTTGTAAACCTAAAGTAACCCGGAACATACACGGGCCAATTCAGTTGCCCAATTTGGGTGAGTTTTTCGGGTTTCGGCAACCGATTGCAATGTAATTGGGACGGTTGGTACAATGTTGTGCCAACTGAATTCTGTATCAAAACCTTTTGATACGAGCAGCGAGTTGACACAACTGGTTGCGGTGTAGTTGGACAACGCACAACTCGATTGGTACAACTCGTGGGCGTTCCCCTTTGGTTTTGTACTTTCTTGCTACTGTTTTCGCTGATCGCCTGTTCGTTGTATGCAAAACACTTGCAGAGCTCTGCTTCAGGTTTGGGGATGGGTTTGCTATAGTTGGGCTATAGTTGTGCATAGTTGTGTACATCTTTGTGGGCGTCTCCCTTTTCGTTTTGGTTTTTCTCGCTACTGTTTTTTTGTTCGCCTAGTACTTGTCTGTTGTTTTGTGCGGAACATTTGAAGATCTTTTGCTGCCGTTCATAAGCGGCGTTGCTTAGCAGAAAATAATGACATTATTGGATATTCAGATTTTCTTTTTGTTGTTATTATTAACCAAATTCAAAATTATAAAAATTTTTTTCTACACTTTTTGTTTTTGTTCACTTAATATATTTAAATAAACCAGTTAGTTACAATAATTGTTTATCAATTATTTATAAATTCGGCACTTGCCGACGCCATTTCTCGAGTTTTGCTACGAAGTTGTCTGATCCGATTGAGTGACAACTGGTTGCCGCAACCGATTGTGCTAAAATCGGCCCGTGTATGGTCTGCATAAGTTTTCTTTTAAAAACTTATCAATAAAGAGTAGTTAGTTGATATTCACCATTTAAACCCGAAAGACGTGTTTTAAATAAAGTTGTTTAAAAATTTTTTTAAACTTTGCGAACCTTAAAACAAATTTGGAGCAGCCGGTAGGATACTTTTTCAGTAAAAAGGGTCCTGTGATTATTCGAATCGAAACTTAAACCAAAGTGCGAAAAAAAGAACAAATTTTTTACAAACACAAAAAGTCATCGGACAAAAGCGAACTAAAAATCAGTCCGCTAAGTGGAAGTGGTGCATTGCATAATAACTATAAATCAGTTAAACAGTGCATTGGTAACCAAAGTGAAATAAACTAGATCGAGATAGAATCGATTTAGCAGCGCAAAAACATTAAATCCTACTAAAAATCAGTGGATCAATCGAACTTAAATCGATTTAATCGGCGGTACACAAAAAATCAACTCAACCTGGATACAAGAAGGCAACGAAGAATTGCTTCGTACGACAACGGAAGAATGGCCCACGATAAC
>JBAMCL010000219.1:0-17476 GCA_037075165.1 Hirtodrosophila histrioides
TATATATATAAGTCCCAGTTGAGATCTGAAGTTCCTATTCCAGTCTGTTTAAGATAACAAAAATCTAGAAAGGACGGCTATCTTCGGAGTGCCGAAGCTAGATACCCTAGCAGGAATTAATTTCTATAAATAACTTAGTTTTTGTCTGATTGCTCCTATGGGAGCAATGTGATCCGATATTGATGAAAATATAGGAAACCATTTGAAATATAATAAAACTCTCTCTTAGTTTGGATGAAATATTTGTATAAACAAAAAGTTAGTGTGGTCCGATTTTAATCAAATTTGGTCAGATTGTATAGATTTTCTAGAGATTCTGTTTGGGAAAGTTTGGTAAGGAAACATTCATAAACAAAATAGTTTTTCATACAAAAACATAGTTGTCGACCAATCATTCCTATGGCAGCTATATGTTATAGTGGTCCGATCCGGCCGGCTCCAACATATGTACTGGCTGCAACAAAAAGAAGGGTCTATACCAAGTTTCATTAGGATAGCTTTAAAACTGAGAGACTAGTTCGCATAGAAACAGTTGGACAGACGGACATCGCTATATCGACTCGGCTATTCATGCTGATTCAGAATATATAATATAAATAAATAAATAAATAATATATATACTTTGTTGGGTCGGAAACGTCTCCTTCTGATCACTACACATTTTGAGACCAAAAAAATTATAATACAAAATTATTATTATTTTTCCTATTTTTTTTAGATGTATTTGTTTATAATAGTAATCAGCCTTATGAAAGCTATAAATCCATTATTGCTGCTAAAGATTAGGCGTTATGTAGTTTTAAACATAGGAATGTGGAAAATAATAATACTTATAGGAATTCGCAAAACTTATGGTAATTTAGAAAGACAAAATAAAATATAAATGAAAGTTATAACAATCTTTCCCGTAGGTCGACTGGATGATACAAAATTATTAAAATTTGTTTTTGGTTAAGTATTAACTATCTATTCGGCTTACAAACATAATTTTCACAAATTATTTTTATCTTATTTATTGCCGCCTCGAATCAGGAAATCTAATTTATTACATAGATTTATGGCAACACTTTAAAAGCCTACACAAAAATACATTTATTTTATTTTCTAATACAAAATAAAACAGCTTGAGATCTTTGAGTTTTATTGATATCTTAGAGTTTGTAGAAATTTATAAAGATGTGAATTTACCTTAGAGTATTTGAACTATTTAAAGACATTTATTTTTGAATATACTTTTATATTTAAATGGAATTCAATGTGCTTCCTTATAAATTACAACTGAGGTTGATAGTTTATATTGAGAAGCAGAGTTTTGGCTTAAAAAATATAATTTTAATTAATATTCAAAGACACTTAAACAATTTCCTTCTTTCCACAACCTTTGAGGCTAAATCAAACCAATTTAAAACCGACGTTAAACTCACTGATAAAGTATTATGATCTAGTTAGTCTATAATTGTCTAGGTTGACGTCAGCTGATTGTTAACTGGGCTAAGAGCTGCTCACTTTTCACGTTACGTTAAGATATAGTGTAATGTGGTGCAGAACTCGTTCTGTTACGTCACATTCCCACCAATGTCAAGTATTTAGTTATTGGCCACCATATAATTAAATTAAATGGTTTATAAGCACTTGCCATAATTTCTACGCGCCTCGCTAATAAATTAATATCAGCTAAAACGCTTTTATTTTTTGTTCCCAGAGAACAGGCTGAAATCTTGTCTAATTAGCGCTAAGTAATTTCTCAAAGTGAATTCTCTTTGAAAGCCAGACAAGACCAGTTGCCTTTTAGCCAAGTTAGCTGCCTGCAGTTGTCTCTTGCATATTTATGAACTCAGCGCGGCTCAGTCGACTGCAGCCAACAAATTGAAATTGTTTAGCAGATTTATTTCTGCAATTAGCGCGACTCGGGGCTCATAATTAGCCAGAGAAGGCAGGAGGAACAATTTGAGATGGCATTTAGCAAACATTCAATTGACTGCGATTTGTGGCTCATAATTTGAAGCTACTGTCAACGTCTCGAGATGTCAGCCAGCTGTCATTAGAGCCTGCCACAGTCACAGTCACAGTCTGAGTCTGAGTCTGAGTCGAGTCAAAGCCAAATTTTGTGGCGTGGGCGTCGCTCTTAGCTGCCACATAAGCTGTCTTTGCCAAAATGTAAGCCTCCGCCAAATATGGCCATCGATTAAATGATTTTCATGTGCCATAAACGACGTGCGCCTTTAATAAGCCCGAATTTAACGAGCTGCCGACAGAGCAACTCGCTAAACTTTAATTGAAACCCGCCACAAAATTGTCACAGACGTCGCCACGTCTGGCATAAACATCCACATGGACCCGACTCCTTTCCCAACCCCATACCCCGCCACCAATACCATTTGTGATCGCAACGTGGTTAGATATGCGTTCAAACTCGCTTAATTGCAATTTTTATAGACAATTTTCCAGCTGTCTTATGATTTAGTTGCAGTTTGCCGCTCTCAGTGCTCGAAAACGTGTTGAAGCATCAATTTCTTTATGGAGTTTCCTTGATGCATATTCGATAAAAGTTTTGCAAATGGCTTCGCTTGGTGTTAACAGCGTCATAAATGCTCGCATTGGCCTAATGAACGTACGGATAGTTGGGGGCCAAAAGACAAATACAGATCCGATATGCAGCAAATTGTATCTCATAATAAAACAGTTAATGAGCTGATTTCATTTGTTTCAAAACGTGGGAAAGGTGCGCAAAACTGCAAGGCTGTGGGGGTGGATTATTGCCAGGCCTACGCCTACACTCAGAGAAAAATGGCCGTTCTAGTTATAGAATTATTCTAAAATTTTAAGTATTATTCGTTCTTTAAAATTCTTAAATTTAGTATGAATTAATCTTGATTTCAAAAATAATCCATAATTCAAGGCTGTGGGGGTGGATTATTGCCAGGCCTACACTCAGAGAAAAATGGCCGTTCTAGTTCTAGAATTATCGGGCAAGAATTTATACCGAAATATTCTAAAATTTTAAGTATTATTCGTTCTTTAAAATTCTTAAATTTAGTATGAATTAATCTTGGTTTCAAAATAAGGGTGGATTATTGCCAGGCCTACACTCAGAGAAAAATGGCCGTTCTAGTTCTAGAATTATTCTAAAATTTTAAGTATTATTAAGTATTAAAATTCTTAAATTTCGTATGAATTAATCTTGATTTCAAAAATAATCCATAATTCAAGGCTGTGGGGGTGGATTATTGCCAGGCCTACACTCAGAGTAAAATGGCCGTTCTAGTTCTAGAATTATCGGGCAAGAAATTATACCGAATTATTCTAAAATTTTAAGTATTATTCGTTCTTTAAAATTCTTAAATTTCGTATGAATTAATCTTGATTTCAAAAATAATCCATAATTCAAGGCTGTGGGGGTGGATTATTGCCACGCCTACGCCTACACTCAGAGAAATATGGCCGTTCTAGTTCTAGAATTATCGGGCAAGGAATTATACCGAATTATTCTAAAATTTTAGGTATTATTCGTTCTTAAAAATTCTTAAATTTCGTAGGAATTAATCTTGATTTCAAAAATAATCCATAATTCAAGGCTGTGGGGGTGGATTATTGCCACGCCTACGCCTACACTCAGAGAAAAATGGCCGTTCTAGTTCTAGAATTATTCTAAAATTTTAAGTATTATTCGTTCTTTAAAATTCTTAAATTTCGTATGAATTAATCTTGATTTCAAAAATAATCCATAATTCAAGGCTGTGGGGGTGGATTATTGCCACGCCTACACTCAGAGAAAAATGGCCGTTCTAGTTCTAGAATTATCGGGCAAGAATTTATACCGAATTATTCTAAAATTTTAAGTATTATTCGTTCTTTAAAATTCTTAAATTTAGTATGAATTAATCTTGATTTCAAATATAACCCATCATTCTCAAAAAATAAGATAATAAATCTTGGATTAAGCTCAAAATACTTATTTCGTACTTGATCTAAGCGTTAAACGAGCTGGGATTATTATTCTTAATTTAAGTAAAGAATTTCTTAGATTGAGAACTAATTATCTTAAAGTTCATATACATACATATATATACATACATACATATGAGTGTATGTAAGTGTATGCAACCGACAAAATGTACAACAACAAATTTACAAATAACAGGCAGAACAAAAGCGAGAGAGATATGAGCAGTTTGTAGGCAAGGGTCTGCAAACGGTCGTGGGGGGAGTTCTGCAAAATTGAGCGAAACAAACATACGGTATTTAACCCTATTGACAACAAATTTTTCTTAAAAGCCCATATTAATATAAATTATTTATTTTATAAATTCTATGCACTTACATAATTTATGCCAAGTACATAATATAGGTTTAAGTTTTGAAATACCAAAATCTCGGAATAAATTGCAATAATTTGTCGTCAAGTGTGCAATTAAAATAATGTAAAAATATTAATGTGAACTAGATTCACTGCAGGGTTAAATGGTTTTCGTCCGTTTTGGCTTCAACTTTTGTCGCGTGTCTTTTGTTATTACTTGTTCCTTTTCGTGTTCGCGATTGCCGGGCTTTGGTGTGAGTTTGACTATTGCTGGCATTCGTTAAGTTGAAGAAGACGTGCGAAGAGTGCACGCGGGTGATAATCGAAAATTGAAGTGATTTATTAAAAGATTTTGCTTTGGAAAGTGTAAGTGTTGTACTAACGAACAGTACATACAAGTGGCCCAACGACACCAAGCACGGGCTTGTTAACGCGCGGAACCAAGCATAAATGCAACCCACCTCCCGCCCAACCGACCGGGGGCGCGCCGCATAACGTACGGTAGCGAAAGATCGCGGACATGAAAATACAAACTAAATAAGAAGAGAAAGAGGAAGAACATTTACAAGGTAAGTGCCTAAAAATGATATCTGTAAATATGTATATATGTATGTATGTATGTTATGTGTGTTGATAGTTTCGCAAATATATGTATGTATGTATGTACATATAAGTGCAGCTATACATTCATACGTACATACATACATACCGATCAGCATACAAGCTATGTAAATACATCCAAATATAGTTACATGAACATAAATGTACATTTGCATACAAATTTTTAAGAAAATTTTGTGCTTACTTTGAGTATTAAAAAGTTTTGATTTGAGATTATTCAGAACATAAAATTGGGACAGAAACTGTCTCAAAATCAGAAAATACGTACTCAATATATCCAAAAATGTTCTTCAAATATCTCGAAAAGTTCTTAAAATCAAGAATTTTAATAAAATTCA
Source organism: Hirtodrosophila histrioides (assembly GCA_037075165.1). Lineage (NCBI taxonomy): Eukaryota > Metazoa > Arthropoda > Insecta > Diptera > Drosophilidae > Hirtodrosophila > Hirtodrosophila histrioides. Next base: position 5,257 of record JBAMCL010000219.1, read on the forward strand.
AGAATTTTTTTCTTAAAAATCGTTCTTAAAATAAGAATTATGTACTCATAATAAGATTTTTCAAGCTTGGTCGGATTTTGACACCGTTTGTACTTCCTTTGAGTACAGAATACTTGATTTTTTCTCTGAGTGTAATGACATTAGCTTATACTTTAGTTTGTAGAACAAAATATCATTAATCAAATACACAATGCGAGCAGCGGTGATAGGTCAAAGCTTTCAAAGCTTTAATGTGCTTTCAAAGCTTTAATGTGCTTTCAAAGCTTTAATGTGCTTTCAAAGCTTTCAAGCAAAGTACAGTGAAAGCAATCCTTGATTGTTATACAATTCACATGATGCTCTGATGCTTGCCGATTAAGCTTTCTTTTAATTGCATGCGTCAAATTCAGTTTGGTTGGTTTTTTGGGTGTCTGGGTAAAGCTTGTCGACAGGATAAACTAATTTTAAGCATTGAAGATCTTATCTAAACATAAGTTATTGCAACATAGGCTAAACAAACTATAACCTGGATAATCTGTTTTCTGATTATTTGTTATTATTAATTATAAAACAAAGTGTTTTAAAATATCAGATCGTATATTCGGAATTGATTATTTTAGTCAGACAACTTTAAGCCAGATATGGCGAAGGAGGAGCCTTAATCTGTTATTTTTCACACATTCATCTTTATTACCGCCAGCTCTGAAATTACTAAGTTAGTTATTTGGTTAAATGCTCACTACAACTTACAGCTTGTGTTCAACAGCTCTCGAGTTCTCATTAATGATTTAGACTCGTGGTGTACAATCAAACTCATAAATAATATAAACAACCTAAGCAAGAAAACTATAATAATTATTTATGAAATATGCACGCAAACAAAGTTTTTAATTAAATTCGTACATGCAAACAGCTTGGACCCACTCGGACACTCAGTGTCCAATTGGGGCCCAGAGTTGGAGTCGGTGGAGTTGTAGTCGGAGCTCATTTCTAGACCGGGTCAAATCGATAGAGCCCAGATAAATAAATTCAAGACCAGAGCGGTACTAGCCGGCCCGGCGGCGGCGGCCTTTGAGCAGCTGAATGTTGAATGTTGAATGTTTATTAATATTTTGTCATAATTTTCTGTTGCAACCGAAAGATTACAGTTTTATGTTTCAAACGTGAGAAATTATTGGCGCTGTAATCTCGACAGCTGGTCTCGACCCGCAAGTGCAGTGACATGCGGGACGGCAAACATTGAAGTATGCCGTGCATAACTCCCAGACCCGATAAATCCGAGCTGATAAACCGCCAGGCGGTTCAAGAGCACAACTTTAATTAAAACCACATAGAAAGAACAGCTCACTTGGAGCTGCCGAAGTTTTTATATACCCTTGCAGAAAGGTTTTTCATTTCAAAACTCCATATTCAACAGATCTATTCCTATGGTAGCTATAAAGGAAAAAAATGATCCAATTTTGGTCAGATCTTGACCAAGTGTGTAAAGTATAATGAAGCTCGATCATGCTGAGTTTGCCTGGGATATCTAGAAAAACAAAAAAGTTGTTCAAACAAAGAAAGCATTAATATATCTATCATTAACATCCTATGGTAGCTATAAGTTATTGTGTTTTGATTGTCCTCAATTTAAGTTAACTTATAACGAATAAAATGTAGTTTTGAATTGGAGAGTTTGTTTCAGATATTATTTACTGACTATGGTAATATATGGTAATGAGATTTTAATAAAAATTTTACAGCTTGTATGATACAAAAAGAAACTTCGATTTCTTGAGCTTGAACAGGATATCTTCATAAACAAGATAGTTATGCATACAATAACTGAACTATCGAACAATTGTCCCTATGACAACTACATATATGATCCTGTGATTCTATTCAGCCGATTCCGACATATGTTCTGTGTATAACAAAAAGTAGCAACTGTGCCAAGTTTCATTATTATTTTTCGGTGGGGGGCGTGTGTGCTTAGACATAGTATAAGATCTATTGTACCCCCTTCAGAGCCTAAAGCTCACTCAACAATCCTATATCCTGTAATTCATACAGAAAGAGAAAGAATGTTTGTCGGGTTGAGAGTTCCTATATCGCCTATATGAAGGATATACCTACTCAGGTGCCCATTTCTTCTTCTAGCATGGGCTAGAACATTCTGTTAAGTTTAATTTAGTTAGCTTTAAAACTGAGAGACTAGCTTGCATAGAATCAGACAGATAGATCAACCTGGCTAAACCTATTATCCTTTTAATACCTTCTTCAATGCGTTACACATGCTGTAAGCAAAGGAGCATTATCCTCCGTAAGGGTATGCTCGTAAAAGCACCAAGTGGGAGGCTCAGGCAGAGTTTGGGCTTATCAGAATGGGCCGTGATCCGAGCACAATCCCAGTTCCAGCTCTCAGCTCTCAGGTCTCAGCTTTCAGGTCTCAGCTCTTGGTATCTAAGCAATTGCAAATTTATTGACACACTCACGCACTGAAATCATTTATGGAACGCATATCAAACACAGAACTGGCCGATAGCGATAAAGAGACCAGCTCTGAATTTATTAAAATGCAATTTTCACATCGGATTGGCTTGGTTTGGTTTGGGTTGGTTTTGGGTTGGGGTGTGCGAATGTTGCATGTTTGCCGCTTGTCTTCGGGATTTAATATTTGATTTGACTTTTTTTTCGGTTTGTTTTTCATGTTGCCATTTGCCAAAACGCTCGCTCGACAAGTGCCCCGGCCAAGTCGCGCTGTCTGGGCCTGGTCAGCTCGAGTCTCCAGTCTCGAGTCTGGTGGCGAGCCGGGCCTAGTTTGAAGCCATGTTGTAGCCGCTGCGTGGCAATACAATCAATTTTTAATAAATTGTAAAAATTTTTGTTTTTTGCACCATGTTGGCTGTTAGTGTGATGTGGGCAAAGCGTTTTGCATTTTCATATGCATTTTATGTATATTTTTTAGTGCTTTTATTGCGTGGTATTATTTAATGACAGCTCGTAGATTTTACAACGTCTTTAACACTGCTGCCAGAACTGTCCACGACGAGGAAGCAATTGAAACATTAATTCCTGAAAGTCCTGCTGGGCTAAGTACATCTAATAAAATCTATAAGTAGCTTAAGTTTATTTGCACTAAGCTATCAACAGCATATCTGGAACTTGTCTTCAATATTGCTCAATTCTAACTTAAGCTGCTTAAGTTAGTTATGTTTTTATATTTTAGATAACTACTTGAATTCTAATTAAATATAATATTCACCGCAGGTGTAGATCTGTTAATAGGTTCACTAACAAAATGCGAATCTCATAATTTGTTAATCATAATTTATGCTTAAGCTGTTTAATTTTGATTCATTACACACTTTTGATGAATAACATCAAAGAATATAAAGTCTATCAATCACAAATAATAAAAATAAATTAAATACAACAAACCGAACAGTTTGAAAAATAATACCAATTAACAAAATAAACAAAAAATTATAGAAAAATAAAAAAAATGTATGTTAGCCAGCTGGGCTTGAACACAGGTCCATCATGACAACGCGCCGCATCACATCACACTGCACTACTGCCTTGAAAAACTCTCGCTGGCTAACGACATATAAGAGTATTTAAGTAAGTGCTCAACAAGCAAAATGTGGGTACTTTTCAATGAGTACCCCCATACAAAATTTTTCGTTGTATGAGATGCGCCTTCTGTATGACTTTATATTCTTTGATAACATTTAAAGCTTAGATTAAATTCTTGTTTGCGAATATTTTAATTTAATTTTTCGATCATTTTTGGAATGATACAGCAAAAGTTAAAGCTATTTATTTGAATTGTATATGAATATGGCATTAATTACTTAATCAAGTGCTGTATTAATTCATCAGCTGCTTGGTTAGTTTGTCATCTCCTTGATCAATTCAATATCTCACTTATTCTCATCAATTGATTAGATTTCAATGAATTTAATTAGCCATTAAATGTCTTTTGGTATTCGGCTATCGCAGTTGGCAAATAAAAATACCTGACTTGTTCAATGTGGATGCCCGATTAATTATGAACAGCTGAAAGCGCGCCATTAACATGAAAAGTCAAATCTATCTAAATATTTGCCATAGGCAGCGAGTTGGCCATTTGCTCCTCCAACTCCCAACTTCAGCTGGAGCTCTGGCTGCTTTGGCCGGTCTTGCTCTTGGCCGAATGTGCAAGTTGGCAAGTCATTTTTATCGCCCCGCAGTAATCTGAGCTGCACGAACAAACGGACGGACCGCGGGACAGACGAGGAGGCAGACGGACGGACGGATGGAGCGTACAAAAATATATAACATGGCATCATTTGCTGCCAGGCGCGCGTTTGCTTGTTGTACAATACTCGCTGCACCGCCTCCTGCTCCTCCTCCTCCTGCTCCTTGCTCTACTCTCCCCAACCCTGAACGATGATGATGCAACTTTATAGTGCCGCAGCTCAGCTCAGTTCAGTTCAGTTCAGCTCAGCAAGTGCTTAAGCTAGTGCTGACCCGACCAGTTTTGTGGGCCACATAGAACATGTTGCCAAACAAGTTGCTGTCGGCACAGTCCTTTAACTGGGTCAGTGTGACAGCGTAGCCGCAGCCTGCCACATTCAGCCTGCAGCCTGCATCCAACAGCCGCAGGAGTTGCCTAATTAACACAAAAGACTTGGGCAACGAACTTGAAAAGCACAAAGCAACGACTTCTTTAAGCCTTAGTTGATTTTCCAAACTCTGGATAGTCTACTGCTTAGATGGAACTTTGATATTTTGATAGACCCTTTCTGTCTGAAACCTTTTAAACACAATCGAAGTGATGCCGAAATCAGCGCCAGACAGGAAATCATTTTATTCCTTAGAACTTATTTTCTACAGAGCATATCCTTCCTTATTCCTATAAACTTAATCCTTTAAAGCAGAGTGATTGCTCACTTTTCTAGAGTAAGCACTTAAGTGTAACTTGCAGTAGTTTCTTAAAAGGAGATTCATTTTATATATGTCAAACTTTTTCTATCCTTTCCTTTATAATACTTATATTTTCCCCATTAATTTATTTTCTATGCTATTTTCCTTGTATTTATTTATTTTTTCTTTTAGTAATATTCATATAATGCTTTTCTAAATACTTTTTTCATTGGGGGTCGTCCACATATTACGTAATCATGCTTTTGTCCCTTTTTGACCTCCCCCTATCATTACCTAATCATTCAAAACTTAATTCTTTTATTTATTTATTTATTAACGAAGGCAAAACAGTGCTGCCCCGAACCAAAAAATATAATATAATACATAGATATACGGAAAAAAAAATTTAAAAAGCCTACACGAAATTACAATTGAAAACTAATAACGACACCAGCACGTTGGGGGAAGTTTATTTGCCAGTCCGGCTAGCTATGCCCCTATTCACAGCAAAGAATTGCCGGTGTCATTATTAGAGCCTATAGCAAGATAGAGTAGAGTTAGTTATGAAGAAAAAACTTATAGAATTTAAGGTTAATTAAGGCATAAGACTATAAAAATAAAGAAAGACAATAGGAATGAAATCTCCAACCCGGTGGGGGAAGTTTTAGTAGCCAGTCCGGCAAGCTGTGCCCCAACTCACAGCGAAGTTGGTTAGAGATTACATTAAGGAGGGAAGGACCAAGAAAAGGAAGGGATGGGAAAGAATATAATAGTTGTAGAGTAGAAAATAGGAAATAGAGTGGGACATAGAGTGGGCAATCTCCAACCCGATGGGGGAAGATTATTTGCCACGCCGGCAAGCTGTGCCCCTGCTCACAGCTGGGATCGGCCAGAGATTACCCGTAGGTGATTTAGAAGAGAAAGTTTAATAGAGGGAAGAGAGAGTTCAGAGGAGAAAACATGAAAAACAGAATTATACTGTGTGCATAGAACACGAAAAGGATTGTGTAAAGCATAATCAGTAGTGCATGTAGGAAGAGATAAGGGAATATAGTTTCTAGTAGGTCTACAAGGGACAGTGAAATTAAGACGACTTAAAAGAAAAGGAGAATCTATGTCGCCACTAATCAACTTATGTATAAAAACCACACCAAGAACTATTCTACGGTTAGCTAAAGTCGGAAGATTTAGAAGTAAGAGTCTACTGGGATAAGAAGGCAGACGAATATTGGGATCCCAATTTAAGCTACGTAGGGCAAATAAAAGAAATTGCTTCTGGACTGACTCAATACGGCCTCATATTTTTGTATTGGGGAGACCATAACATGAGCAGTATTCCAGAATAGGGCGTACAAGCGACACATAAAGCAGTTTTGTGGTGAAAGGATCATTAAATTCCTTCGACCAACGCTTGATGAATCCAAGTACACCCTTGGCAGCATTAACAATAGAGGAAACATGCAAGTTAAAGTTAAGTTTAGAATCAAAAGTGACACCCAAGTCCTTAACAGAGGTAATACGTTTTAAGGGAAAGTTATCAATAGAATAGTTACCAAGAAAGGGCTTAGATCGACTGAATGTCATAAACATGCATTTACAACAATTTAGAGGAAGATGATTAGCCAAGCACCAAAGTTGCATAGAGTTTAGGTCAAGTTGAAGTAGTTTAGTTTGGAGAGGATTATTAAATGATAGAATAAGTTTTACATCATCTGCATACATGAGTATACGAGAGTGTAATAAAATAGATGGAAGATCATTAATAAAAAGTGTGAAGAATAAAGGACCAAGGTGACTTCCTTGGGGTACACCAGAAGTTACGAAAACAGGTTTAGAAATTGTAGATCTAAGTAGTACTTTTTGGGTTCTATTTTTTAAATAAGAAGAAATCCAAGACAGAAAAGAGATAGGAAAACCAATACTGTTAAGTTTAAAAATCAAGAGATCATGGTTTACAGAGTCAAATGCTTTACTGAAGTCAGTGTAAATGACGTCAGTTTGCATTTTCTTTTGGAATGCATCATTTATTATATATGAAAACTCTAGCAAATTGGTCGTAGTAGACCGACTCTTTATAAATCCATGTTGGGATGAAGAAATTATAGATTTACAGAGGTGCTGCAAAGTTTCTGTAATAATTTTCTCAAATAATTTTGGGATAGCAGACAACTTTGCAATACCTCTATAATTAGAAATGTCAGACTTGCCACCTTTTTTATGAAGAGGTATGATAAATGAGTCTTTCCAAAGAGATGGAAAGACTCCAGTAGTTAGGGAAAGATTAAAAAGTTTAAGTAAGGGAAGAGTTAAAGAAGAGCTACACTCCTTTAACACACAACTTGGAATATGATCAGGCCCAGGAGAGTAAGAAAGTTTTACGGACTTAATAGCAGATAGAAGGGATGACGCGGAAATAGAGGGAGCGAAAATATTATTAGAAGAAGAAATACTGTAGGGATATGGTGTGTTAGAAATAGGAATAGATGAATAGGTGGATTGGAAAAATTTGGCAAATAAATTCACAGCAGTTGAGTCACTGCATGCTTTTTCATTGCCAAGGAAGAAAGAAGAAGGAAGACGTGAAGATTTACGTTTAGAGTTAACAAAAGAATAGAAAAGTTTAGGATTGAATGCAAATTGCCTTTTGCACCGGGCGATATATTCCATGTAACATTGTGAGTTAAGAAGAGAGAAGTTAGATTTAGCAATAGAGTATTTGGATAAGTCAAGACTAGAACCAGACATCTTAAACTTTTTAAAATATTTAGATTTAATATTTTTCAAGTTGGAGAGTCTGGGTGTAAACCAAGGGGGCTTAGCACAACTAGATTTGCGAGAAGAGTTAGGAATAATATGTCTAATAGAGAGTTAAGTGTTGCATAGAATGAGATAAGAGCGTTATCAACGTCAACTGCGTTATCAAGCGAGGACAATCAGTTGCAGCGATCAGTTGATTAAGCAAAGTGAAATTGCCTTTGCGAAAGCAACGATATGTCTCAGATGAAATGGAAGAAGGTGAGCAAAAAGGCTTAGAGAAATAGAGAGCAATCTCTAATGTAGGATGGTATAAATCTTCAGGATAGATAAGGGAGTAGACCTGGAGATGGAAGATTTAGATAGTCGTTAGTAAAAACAAGATCTAATATTCTATTTAAGTTATTAGTGATAGAGTTAATTTGGAAAAGAGGAAAGTCTAGTAGGCAGTCTAAGAAGTCATGTGAGAGGAGGGAGTAAGATAATTTGCGCAGTTGACAAATGACCATGCTACGGCAGGCAAGTTGAAATACCAGACAACAATTGCGTCAATGTCACGCGCTTGGGAACATATTCGTTAATAAGCCTATATGTTGCATATAAACATGTAAATCAGAAGCAGGAGGAATATAAGAGCAGGTAATATAGAGAATGATGATGGAAGAGTAACTTTAACAGAACTATTTCAAATCAGCAGAAGAACTTAGGGATAACAATTCCGACTGTAGTCTGGTATTGACGGCAATAAGAACGCCACCACCTCGTTTAGTCGGTCGGTCATGCCTAAAAATTATAAAATTTTTGACAATATTTCGCAGTCAGAAATGGTAGAGTTTAACCAAGTCTCAGAAAAGGCGATAATGTCAGATTCAAAGGCAGTACTACTCAAATACAAGTGTTGGAGTTTAGAAAGGAGGCCCCTAACATTCTGGTATTGAATAGTAACACAATCGGACGAAAAGTTTAGTTTTTTGGAGCTGTGTTAATAGGAATAGTTATGGAAGTATTAGGAAGAGACAGGGTTACAGGTGGTGGTTGCGTTCGTTTTTTTGGCTTAAACTCATGAACAATCATGTGAGGAGGCCAGAAATTAGAATCGCAAATAATTGCAAAAGCATCATCGGGAAACTAATTTTAAAAGAGGAAATTTCGCGAGGCGCGGAAAAGTTAAATTTTGTGATAATATATTAGAGAAGTTTATGGTAATATAGGAGCAAGATTAAAGTGTGTAGAAGAGAGTCTAGACACAAATACTTGTCTACGGGGGACAACAAAAGCGAAGGAAGTGTAGGAGAAGTCGTGAACTACTTAATAGTTGGAGAGAGAAAGGGTACGGGAGGGTTTACTTTACGATAGAGGGCTTAGCCGCAACTCCAATAGTCGATAAAGGATAAGTAAAGGAGAGCGGGTGAGCCACAGAAGGTGGAGAATGAGAGTTATTAATAAAATTATGGTGAAGGCGAAAGAGAAAGTAGTGGAGAAAATCAAGTAAAGGTGAGTAGATACGTTATTAGGTGAAGGTAAAGTAGAAGAAGAGGGTAGAGGTGAGGGGAAGATAAAAATTATTTTCTATCCGGATTAGGTGAGACAACTTGAATACTAAGAACTAGTGCTGAGTAAATCCAAGATCTATACTTACTCAATTTAAGGATTGAGTGCGAATAGATTATTTAGAAAAATCACATGCATGCCATAGCACGACGGAAACATTTCAAGCCACCCATGCGCTTCTTAGCAGCAATGTTGATTTTGTCGCATTCGCGACCAGTAAGACCACAATTTGGCATGATAGTTCCACCAGCCAGATAAATGAGGTGAGGGGACAGCGACTTAATAGAGACTTTCAGACGATTTAGGGTTAAACAAAAATTACTTAGAAAAAGAGCAAATAAAACAATAGTAAATGAAGATTAGAGTAAACAAACAACGTTCAAAGCAATAGGGAGAGTTTCGATGAGCGAAAGACCAAAGAAGTAAGCAAGACAAAAGAAGAATTCGAAGAAACAAACAACAGACGGGTAACACACAAAGAAGAATTAATTCTCCAAAACTAAAGGAGTAAAAATAACTAGAGTAAAAGATAGAAGGTTGTGATAAAGGAGGCAAAAAAAACACAGCATCGCAAGTATCGATATATCGATTCAATTTTGCTATTCAATTTCTTCTGAAATTGAATAGCAAAATTGATGAAAGAAGGCCCTTAAATAGATTACGTAATCATATGCCAAGGACCCTTTCGCCCATATAATCTAGAGTAATCTTTTGAGTGACCCTCCCCCCCCAACCCCTTGATGATTACGTAATATGTGGACAACCCCTTATAACTAGATAATAACTTCTTAATATGTTTCTTGTCTTAACAAACATAGAAACATATTAAATCCTAAATGAAGCCATAAAACCTTACACAACCCATCATATTTTTCTTATTTCATAACTGTAGATAATATATTCTATACTATATTCTAAGGAGGATTCTAATATCAGAGAATCTCTGTATATTCTAGAATATGTATGCCTGGTTTCCTTATTAGAAACCTATTTTTATATCATCTTAACAATTTGCCATCTGTTAGGGCAAGATTAATCGTTCTGCCGCTGACTGAGCATACATGTTGGGGGGTTTGATTGTCATCCGCCGGCGGCACATCCTGCCCGTAGTCTCCACTGAGATTGGATGGTGGATTGGCTTGCAGCTTGTTGTCTTTATTAGCACTGCGGCCATAAATCAAAGAGCCAGCTCTCAGTGCCGTCGACGGCGTCTCACATGTGGCCCTGGCCAGTTATCCGTCCGTCCCTCCGTCCGTTCATCAGTCCGTCGGTCCGGTTCGCTTTACATGCGCAAAAGCCACGTCGACTGACCGGCAATATTTCAATATTAATCCAACTGCCAACGATGACGAAGTGTGGAGCTAACTTTCCGCTCAAGTATTTGTCTAGTTTAGTTTCAGTTTCAGTTTGAGTCTGAGTTTCAGTTTGAGTTTGAGTTCAAGTTTTGTTTCATTTTTCGTTAGGCGCTGCAAATTGTTTACTTGCATGCGGCTTATAAAAAAATAGAAAATAAAATAAATCAATTGGTCATGCTGTGGGTATTGTTGTTGCTGTTGTTGCCAGTTAGCTGGGCTATTACTCAATTTTAGCCCGCGGTGCCATCTGTGCCGCAGACTTTCGTGAGGAGCCGCTATGAGGCAGAGATGGTGGAGGGTAGGAGGTGGAGCAGGAGAAGCCCTGGTCTCTCTCTCTTGTGCCCGACTTAACCGTCCTTATATGGCAAATGCCTACACATGTCTGCTGGATAAGCCGGGCACAGAAATTAATTGTTCGACTAATGAAGCAGATGCCGTCGAGGTCTGTAATGATGTAACAATAAGATCGTAGATCACAGATATAAGAAGGAGTTGTCAAGATCTGTTCAGCTTTCAAGATAAACTAACTGAAATGCAGATAGATTTGACTGCATGATTTTGTTATTAATAAATGATAATCAGCTGAAAACATGTATTCGAAAACTATAAAGAAAACTATAACTTTTCGCAGATCTGTTAAACATATTTTGATAAGGTTTGAGTAAAGAATTTCTAGCAACAATCACAAGACTTTGTTTTTGGTAAAAACTCATTTCGATATTACGAAATTCGCAACTATCTCAAGGTATTAGGTATGTAGCTAAATCTGATGTAAAATCTGTTATATCTGATGTTCAAAACATGAAAAAACAAAAGTATTTTTAGATAAATAGATAGGATAGATTTGGACAGGTTGTATCATATTTTGGATGTCTTATTTGAATTGGTTGAAATTCCAGACAGTTTCGGGCTAAGTTTAAGTCTGTATCTCTGATTTTAATGGAAATTTTTGTAAATAGTTACGAAATAACGATATAATTCGATATTTATCAAATATATATACATAAATCTTAATCACAGTTTGTGAAAAGGCTCTGATCATGTTAAACTAGCAAATTATATTGAGAGAATGCTTACCGAAATTGAAGAATACTTCTTATTTTTTAGTTTGTAATTATTTATTGACGATGATAGATAGATAGTAAAGGGTTTGTCATAAAGAAAAAACATATAGAACTAAAGGTTAACTTAGGAAAAAGAATAGAATATAATAGAATAGAATGAAATCTCCAAAATGTGGGGGGACTTTTATTTTCCAGTTCGGCTAGCTTTGGCCCCTATTCACAGCTAGGTTGTTTCGAGATTTCATTAAGAAAAGAAACATCTAGGAAATTGAATGGATAGGATAAGAATAGTACACCAATAGAGAGGGAAATATAGTTGTACATAGTGTGGAAAGTCTCAGACTCCAAGGGGGAATTTTATTTGCCAGTCCGGCTACCTATCCCTATTCGCAGCTGGGTTGTTAGGAGATTTCATTAAGAAAAGAAGCATCTAAGAAATGGTAAGGATAGGATAAGAATAGTACAGCAATAGAGTGGGAAATATAGTTGGACATAGACTGGGAAGTATCAGACTCCATGGGGGAGGATTATTTGCCAGTCCTGCTAGCTATCCCTTTTCACAGCTGGGTTTTTCGAAGATTGGATTAAAGAAGGATGGATCTAAGAAATGGTAAGGATAGGATAAGA
>JBAMCL010000221.1:0-34336 GCA_037075165.1 Hirtodrosophila histrioides
GTAGCATAGGAAGACACACAATACGAGAACATCTTAGGATAGAAGAGGACTATAGAAGGCAGTCAAGCTGGAGAAGCGCTCCAGTTCTAAAACAGGCCAAGTCACTCTTAGGAAGTTATGTTCAAAAAAGATTCAAGCAAGTAATACCATTGGGATAGAATTCACTTAGAATAGTCACTGGCCTTGTAACAGGGCACTGTAGATTGAGAAACCACCTCAGCGGGGAATTGTAAGTAGTGAAATGGATGCTGAAACTTCATCACACATACTAACAGATTGCACTGCCCTTGCCAGAAGAAGAAACAGGCAGCCGGGTGGGTTTTTCCTATATAGGTACTCTAGATCCAACCAGGATCCTTGCATTCATACAGGAAATATGTAGGATTGATGAGTGAGCTTTAGGCTTAGTTGGGGGCACAATAGATCTCATCACCAATAATAATAATAATAATAATAATAATAATAGTCTTCTTTTTTTGATCAGTATCTGTTTTTAAATGCAAATATAATCTTTTTTTTCAAAACTCATTCAATATAAAAAAATGTATTTTTCAACACAACTTTCAGCTTTGTTTTTCCTAAATAAACGGAATTTAAAACATTTTAAAAGTAAACTAAAAACTCTAGCTTTGTTTTTCCTAAATATAGGAACTTGAAAACTTTTTAAAAAGAAACTAAAAATCACAGCCTAGTTTTATATAGAATGCTGCTTCGTTTGATGTAACCAATTCTAGTTTATATATTTGGGTTTATTATATATTCAAGGAAATCAAAATTTTTAAATTTTAAAAATGTCGCTTCATTTGAATAAACCAATTCTAATTGATATATTTGGGTTTATTCCCTGACTTTGTTTGATTAGGGAAATCCAAATTCTTAAGTTTTAAAAACCCGCAAACAAACATTTTCAACACAATTTTCAAAATTTCTCCACTTCAAATATGAATTTCAGGCTAAAATGTTTTATAATTTTAAGTCACCAATTTTAGTTTTTAAAAGTAGATCTTTTAGTTATACTCGTATGTTATTGGAACTTTATTAACTGCTGTTTTCATTGACCCTGATCTTTGATATATCTTAGCTATAAACAAGATTAATCAAAACATTTTGTGTCAATTTTCCACATTTGTTTATCTTTATTTATTTTCATTATTTTTTTAATTCTTGTCTTGATTAGTTGGGTTTTTTTTGTGTTTCTGATATTTCAGCTTTAAGGCCATAATAAATTCCAAGCAGAAACGTCAACAATCGAATTAATTAACGGTTCTTCGGTTTCGGTACAAGAAGTCGGTCAATTTATGTCTGAGGAAGAAGACCTAACCAAGTTTTGCTTTAAATTTAATTAAGCATTTTTAAAGAGCCCCAGTCTATAAGACCGAAGAGACCCGCTTGATAATAATGATGATTAGAGAGAGGGGGGGAAAGAAGTGAAGAATGAGGAACGAAGAACGAGTAGAAGAAGAAGAAGCAGGGGAGCGAGCTGTCTGTCTGTAGCCGCCAAGTGGCTTTCTAAACACCAAAGCCACACGCTTCGTTGGCCAGAGGGGGTGTGCAGAGTGTGCAGCAGTAGCTGCAGAAGAATAAGAAGAAGCAGAAGATGAAGAAGAAGCAGGCGAGATATAGGCGGCCAACAAGAAGAACAAGAACAAGAGCAACAATCGAGAAGAGATTCTAGATGAAAAACTTGCTAACCGCTAACGGTAAACAAAAACGAAAAGCAGCGCGCTATCGATAGCTGCAGCGGCAGCGGGAAGGAAGGGCAGGCGGGGTATAACCGAGCGACGTCACGCGGCGCGCGCTTAAAATTCTTGCATGCCAGAGCCAATTACCAAAAGCCGTTTGCCATCGGCATCGAGTATCGAGTATTGGTATCGAGTTCAAAATCAAAATGTTAGCGAAACTTGTTAATTTTCTTCGTTTTCTTTGTCAACATTTTTTGTGTTTTTGGAAGATTTTGTGACTTGTGGGCAAGGTGTAAAATGTAAATAAAAACAAAGCACACGCACTTAACACTCACACACACACAAACACACACCGTTAGAAACCGTTGCGAAGTTGCCGCTGCGTTGCGACGCGCTCAAACCTTGGCAGGTGACTGAGACAAGCGCCAGCAGGCTTCAGGCCAAGAACTGAACTAACAAAATGGGTAACCGAACTGCGCTGCAGCAGCAGCAGCAGCAGTAGCGGCAGCGCCAGCGTTAACAGCAGCAACACGAGCCGAAGTTGCTCTGTTATTGGCAACACGAAGTGTTGACAGCGACGCCGGCAGCGCTGCTTACAGCAACAGCTGTGCGAATGCGTGTGTTAAGCGCTCTGTTAATGTTAGCGTGGCTGTTAACTAACATTGTAACTTTTTCACACGCAAAAATAAAAATTTCGTTTAAATAGATTTTTGTTTGTATTTCCATTTTTGGCTTAATAACAACAAAATGGTATTTTTTTTTTTTTTGCATGCTTGGCAGTTAATTAACATGCAAGCATCATTAATTGCCTTTAATTAAAATAGCAAAGCGCAATTAACTTAAGGAAATGCAAAGCCTTTAAAATCATTTGAACAGTGCTCGCTGCATTATATCATATCATACCAATTATAGTCTGAGGAAAATTATGCAGAAATTTCGAACATAAGGAAATAGTCAAAGGTTTGATATCATTTTGTAATAATCGCAAAAGTGAACATAAATTGTTTATAGAAAACATAAAAACAAAAATTTTTAAAATATGTATGCTGAAATTTACGATTTTAAAAAGAATTAAAAGGATTAAAATATCTGTTACAATATCTATCTAAATGAAAATTGGATCATGCAACACCAAATATAACGGACATACCTTTAATTATTTATTTTTATTATAATACAAGCGGCAGCTTAAGAAAGATAAGATCTCAAGATCCAGATTAATCTAATAATAAAGTATTTTGTTTTTCAAAAATAAAAGGAAAATAATATCGATAAATTGTTATTACCTTAAATTTTTCATTTCCAACAAGTAAGCATGCTATAGTCGAGTATACACGACTACAAAACTCCCTGTACCCAGATCAAAAAATTTCCGATAGCATCTTCCTACACTTACACATACACACACACATACACAGCACAAGCGACAGCGCAAGCAAGGCATTTTAAGTGGCGGCTATGCTGCTTCTTCCCCCCGAGCTACGACACTAAATCTTCTTTTGTGAATAACTTTCTTGTTTATTATCCGATCGACTTGAAATTTGGACAGTAGATTAAAAGTGACCAAGGTATTATACATGTCAAATCCCAAAGTTATATCTTTAAAACTGATGGTGTAAAACGTTTTTATCGAATTTCGGGGGAACGGGGGAAAATATCTGTAATTGGAAACAATCTTGATCTGCGTATGGTATAGCTCTAGCGCTTATAGTTGCTGAGATCGACGCGTTCATACAGACGGACAGACAGACAGACGGACATGGCCAAATCGACATTTCTTTTGTTACTGATCAAGAATATATATACTTTATAGGGTCGGAGGGAGATGTCTCTTTCTGCCTGTTACATACAGATCCAATAGCCCCTTTTTACCCATTTTATGGGTACAGGGAGTATTCACATTTAGACTTGTTTCCCATTCAAACAACTTGTCTCTCCGATTGATTTTGTATTCCCGATTTTTAAGGAAATAAGTAACAATCGGTTTCCTTTTTATAACTTTCTTGTTCCTACAGATATTTTATCCAAATTCAAACTTGCTCAAAATTCGAAAACGGTATAGCTATAGGAACAATAGGATGTATAAAAACATTGCTGCTAGGGTATATGTACCTTCGACACTCCCTTCGCAACGATATAAAAAACCCAAAACAATCATAAATGTTTATTCAATATTGTCATTAACATTTGTATTATTTTTTTAACATTACTGTTAAATTGGACAATGTAGGTTTTATTTCTTTTTAGACTTAGGGCTAATCAGCATATGGTCGATCTTGACACTTTATAAATCGAGGATATACACCAACATGTGAACAAAGTTTGGTTGCTCTAGCTTCAAGGCTGTGAACAAAAAAATTGCGTTCATACGGACAGAGTATAAAAATAATGCTTTAAATGCTGTTTATAACAAATATGATTTCTTACTGTCTGATTAAATTTTTACAGCTGTAAATAAAAATGTGTAATAATATTTGGTTTTTATCAGCTTCACAGCAATTTCTATCAGACCGCAGCCACAAAAACCAAACCGCAGCAACTGCAACAGCTTGGCAGGCTGTTACCAACAACCTGTTAACAGGGGCGTAACATGTGGCCAGCTGTTAACGGGGCTTATACAACAGAGACTGCAAGTTATTTCATAACAAACCGTATAGTTTGGCAGTTAACAGCTTCTGACCTGTAACCAAAAGCCAAAGGTGGTGGCGGGGGGAACGGGTGAGTGGGTGATTTGGGTGAGAGATATACAAACTTTAGCCTTAACTAATTACGTAGCTGGAATATGTGAACGCTTTAAATAGTTGGCCTCAAAAAAAATACCTGAGATGCCGACTTGCCAAATTGTTTATAACAAAGATTTTCAACTGAAATTTGAGTTATGTGCACAAATTTTCATATTTAGCCCCCCCGCACCGCACCGCGCACCATCTGCAATGGGGCAGGTTGAAAAGTTTTCAAATATGCCACATTACGTGATGCATGAAATTTTGAAACACTTAAAAGTAAGTTGTTGAGTTGTTAGTGGATTTGCCTTGGCTTGGCTTTGAGCCAGACACAAGCAACGTGGCCAGAATTGGCCTGGTCCTGGCCTGGTCCTGTCAGGCGGCAGCACACACACTCGTATTAGCATCGATAAACGTCGAAGACGTTAACAACAAAAGGATATCCTGGCAGGTAGCTGGCAGCAATGCCAGGAAGTTGCGCAGATAAAGACGTAGTTGAAAATGACGTCAATGTTTCCATCATTTCACTGGCAACGCACGTGGTCCTGTCTGCTCCTTACACAGGATATATGACAGTCATATGTATGTGTCTGCCTGCGTTTTGCTAGATTACCAAAGATATTGTTGGAAAATTAACGCATTAAAATTGTATACGAGTACGCAAATGTATCTACAAGTGTTTGTATCTTGTATCTTAACATTTTTTACGTGTACCCCCAGTGGAAGGCAACGTGATTTGGCCTAATGTGCCACCATTCGAGCAGAAATTAAGCTGACTTTTTATAAATTGTTTGCCAGAAGTTTCTAATGAGCCATTTCGCTGAATATGATAGGTAATTGCCAACCAAATTGCTCAGCTTGTTGGCCCCTCCCCCCAAGCACCAAATTGTCGCCAATTAATTAGCCAAATATTATAAACATTTTGTTGTTGAATTGAATTTTTGAAAATCTGTTTAATGTGCAATGTCTGCCAATGCATTACTAATTATTAAGTATCTATTACTAATTACAGAAGCAGCGTTAATTGCATATAAACATTGGGGAATGCACTCAAGTGCTCATAATTGCATTTTAAATTTTAATTAGGTATTTGGGCATGATTAACATAACATCTATTAGGCTGCCTAATTTCGTAAATATTTTATGGTATTTGGTATTTGCATTTGGCTTAGTATTTGCGAGCTTAAAGCAAGCTGAAAGTTTTATTATGTTTCCTTAAATAACTAAATCAAAATTAGTTAGAATAAGAATAACTAGTTAAGCAAACTTTCAGCTTTAAGTCAAGCTTCTATGTGCTTTTATTAAAGCTATATAAATAATTTATCAAAAATATTTATTGCAAACAAGCTATGCTATTTAGCATGCTTAAAGCTTTAATGCGCTTTTATAAAAGCTTTATATGGATTAATAATATTGACTAGATTGAAAGGAATAGTTAGTAAGCGCACTAGAATAAGCTAAGCTTAAGCTTTAATGAGCTTTTTATACAACTTATGCAATTTACCTTGCTTAAAGCTTTAATGCGCTTTTATAAAAGCTTCAAATGGAATAATAAAATTTATTAGATTGAAAGGATTTGCTAGTAAGCGAGTTAGCATAAGCTAAGCTTATTTTAAGCTTTAATGAGCTTTTATAAAAGCTTTGTTTAAGACAACTTATGCAATTTGTATTGCTTAAAGCTTTAATGCGCTTTTATAGAAGCTTTATATGGAATAATAAATATGTATATAGATTGAAAGGATTTGCTAGTAAGCGAGCTAGCATAAGACAAGCTTATTTTAAGCTTTAATGAGCTTTTATAAAAGCTTTGTTTAAGACAACTTATGCAATTTAGCCTGCTTAAAGCTTTAATGCGCTTTTATAAAAGCTTTGTATGAAATAATAAATATTTAATAGATTAGCTAGTAAGCGAGCCAGCATAAGCTAAGCTTATTTTAAGCTTTAATGAGCTTTTATAAAAGCTTTGTTAAAGACAACTTTCCTATTAAGATTGCTAGAAGCTTTCAAGCGCTTTCAGGAAAGCTTTATACATAACAAAACTTAGAGCAAAAGAATACAAAATACAGAATATAAATTTGACCAAAAACGAAGATAGCAAGATCAGATATTATTATTCTAATTTTAACTTTAAGTATGTTAAGCTAGTTCTAAATTAACCAGATAGCCTTTGTATATTGGTTTAATAATAAATAAATAAATATACTTGACAGATATATTTCAGATATACTTGCAAGTAGGATTAACCTTTTGTCAATGCACAAAGTCTAGTTTAAAGCTTTCAAGAGCTTTCACAGCTTTTAGGAGATGTGTCTATGGAAAATTCAGCCTTTTCAATAACTAGGTTGATTGACTGTTTTCACAGAGAAATAGATTTCATTTGATTCGAAATAAAATGAAATAATTGTGTTTCTATTTGCATGCTTCGTGCTATTTAATTTATAATCAAAGCCACTTTACAAACGCATCTGCTTTGGATGCATATTTAAAAAAAAACAAACAAAATAGAAAATTAAACTGCAATTTATTTGATAGGCCACTTTTTGCAATGCATTTCCATTTGACGTGGGTCTTTTGTATAATTTATTTCTAATTTGCTTTTAGCTGCATTTCATTTGATAACATTTTAATTGTTTAAAAAAAACAACAACTATATACTTAATTATGTATACACCGTGTGCATATTAAAGTTAAATATGCTTGGCTCTGTGCACTAATATATCATTGTGTATATATAATTTCATAATAAATTTGTTAAAGCAAAAAAATACATGTAAATTATGGGACGTGTTTCACTTTCATTTAATTGACAGCGAAACGAAATCACTTTAATGGCAACAGTTGCCAGTTATATTAATTTTCCCCAGTGTTTTAACGGCATTGAAATCAATTAAGTGCTTTATGGCAAATATCACCTGACCAATCAATAAATAAATCATTCGCAATTAAGCCAATTCGCATTTTGTAAAATCAACATATATTCATATTTTCCTAGCTAATATTTAAATAGGATCTCATTTAGGTATGGGTTCAAATAGATTTACGCGCTTAATTCCAATAATATTTACAATGCACTTTCTAAATATTTAATAATATAATCGTTAAAAAAAATACAATAACAAAAAACAATGCCATGCAATTTGCGGTTATTTGTTGTTATTTGCTAAATGCAATAAATATTGCTGCAAATTACGCAAACACAGGAATTTATTTAATTTTATTGCACATATTTGTTGAAATGCAGCAAATATTTATTTATTTTGCGCCTTTTTTAATCCTTATTTAATCAAATATCTTGGCAAACAATTTGTTAATTATTGAAATCCTTTGCACAAATCATTGTTTATTTATTTGTTTTTTTTTCTCTCTCTCTTTGAAATAAAACTCTGGCAATTTGTAATTTCTATACATTTTTGCATTTTATATTCAAAATCAGTAAAAACTTTTTCCGTATATATTTATGAAAGTGTTTTAATTAACACGCAGCATAACAAATAAATATTAGTTTATCAAAAAAGGCGTAATATATAAATTCGAATTCCATTATCATTCCCAAATTATGTAAACAAAACATTTTGAATAACAAAAACTTAACTTAAACAAGTAAGAATGCTATAGTTGAGTATACCCAACTACAAAACTCCCTGTACCCAGGTCAAAAATTTCCGATCGCATCTTCGTTAACTTCAAATACAGCGCGATAAAAATCACAAATCGAAACGTTTCCCTGAAGACACCTTGTTGACAGACCAAACAAATGAGGCGAAACAAACTGGCAGGACCCAAGCAGTGGAGTATGATCGACTATGGCATACTCTGTACAAACTTCGCGAATTATATTTTAGAGTAACAAATAAATACTTACAGCAATGTGACCAGAGTTGAATGTCCTTGTAGATAATTATTTCCATACAAAATTTGTTTTCGACCGATAGTTCCTATTATTTCTATATGATATAGTTGTCCGATTTGGGTAATATTTTAACACAAATTTAGTAGCACAACAACACTTCAAACCCGAAAGTTTGGCACAGATAGCTTGAAAAACACTAAATTTGAATATCGTGAAATTAAACACAAAGGCGGTGCCACGCCCATTTTTCCATGCCACTTGATATTATATGTTCTTGAGTTATTAATTTATACCCGAAAAAAGTATCCACTTTAACTAAAATGCACTGATCAAGCACCCGTTTCATTATTGGTAAACTAGAACAATTTGGGAATTATAAGGTGCACCAGCTGTAAAATTCACTTTGATGCTGCGCTTTGCAGCCATATCGCGAATGGCGATATTCACTTCTCATCTGTCTGATCCACTTTAACTAAAATGCACTGATCAAGCATCGGTTTCATTATTTTTAAGCTAGAACAAGTTGGGAATTATAAGGTGCATCCACTGTAAAATTCACTTTGATGCTGCGCTTTGCAGCCATATCGAGATATTCACTTCTCATCTGTCTGATCCACTTTCCCCCCGGGCTGTAGTACTGAAATTTGTTTGTTGAATAACTTCCGTGTTTTTTATCCGATCAACTTGAAATTTGGACAGAAGATTAAGAGTGACTTTTTACCCATTTTATGGGTACAGGGAGTAAAAAGGTCTAAGTTTAAAAATACCTTTAAAATAGATTAAAAATGGATCTTTTTATACTTTTTATTCTTTTGTAGAGGTATAATAATTTTTGAATATAAATTTCTTAAATTTTTCTTGAAGCAGACGAATCTGATTCCACAAAAAATATAAAACACTTGGCACAGATGCTTGTGGCTACAAGCCGGATCAGATCACTATAGCATATAGCTGACCTAGCAACGATCGGAGGGCAATTGTATAAAAAACTTGTTTATTTTTTTTTAGATATTTTTTAAAATATTTCAGAGCTGGGTGGGAATTGAAAGGTAACAGGGCTTCTTGTAGAGGGATATACTCAACTAAAGCATTCTTATTTGATTTATTGACAATTCAATTTAGTCTGCCTTGATTGGACGAATCATCATATATACGGTTTTGTATGCGTATTTGGATCCTCCATCTTCAGCATTCCAGTAGATCTGTGGCGTGTTTAAGGAACTGCAAAGAAAGCATCAATTCGATTGGATCCTTGAATATCAACAGATATTTAAGTAATTGCTAACCTTGTTCCACAGTCTTTATGGCACAGATTGTACCACCAGCCAACACGATTACTGAAATCACATCCAGCGGGTTTCCTGGACGTGTCATAAGTAGTAAAATTCATTCCAATATTTGATCTCAAGGCATTTCCTGCATTGCCATCGTATTTGCCGAGAGACAACAAAGCATAACTTAAACCCTCTGGAGCGATGACGAAATTATCATAATGAGCAAAATATTTCTTATTATGAATATCAACTAGGTGAATGTATAACTCATGAGGCTCCGCATAGGTCATACGGTGCAGTCGTTGCAATCCGAAGAAGAATTCACCATAAAAATTTCCGAATCCATTTTTGTATGCATCAAAATCCTTTTTGAAGTCAACACCGTCATCAAAGCGTCGCTGAATAACCATCCAACCTGTACCGGCAATATCCTCGTTACAAAGCACTTGAAGGGAACCTACGTCCATATCTTCTATAATATGAACACCATTCAATCCATAGCAAGAAATTGGATAACTTAGAGTTGGCGTGATTGAAGTATTTGTCCAAAGTTTACTTTCGCAGTTTTGGAGTCTAATCTCTAACTGTTCAACTTTGGCATTTTCATCATTGCATTTCATTAATTTTTTTAAAATTATGTTTTCTTTTTTCAGCTTTTGAATTTTATACTTGCAGGTTCTTACACTCGATTTGCATAGAGCTAAGGAAGAGCAGCTATTAATACTTTCATTTAAAATTAACTTCTAAAATGTATTTACCCAAACTGTTCTGTAGTTCTTTGGCGTCTATTTCTTGAATATTTGTCGCTTCAGTTTGATTGTTCTGTAGATTTAAGATTCTTGTTAGCCTTTCAACTTCAGCTTCCAGCTGATTGATTCTGTTGTCGTCTTGCTTGATTTTAATAGAACATGATATTTCTTGATTCGACGATTCTTCCAACGTCTCTAGGCTGTTCATGAAGAGAACCACAAATACTGCAAATATCCCTTGCATTTTTTGCTTTTACAATATTATACTATTATTCAGTTAATCGAATTTCACATCCGTCTCTCACTTAAGATCAATATTAACTAAGTCTCATTAACTGTGCTAAATTCTGTTGAGTTAAAGTTTCGCAATGCTTGAGACCATTTCACTGTCAAGCTTTCTGGATAATCATGTTAATAACCATGTTATTTTAATCATATGAGGCAGACAGTTGCTTTATTCAAAGGTCAGAATCGCAGTATTATATCATAAGTATAGCTGCCATAGAAAAAATAGTTATTTAACCCAACTTAACTGTTATCGTAATGCCTTAAACTTTAAAATGAGCTTGTTTGTAATATTATTTTAATGAAATTCATTTTGCAATTTACCTAAAATGCTATAACTTGTACCCTGTACCCTTAAAATGGGTAAAAAGGGGGTATTGGATCTGTGCAAGTGTATGTAACAGGCAGAAGGAGACATCTCCGACCCTATTAAGTATATATATTATTGATCAGTATCAAAAGAGATTTCGATTTGGCCATGTCCGTCTGTCTGTCCGTCCGTATGTATGAACGCGTCGATCTCAGCAACTATAAGACCTAGAGACACCAAATATTGAATGTAGGTTCGTGTATAACCAAGATATTCCCCCCACACCCCCGCTAATCGATAAAAACCGTTTTACAGTAACAATTTTCCAGATATAGCTTTGGGATTTGGCATGTATAATACTTTAGCCACTCTTAATCTACTGTCCAAATTTCAAGTCTATCGATTAAAAAACACGGAAGTTATTCAACAAACAAGATTCAGTACTACATAGCATATATATAGATAGCATTCTTACTTGTTTTTATAGATTATTATAGATAATTGAAAAGGTTTTAATCAATCTAAATTCAAATTGATATATTGCTAATTTTTGTAATTAGCCAATTGCTTTGCTTCGTATAAAAAAAATACAAATTTAAATGAATTATGTATGAGTATAAAATTTATAAAAAATTCAGTTAACCAAGGACTCTATTTTCCTATTTCTGCAATGGCAATTTGACATTTTCATAAAATCCAAGAACGCTGTTGGGTGCACACTTCGTATACGTAATATATGCGTATACTTAATATGATTTGAGCTAAAATTATAGACGCTTGCGATTGGTAAGAAAAACGCTAGTTGCCCGCGTCATGAGCAACAATAACAACAACTGACAGGGCCACGAAGCTCCTACCGTTCGCCTCTCGTCCTGTTCCGTGTGTCCTGCGCAGCATTTGACGTCACACAGAAGCCGTCGCTGACGCAGACGCTGACGTCGCTACGATGCTGCTGCTGCTGCTGCTTCTGCTGCTGTGGCAATTAGATGTCGGCGTAACCAAATTGACAAATGATGCATGTTAATGCCATTGGATAGGGTTATGAGTCCTGGTTATGAGCCGGGTTATCGGTCAGCTATATTGATGCATGTTTCAGTTGATGCGTTTAATGAAGTGAAGTTGATGTATGTGCTTGCAGCCGCATTTGTGTGCCAGGGCTGAAGTTGAGGCCAGGCAGCTGCTGAATCATTTAACGTTTGACTTAAGCCGCCTTCATGACACACAACAATGCAACATGCAACATGCGGCCAGCCGCCCCCAGGCGCCTCACTGCCTGTTAAATCAGCACCAGTCAACGAGGCGACATCTCAGCCAAAGCCGCGCCAAGCCTTTGCTAATGCCAATAAGCCAAAGCTATGTGTTGGCTACGTGGCAAGGGACCAACTGCCCAGCTGCCCCACAAAACACACACAGATAGAGAGAGAGAGAGAGAGAGAGCTAACGAAATTGACCGCAACATTATTCGCATGAATGTTGCATGCAACCATAGCAAGAGCCATGGACTGGGGCTGCGGCTAGGGTTGGGGTCCTTAATGCATGGTCTATGTGCGTGCCATGACGCTTGACAGAGTTAACATTTTAATTGTCATGAAATATTCAATGATGCGGGGCGGGGCGGTGCCCCAACATGGAAATAGTTTTTGCATGCACCCTAAACAATCGTTGTGTAAAAGTGTGTACACTGCGTGGGGTTGCGAGAGGGGGGACAAGCAAGTGCTTTAAAGCACTTTACTGAAAGGTTATGTTAAGGACTTCTATTTAGCATATGCTGGAATAAGAGTTTTCAATTCCATAGAATTCATTTACAGCCAGCAGAGCACATATCAAGTTTCAACAATGTTTATAAATAAAACTTTTACATTCAAAGTTTAAACATTGTTTATAAATAAAACTCATAATATGTAGATGATTTTGTCAGGCAGGTTCAATTTAATAAATCTTTGAACTCATTTATAGTTCAATTTTTATCAAATATTTAAGATTTACCTTTAAAAAAAATTAAAACAGTTTTCAATAAATCCAACTTCATACAGCTTACAAGTTTTATCGTGGCATTTTTTAAAAATATGATTAGTTTTTTATTAAGAACAGTTCTTTAAATATGTTTGATATAAAGCAGCACATAAACCAAGTTATATTATAGTATTTTAAAAAGGTTTTTATATATAACACCGCACCTGAATTAAGGGTTAACATTTTCAAAGTGTTTTACATGTTTTCAAGTTTTCAGCTATTTACAAATCATTTTTAAATCAACTTTAAGACAAACCTATCTCTTTATTCATCAGTAGCACGCATACTAAATTTCAGTACTATAATAAAGGAATATATTATGAAATATGACCTTTAAGCTACCTTCAAAAATATTGCAATTATTTCACACGGTTAAAAAATAGTTAAGCAATTTCTTGATGAACTTGAGAATAAAACCATATTTATTTTCATTATTCTTTAATTTATATGCTTAGATTCTTACAGTCATATATTAGGCCCAATATACAACTCCATACATCATTATAATTAGCATTAATAAAATACTTAAATTGTAAATAATTATAAATAAACTTTGCCTAAGGCCAACGCTCTAGTTATAGTCCTTGTTCGTATGTAATTTTCACAATGCATTAGACACATGTTATAAATAAACAAATAAACTTCATACAAACCAAAAACCCCATACCAAGTATTGTAGAAAAGTTCTCAAATTACATAGCCCAGATTCCACCTATTCTTGTGCCTGCCCTCGCTGCGTCTTTTATTATTTTGTGTAACCGCCTATTAACTATTAACCAAGGGACAATACTACATAAACAAGGATAAGCGAGCAGCAACGAGGCGCTCTTTAAAGTGTTTGCTCTCTGTTTAAAAGTTAGGGCACGCCCACAGGTCCTAGATTGACCCATCCTCGCCCCCCGTTCGTCCCATCCTTACCTGGTTGGCCGTGTCTGTGTTTATGGCTGTGTCTGTTTTGTTTGTCAAGCGATTAAGTTGTAATTATGCGTTGCTACGTGTCCGTCTCCAAGTTGGAGGCAGGCAGCTCCGCTGCTTGGGTTCCCCAAGGATCTGATGGCGATTATGGTTAGAACAGCCTAATGAGTTGACATTAATACATGGGCGTGGCGCTCACCATGAAAATGAACTTAAAGGCCTCGGGCCAAAAATAGGCACAGACATATATAGTATTTAAGGCAAGCAATTAAAAAGGCAAGGATTTTTTTACGGATATGGCGAACTGTTTATTACACTGACACTTGACGAACGAAAAGGGAGCTATGTAAAAAAAATGGAACAAGTTGGAAAAAGGAAGGAATTTTTTGAAAGCAGAGACAACATCGACATCATGAAGTCAAAGATGGAATACTGAAATAAGTCGAGGCATGAAATTAAGAACTGACATTGCTTGAGCTGACAGAAATAAAAAAAAAATACGGAAGTGGAAATAAGAGCCTTGTCAAGTGTAAAAGGACAAAAAGTGAAAAATCTTGCCGTAATTAAAGAAAGGGAGAAACGCAAAAAGGGTAAGATAATTATAGCATACAGATAATGGAACTTAAAGTTATTTGTGCAATAAATGCTTAAACTTTTTTTGCGATTTCCAATAAAAAAAGTAATTTTGATTTTAATCAAATGTGTATTTAAGAGATACTTCAATCTAGCTCTAAAAGCTCATTAAAGCGTTTATCGAAAGCTCATTAAAGCTTTAATTGACAGTTAATTCTAATCAAATGTGTATTTAAGAGATACTTCAATCTAGCTCTTAAAGCTCATTAAAGCGTTTATCGAAAGCTCGTTAAAGCTTTAATTGACAGTTAATTCTATAAAGGCATTTAAAACTCAAAATAGCTTTGAAAGCTCATTCAAGCAATTATCGAAAGCTCATTAAAGCTGTAATAGACATTAGTCCTAGTCTTTAGTCTGTGAAGGCATTACTCAGGCTTACTACCTTACTTAAGAGAGTGTTTATTGCATGCTTCCCAATGCGATTAATCTTATGTTTAATTGCCTGTCTTAGCCAGATTAGCTGTTGGCTTGAGAGAGATATTAAACAGTTTTATTGCCTGGAAATAGTATATTATTAGTGCTTTGCATTAAAACTCCTCCCAACACTTTCGGTTAACTATTGCATAAACATAACTCAACTGCCTGACACACAATTTGGCCAAAAGCTTAGAATTGGGTCATTTCAAGGCGTGCCATAAATTAACAAAGGCAACTGCAATTAAAGTGTCCCGCCCTGAAAAGGAAATGCCGAAAAGTGTAACCACACCATACTCAGGTGCATATGGGCCCAGGAGTCATGAAACTGGAACTACAACTCAAACTGGTACTAGAAGTGGCAGTGGCAACGACTTAGAACAATGCCCCAAGTGCAAGACCAAAGAAGGCATATGGCCAAAAACTGGGCGCAAACAAAAGGCAAATGTGTTGCCAGCTTATCAATGTATTCAAAGATACTAGAAGTAACACTGACGAACTAACAGATATCCTTTATCCCTTTAAATTTGCCTTTCAGAAAATTTTTAAGGGGGGGGGGGTGGAAAATCAATTTCACATAAAAGTGTAGCATAGTTTTTGGAGCAGGATAAATGAGAAACCTTAGTTTTGATGATGCTTTAAATAGTTCTGTCTAATTTATTCCAATATGAAATTCAGACATATACTTTCTATTTTATTCTATTTCTCTTTATATTAACATTTTAACTCCTTATAAATACCCCAAAATCCTTTGCATAATGTAAATAACTGATATAATATCTTAGTTCATCTAGACATAGTTTCATTCTTAACTCAAACTTATATTTCAATTACTAAAAATTAAAAGAAAAAAGACAAATACTGAAAGTCAATAGGACTGATAGGATCAGTAATGCCTTTTATATTAAGCAACCGAAAACTATTATATTTTCAGGACAGATTAAAATTATACTAAATTATTCATTCACCGAATTGGCAAGTTTCGGCGGCATTCAAATTGAAAAACAGATTTGATATAGTATGCTCCTGTAACTCTAATAATCAGCTGAAGGCTCCGATGATATTGCTTAATTAATTTCCCATTACCATTATAATATTTATTTGATTGTTAAATAAAACTCTAATAATCGTTGAAATGGATGCCTTCTCATACGTATATAGAAAGTAATGCTATGGATAGAAATCAATAGTATTGATGGTGATTTCCTATGTTTTCTTGGAGTGTTTTTCTTTCCCACTACCAATATATTAACATACTTTGCGAGAAATAACAATACCTTGCCTTTTCTAAGGTTAGGGCTTCAAAATTTAATTGAAATAAATAAAATACTTGTAGTTGAAATAAATACTTAAAATAACTTATTTTAAATAAGACCTCGTTGTCTGTTATTGATTTTAAGAAGCAAAAATAAGACGGAGAAATTGTTTACTATTATATATATACAAATATATATATGGTATCGTTGTAGCTGACTATCGACTATCGAATAAGTCTAAAAAGGCGACTATCCATGCTTAGAGAGAATATGTATGTAAATACTTAAAAGAATAAGAAATGCCTTCATTTGCCGCCTTCTAAG
The DNA here is from genome assembly GCA_037075165.1 of Hirtodrosophila histrioides. Classification (NCBI taxonomy): domain Eukaryota; kingdom Metazoa; phylum Arthropoda; class Insecta; order Diptera; family Drosophilidae; genus Hirtodrosophila; species Hirtodrosophila histrioides. Next base: position 16,429 of record JBAMCL010000221.1, read on the forward strand.
TATGCACAAGTTTATGATACGCTCTTTACCTTACTTTATAGGTACAGGATATAAAAGAACATATGTACATCTGAATGTGTGTGGTTGTGTGTATGGCCCCAAGGATGCCTTTGTCAATTTTTTGCCACACAATTTTTGAGACAACAAAAAGGGCAACAAAATTGCAAAACATTTTTGGCCCATTGTTCTCCGTAACATTTGGCCACAAGAATACATAGAAATTTATAGATATAGATACATATATATGTACATATTCATGCCGATATGGGTTAGCCCCGGTGCTGACTGGGTTATGTAGCTTGTGGCTGTAACTTTGCTGCCAAAAATTGTAGCTCATCATCATAAATGTCTATAATTGTCTGTTGTTATACAAGCAGACAATGAAAGTCATACTACACCAAGAGAGACAGGCATACTCACATATGTTTATTTGCATAGATTTCGAGTCGAGTCATTACAATTTCATTATTGTCATGAAAGATCCACATATTTCCCATGCCCGGAAAATCGATTATGCAAAACAATGGGAAATCAACTGAATTTCGGCCCCCTAACCTAATCTCTGAGATACGACAAAAGTTTGACAGCTCCAATAATAGCAAAAGTCATGTCCTTAGTGTCAGTCTCTTCACATCGATGGATTGCTGACAATATTTTAGCTACTCATCAGCTTGGGGAGCTGTATAAAAAAAAAAAAAAACGAAGGCAAAGTCAATTAAAGGATTTTCAAAACTTTATTGTCACATTAGAAACTGTGAGCCTTCTGTGTATAGATTGTGCGTGTGGGTGTGGGAGTGGGTGTGCGGGTGTGTGTATTAGTGTGTGTTAATGTGTGCTTGGGGGAATTGCGAGACATGGCTTATGGGAGCAGAGTATATGGCTAAACAAAGCACAGATAAACCGCAAAAATGCTGTAAAGCTAACATGAAAAACTAGCAGGACAATCTAAAAAGAGCAATGTTGTGTACAGCTTAATGCTCTATAAAAAACATATATATTATATGTTAAATAAAATTAATTTAGTTGATTAAAATATCAGTCTTAAGTTTTAGACAAGAGTTAAGCTTTTACTAAACTTCAAAAGTACATTTAATCTTGCTGAAAGCTCCTATGTGCTTTGAAAGCTGTTTTAAAGAGCTTTCATTTAAAATTTCTAATCAATTTAGCTACGTATTTTCATTAAAATTAAAAAAAAAAACAAAACATTCCATCAACTGCTCAAAATTTAAAATTTAGACTTATACTAGTGCAATATTATTAGTTCCTTAATATTAAATTTTTTTTATTTTTTTATATGATATATTTAATTATACTGTTATTATTATATAAACAACTTAAATTAAAATTAATAGATTAAATACTAAGATAACTTAATCTAAGATTAAGTGCGTATATATACAAAATTTACAAAAGTCTTGATTCAAGGTCAATTGAATGTGGCTTAATATTAAAAGAGTATAAAGTTAATAATATCTGAGCATCCAAACTAAATAATTAAATAATAAGTATTCTAACTTAAAATAGTTGCAGAAAATATTATTTATTTATAAAATAAATAAGCTAATAATAAAATAAATAAAAAAAATGAAAAAATTATAAATAATTATAAAAGTTAGCGTCGAGAAAATATAAAGAAAGTTTAAAATAAATAATCGTTGTTATTATTTTTGGTTATTATTATTATTTGTTTACTTATTAAAACTAACTACAATATAATAAATATAACAAAAATATATATGTATATTCTAATTAACTATTAAATATAAAAGAAGATTAAAATTAATACTTTTATATTTTAGGTAAGCATTTTAGATACAAATTTAAAATTTAAGAAAAAAATTTATTATAGTATCAGTTCTTTAGATATTTGTGTAAAATGTTTTAAATTTGCTGCTTGTAAACTTTAAAGAAAATTGGCCTCATGTGCCATGCAACTCTCCACTTAGAGATGAGCATTTCCCATATGCATCAATAATAAACTCAATTTGGAAAGGGCATAAAAATTGGAGCACACTTTGTGGGGCAAAGCAGCTGGAAGCTGGTTGAAAGTCGGCAAAGTAAAGTGCAAGTTTTATGGCAGATGAACGACAACATCAGCAAGAAGAACAACGAGCTGGATGGACAACAACAACAACTACTACATGGGACAGCAATACAACAATGTTTGCGGTGGGGAAGGGCTGTGGACAGTGCTGGACAACCCCTCCTCACACTTAACCATATGGATGAGTGAGTGTCCGGCAGAGTTGTCTGTCTTGACTGAAGGACTAAATGACGTTCTCGCAGTGGTATTTGAATGTGTGGCAAGTGGCAGGAAGACTATTGTTGTTGCAACAAATGTTTAGCTGCTGCTCAAGTTGTCAATTGATTTGTTACGGTATTCTCAGCTTACAGTTGTTGTGCAACTCAACTGTTAAGTGGCAAAATGCCATTTTCCATTTTCAATTTCCCATTATCCAAGTTAAGTTCACACATAGTACACCCATGAGAGCTGGAAAGCAATCGATGGCACTATCGACAATATCGTTGGAGTTTTTTTTTGTATTTTTTTTAAAATTCGATAAATGGATGCTATCGAAATGCATAAATAAAGCAATCCTTTTTTCGAGTATGATCAAACATTTAGGAAGCAGAAATTATTAAATATTTTGAATTCCGAAAACCAAGAGAATATTCGTTTTGAAAAGTGAAAAGACAACCTTTTGCTTAATACTAAAGAAAATTCAAAAATATATCGAAAAATGGGTCGAAAAATCGATAACGATTCAGAATAAAAGTACTCGGAAATGGGAATGAGCCTGGAAAATTGTGGGTGCGCTTATGATATTCAAAAGAATTGATATTTACGTCGTTTATCGTAATTTTGATTTGAATGTAATTTTTTCTCTTCTATTTTCAACATAAGTCTCCGCTTTTTACTATATAATAACGTTAGATAGAAAAGTATTTATAAATGTTAAATTTAGGACATTTTTCGAAGCCGAAACTACCCTATCCCCCCATGTAATCAAGCATAATCTCTGACCTCTCCCCCTATGATTACGTAATCATTCAAAACTCATTTTTTCCGAAATTTGAAAACCAAATTGGTGAAAGAAGATTACGTAATCATTTACCAAGGACCCTCCCCCCATGTAATCAATAGTAATCTTTCGCCTCCACCCCCTTGATGATTACGTAATATGTAAATGATCCCCAAGGAAGTGATTAGCTCAATGTACAATTTTACTTACAACAATCTTAGGTTGCTTAAAAATATATTCGATACTATCGATAGTATGGTTAAAACTATCGAACGAAAGGTCTCCCAGTTCTACCAAGCGCATAAAACAAGTTTCAATTTGTATGTCTGTGTACTTTTCCTCATGTAGTTACTTAGTTTACTATTTTTTGATTGATGGGCGTGTTGCGTATGCGTTAGGGGGCGTGGCAATATTCTAACGATGCGTGAAGGCTCTTGATTACATTAAACTGGTGTTTTCAGACTTTTGTTTACAGCTGGACGTGGGTGTTGCCCTGTTTGTTTGTTGTTGCCCGACAACTAAATAACTAACTGACACTTTGACACTTGACATGCAGCTATAAGTTTTGGAATTGAAGTCGCTCGGAAGAGGAATACTATATATATAAACCGAAAATAGTTGTCAATTAAAGAAAAAGCATTGAAGCCAAACGAAAACCACTTTGAATTGACCATTGGCCCATACATGAAATGAATGATGTGGTTTTGACATCAAAGTTCAAGCTTTTAACATGATGATAGATAGTTTTGGCTAACGGGGCAACATTTGCGTTCTCAACATTGTTGAAATACATAGTATAGCGTAATTAAATGTATTTGATTGATATTTATCAGTTCATGTGAAGCTTAGTCAATGTTTTCTTAATTGAAAGTATTTTTTAGTGAGCTTACTGTATGTGCTCGGTTAACTTCTGAATTTTTATTAGCTTATTTTCTTACAGAAAAGTCTCTATATCGTCAGTTTAATTATTTTTAATAAGAGCGCAACCGAAGTAACCAGCTAGGTGAATTTATTGGTCCACTAAATATTTAACCATCAATGTTTAGCGTAATATAATGAAGCAAATTCAACATTTGCTTATCGATAACGATTATTAACCGGACATTGTTACAATTTAACTTAGCGCTGAAAAGTAAGCATCAACTTTAACAACTAAGAAGGGATCAGAAAGTATCAGCTATTCAAATTTATCGGTCCGATAAATACTTAACCAGCGGACGAGTGCCGGTTAACTGTTAACGGTACCATCAATGCTAAGCGCATAGTGAGGATAAGTGAACATTTTTTCATCGATAACGATAACTTAACCAGCGGACGTCTGATGGTTAACTGTTAACGGTACCATCAATGCTAAGCGCATAGTGAGGAAATAAAAGTTTTTGAAAGATGATCAACATGTTTTCATCGATAACGATAACTAAACGGACATTGAGAAAATGGGCTTTGGAGCTGAAAAGTAAGAAACAACTCTAACAATTGAAAAAGTGTCAGCTGCTCAAATTTATCGGTCCGATAAGTACTTAACTATCGGACGGGTGCCAGTTAACTGTTAACGGTACCATCAATGCTAAGTGTATAACAAGGAAAATGCAACCATTTTTCATTGACATGTTGTCGGGCCAACATTTATTGAGCAGAGATTGTTAAAATTTGCCTTAAAGCTGAAAGATACGAAGAACTCTATCAACTAAGAAGGTATCAGGTATTCCAATTTTTCGTTCCGATAAATATTTAACCAGCGGACGGATGCCTGTTAACTGTTAAAGCTGCAATTAACGTTAAAGTGAAGTATGGTGAAAGAAAATTCAAGATTTTTACATCGACACGTACTCGTGCCAACAATTACTAACCGGACATTGAGAAAATGGGCCTTGGAGCTGCAAAAGAGGAAACCACTTTCTTCTGAAACTCTTTTATTAATGACCTTAAATTTTGCCTCCCCCTGGTCTGCACACATACTCGTATTATGTTAAGCCCACAAATGTGGCCACTGCATCAGCATTATTTACTTCATGGTGTTTTCCTTGGCTTCTCCCGACAAGCACATAGGGTGTCCCGCTTACGGAATTTTCCGTATTTTGGGTGGTGTTTTTTTTTTTGTTCGCATCGAATGGCCACTTTTGTGGTGCGTTGCATTATCACGTACCCTTTTTATGTGCTATTAAGTGCAATATAAGCTTATGGCGCCTTAAAGTGTGCCATAAACTCACACACACACACACACACATATGTGTAATGCGTCCACTTTAGTGTGTATTTGCAGTCTACTCCATAAACTGACTAACGGTCCACACAACAAAGCAGTTTTTAATACAGAAATATAACCAAAAAGTGGCCCAAAACTCACTGCAGCAACTTAAAACAACGTGTGTTACTTTGGTAATGGCTGCCAAATGCAGCAACCTGGCTAAGCAATTGCAGCAGATGCATTCAAATTCCTAGCTGATACCCTGTAACCCTGTTCAACAAGCCTTTGACAGGGTTTGGCATAACGGCCTAAAATACAAGCTCAAACTTCTTCTGCCTGCTCCATACTACACCATTCTCGAGTCATTTCTTGACCAACGCACCTTCTTTGTGGATGTCAAAGGTGAATTCTCCGAATAACAAGGTGTTTCAGCAGGAGTCCCTCAAGGCAGTGTACTTGGACCTGTCTTATACACCCTCTTCCCAGCTGATCTCCCTTCGCCCAACCGGGCACTCATAAATAACGGCGATGATTGCAACCTACGCAGATGACACCGCGTTCTTGCTTCTAGCTCCTGTGAGTATGTGGCAGCAGATTACGTCCAGGAATACCTTTGCAGAAATTGAAAATTGGTCCAAACGCTGGAACATTAGAATAAAGCCTGCCAAGTCAAGCAACGTCTGTTTTACATTGAGGCGAAAAAACAACCCCGGCGTCTTCTTTGACGGTGAGCTGATTATGCAGCAAAATTCCCACCGCTATCTTGGCATGCTACTTGACCGACGGCTCAACTGGACGCAGCATATCCAAAGTATCACTATTAAAGCTAAGTGGAAGCTACAAAAATTGAACTGGCTGCTACGCCCCAACAGCAAGCTCCAAATGCGGACAAAACGGCACATATTCAAGGCAATAGTTGAGCCAACTTGGACTTATGGTATTCAACTTTGGGGTACTGCCTCTAAGTCCCAAATTAACCGTGTGCGCATAATACAATCTAAGGCCGTCAGACTTATCTCTGGTATGCCTTGGTATGTAAAGAATAAAGTCATCGAGCGAGATCTACACCTGACTCCAATCGGTCAGGACCAAATAAATCGGCACTCTAGTCGCTATAACGAAAGGCTAGCGAACCATCCTAACCGCTTAGCCAGCAGACTTACTAGAAGACCCCGCAACAGAAGACTGAAGCGCATTTACCCAAGGGACCTCCCCAGTAGGAGAATCCACTAAAAATGTACATAATATATATATATATATATTTTTTTTTTTGTTTTGTTTTTTGTTTTACTCTCACACTTATGTTAAATTAGTCTTTAGTTAACATCTACCCATAATTAATGTAAATATGTAGATCCTGGATCATTAAACCCGATACATGGTTGGGTAAGATCGCAAGGTGCCGATCACAACCACCACACCAATAAAAAAACAAAAAAAAAAAAAAACCCTGTAAGTGCTATAAAATCGGGTAGACCTCTCCATACAGTTGAATATATCATATACAGAGTCAAGAGAGCGTAATAGTTTATCATTTAAGTATTTGATTTATCTGCTTAAAGTATATATTTAATATTTATTAACAATTACGTAGTATCGCCCAGTCTGTTATTTTTTGCATAATTCATTTTTGCTTTTGCTCTAGACAAACAAAATTGCATACTAAATTTCAATTTGTTGCAACAACAATATAGAAATTTGCATATTGCTGCATACGCTTCCTAACATTCCCCTCCTTTCCAACCCTTGTTGTTGCCACTTCGATGGTGGGGCATATTTGTGCTGCATTTGGCAAATATTTTCATCGTTACACCCGTTGAGCATTTGGAGAGACATTGCCATGGAAATTGTTTTAACCAAAAACGGAAACAGCAGCTTTTGCTGTTGGCCATTGTTTCGACCCCGTTGAGCAAATCTGTTTGCAAATTTTTGTAGGCCTTGGATTTGACTTTGGCTTTAGGGTTTGGTCTATGACATTTTTGATTTGTTGCCATTTTGGTTGTAGTTTATTTGCTTTTAATTTGATGGCCAGACATTGGCTTAGATTTGCATCACTTGAATTCCATTTGCATAATAAATTGAATTGAACGAATATTTTCAAATTCAAAAGCTCAACTGCATCAAATGTTAAATAACAATTGATAAATACATTTATAGATAATTAAAAAGCTCTTAACAGAGTGTTGAAGTATGCAGTAAAAAAGGAATTTACAATTAATTATATATAAATATGCAAATTTTTTACAATATACTAAAGCCTTTGAGGCAGACAATAAATAAAATATTTATGAAAATATATGTGAATAGGTAAAATATTTGAAATGACAACAGTTAATAACAATACAATCTACATAAATATAAGTACGTATTATAAAAGTTTATTGGGAGGAGTCTATTCTGCTTTTGTGGACAACATATAGAAGCTGGTTCGAGAAGTGCGCACTAAACAAGATATCCTGAGCAGAAACACTAAGATTGATCTCAGGACACAAGGATATACCCGGAAACAAAGCGGTGAATGAGTAAGCTAGAAGGGGAGAAGCATAGAAACTTCCTTTTTAAGACAGAGGAAGACACAGAGTACGTGAATAATTAAGGCTAGAGGACGACAATAAGGCAGTAAGGAAAGGAACAGGTTTGAGATATGCTAAGTTATTTCTAGGAAACTATAATCTGAAGAAAATCAAGCACATAAGAGCAATGGGAAAGAATATTCCCAGAATACTCCCTGGTCTCTTAACAGAACACTGTAGACTGAGAAGTCAACTCAGTAAATTAGAAATTGGAAACAGCTGGACATGCAAATTCTGTGAACTTGAGAATGAATCCTTATTGTATATACGCTGGCTAAAAGAAGGATGAAGTGGGTGAATGTTGGGAACAACAGAAATGAATAAGAATATTTCCACTTAAAAAACTGTTAAACAACATATAGAACAACGAAATTTTGAAACGGAAACAAGCAGAACTTACTGAATAAAATAAATATTATGAACAAAGTCATAACTTTTCTCACTCTCATGTTATAAGATACATTTTCCTAAGTTGTTAAACGTTTTATACTGCAGTTTTCAACTGCTTTTTAGCTAAAACTCTAATATCCATTTAGTTTTAGTTTATTCTGCCCCAAACCCCAAGCTGATCCCTGGTTTATATACCGTAGCTTAATAGATATGAACATATGTGGGTTACTAGCCGCCAACACCTTTCAATTCATTAGCAAGTTTATATGACAGTCTAGAGCCAAAGTTGCTGGCCAGAAAACGGTGCGGTAGTTTGAGAGGTAAGTAAAAAATATGTGTGTTGCAACGAATCAAATAAACTAGGCGAAATAACGCGAATGTGGCCAGGACGAAAGAGATAGATAGATGGGAAAATAAATAGATGCTGTTGGTGTGAGCAGGTGTGGTGTGTGTGTGTGTGTGTGTGTGTGTGTGGAGTTTTGTGTGCGTGTTTTCTTTATTTAATATATAACTTGGCATTACTTAGGCGGGCGCAAGCAAACTGAACTTGAGAAGTCAAAAACTCCCAAAGAGGACTTACGACTTAAGCACAGCCAACAAAAGGAGCTGAAGGCTGTAGGAGAAACAGGAGTTGGAGCCTGAAGCCAGGAAGGAGCAGGAGCAGAACGTCCATGCCAGGACGATGCGTTTTACCAACTTGTTTTCGAGAGCAAACTTTGATGTTACTGCTGCTGTTCCTGTTCCTTGTTGCTTCTGTCGCTCCTGTCGTTCCTGTAGCTATGGCTGTTGTTCTTGTTGTAGCTTTGATAAACTTTAACTAGCGTCAACACACACACACACACACATAAGAAGAAACATGTTGCAGCAGGATAAATGTAACGGCATGTGGAAAACTTGCTCGTTGCCTTGTTGCCAGTTGTTTGTCTATTTACTTGGAAGCCGTTAGGTTTCATTTCCGTTTCATTTCATTTCATTTGATTTCGTTGCTTTTGGCTTTTTATTACTTTGGTCAGTTTTCATTCATGTTGAACGCTCAGTTTTCACTTTTCCCTTACTACAAACTGCAATAAAGTTGGCTTTTAGCCATTTCTTCTGCTGCTTCTCCAGCTGCACTACAGTTAATTGAATGTTTAGCCATTAGATGCAAGTCTTGCCTCCCACACACTCGGAGAAAAAAATGACTGTCTGATTGGACACATCAAAAACAGCATCAGCACTTCAAATGTGTCTCTTATTTTTAAGCAATTTCCTTTACATGTGTTTCTTAGTTTTCTTTCGGGTATATGTCGTATTTCGTTGAGTGAATAATTCTTCTCTGTAGGGAAGAACAACTTGTTATGAAACTAGAAAGGGATCTCAAGGATTCGAGTCCAAAGGAAAAAGGAATGTTCTCATAAGTAGCACGAATGTTCCTAAAATGAGTGATCGTTATCGATTATCAGGGACCGTAATCTTTATATTATACAAAAGTTCTTATTGATTCTCTCACCAAATAATGATTGATTTAGAGTTGTAGAAATCAACTTGACCTTGACCTTGACACGAACCTACATTCCAAATTTGGTGTCTCTAGCTCTTATGGTTTGACAGACGGACAGACAGACGGACATGGCCAAATCGAAATCTCTTTTGATACTGATCAAGAATCTATACACTTAATAGGGTCGGAGATGTCTCCTTCTGCCTTTTACATACATGTAAGGTTGGATATATATTAACCAACACTTTATTATGTTTAATGGTATGATTATTTGCTAAATACAGTGTACAATAATAAGTTTGAATAACTGCTCTGCTTTCGACTGACGACGACCTCCGAATTATCACCGACGAACGAACTGTTTCTGCTGACAATCAACTGCTTCTGCTGACGATCCACTCCGACTGCTTTTCCAACTGCTTATCGATACTTCTGCTGATATCGACTTCCACCACCGAACTGATACTCGATAACGTCGCCCTTTCTCATACACCCGTTTACATACATTTGCACAGATTTAGTATCCCCTTTTTACCCATTTTAAGGGTACAGGGAGTAAAAATAGTACTCTTAAAATAATGATTATTCCTTAACTTTGTAATTTTGACTTTTCCATAGGGAATTTGGGAAAATTTATATATATTATCAGTCAGTGATGAAGACGGCTTCTGTAAACTATAATTTTATTAAGGAAAATTATGAAAAAAATACTTCTATAATTTAAAAGTTAAGAAACGTAATTTTCTTATATTTATTTTTTCAATTTTTGTTTATATTATCCACACTTAAGATTCTATATAACTAGAATTATTTCTTTCCTTAAATTAAGCAACATTTATCACTTAATTTAATCAAATTAATTTTAAGTAACACCTTGTAATAATATCTCCTCTAAATACTTATTTGTTACATATATCCTTTATTTATATACATCTATGATTTAATCTAAACACCTTAACTCACATTAATTTTAAGTACCACTTTTTAATAATATCTATCCACTTAATCTTAAGACATGTACATAGCCGAAGGCCTAAGCAGCCAGTGCTATTTATTCCTAGGTTTGCCATAGTTTCAACTAAGCCCACTTACTGTTAAAAAAAAAAAAAGATTCTATGGATCAACGGATGATATCGATGATATCTGGCTCACTATGAAACAATTCTTTTTCACAGTGTATCCTATTTCAGTTGCTCTTTCCAGTTTCAATGTCAGCAATTTCCAAAAAGAGCCCACTCATTGAGACATGGCGTCGACATCTTCATTCTTCATCCTTCATCCTTCCCCTTGGTCTTCTCTAATTGCCGTTGACTTCTTCCTCGAGCCTCATTACTTAAGCACGCGCGCGACTCTTGCACTGAGCGATTACGAGAGACGCCCACGAATAAGGTCATACCAGGGCGTCAGGGGTGTGTACGAGTACCACAAGTATGAGTATGAGTATGAGTATGAGTATGAGTGCGAGTATGAGTATGGGTATGAGTACAAGTACGAGTATGAGTATGAGTATGTCTGGTTTTGTTTTCTTTGGCAGTCGTTACTGGGCGTCATCATTACCGTCAACAGTTTTTACTTTGGCTTTGGCCGTAATTTGACTGTAACTGCCAACGTTTTGAGCCAACTTTGAGTGGGGGCGTGGCATTGTTGTAGGCGCCCACAAACAAGCTGTGAGTGTGGTTGGTATTACAATGTTAGCTGCATTTCTGTGGCAATTTCAGAGTCCAATAAATTGTAAAATTAATTTATTAAAGTGCTTTAAAAATTTCATATTTAAGATAATGTAAGGAAACTGTTCTAGAAGGGAAAGCTATTTCATTGCAGGCTGGAGTGGGTGACAATTAATCGTATTATGAACTACCTTTCAATGTAAAAGATCTCAAAGGCAAATGCTTTCTAGAACAACTAAATTAACATCTTTCCCCTTTTATTTATTTTCCTTTTGGGACATTCGGTATTCCAAGCCAATTGTGCTTGAAAATGATTGCTTACACTGAGGAAAAAACTACGGTCCCAAAGGCAGCAACAGCGAACTTCTTTTTAAACCATTTAAGTCTTTAATATTCGTTGACAAAACATATACAGAAAATACATATATTGCTTATAAGAAAAGGCCAAAAATATGTATAGTTATGCATAAGCTATGCACAATTAATCATAAGCCACGAACTTCGTTTAAAATGTTCGTACGCTATTGATAAATTTCAAATTGATTTTCATAAAAGGCAAACAATTTTAAATATGGAAGTTTTCCATCTTGTGAGAATATAATTTATAAATATATTTAGAAAATATATTTTGGAGTGAAAGTTCAAAACTTCCAGCCAAGGAAGATCATACTATTTATTAAATATTTCAAAGACTTACCCAAAATATGTATTTTTATAATTTACTTCTAGAATGTTTGTTTTAGCGACGTGTAATTTTGTAAATGAAATATTTAACAGGCTCGACGTCAACAATTCAGGGTGAATATAGAAAGGTAGATATGAAAAGTATTGGCTGGTCATATAGCGCTATTTCGGATGCTGCCAAGCATCCTCATCAGTGACCTTTATTGTTAGAAAATTTTTGTCCAAACTTGTCCGTATATGAGTAGTAGTCGGCTAGATTCGAACCCGAGTGCTCCCGTCTGTAAGGCGGATGCCTTAACCTCTGACCCACTTGCTGTCCGATCCCGGCTTGAACTAATTACTGTCATCAACAGGTCCATTTGAAATTCTAAGTCCGCACCAAAGCTTAATCCCTTTATCTAAGTTTCTAACCCTTAGATTTGTGTATAAGCAACACAATAATTATAGTAGATTTATAATGATTAAAAAAAAAAGAAAATATTCCTAAATTACACTGAAAAGTTAGTTAAACGAGCGTTGGTGAAAAGATTCAAGCTAACGATTTTAGAAAAACCAATTTTATATTATTTGTAAGTCACTCGTGCAAACAATTTTTGTGCTCAGTGTGAATAAGCGATCTTAATCAAGAACTGTACGAACCCATTTCCATTACGAGCCAAGTCAATGCCACAAGCCAAAGTCAGTTCATCAATGAACGATTTTGTGTATTTTGGGCACGGCTCGTTTTAACGCTTCGAGTTGAGAATTTATTGTGGAAAATATTTCTTGAAATGCTTTTGACATTTTCTGCGCCTTTTTTTTCTCCTACTTTGTGTAATTGAACACCTTCGTGTTGTGCGCCAACTCAAATTGACAAATTTACCTGAGCTGATGGGGCAACCTAAGAGTCAAGTGGGCGCCTGTCGAACTTGGGTGCGGAAAATGGTTGATTGCTAGAGACATAGAGAAAAGAGGGAGAGAGGTAGAGACAGTAACTGAGACATAGAGAAAGAGATGGCTTTAACACTAATTATACAATTGCTTGGGTAGACAGACGGCTGCTCCTCTGAAGCAGCGTGAGAATTAATTAAAGCAGCAGCCTTGAAAATTTTGCATACTAAAGAGCTCGTCACAAGGTGCGTTGATTACGTAGGTAGCCTGCTGCCTGCTGCCTGTTGGCCTTCTTAGCATATTTGGCCAGCAAGTGTTGGAGTTTATAATTTTCCAGGGGCTTTGCCAGCTTTGTGATTTGTCATAGCAAATACTTGTATACCCAACGGGCCATTCTCAGTGGCTCTTAAAGCCACACGCCAGCAGTTAATTGCCCTGACCTTTGGCATGACAAACTTTCAGATATAAACTTTAATTCGAACACACAGTTTGTTTTAGTTACAGACGACAAACTCTGCAACATACAACAAATAGATTCCCTCTCAAATGAAATGCAAAATGGCAAAAGTATACAAAAACCGATAATAAATAGTTGGACACAACTTTAAATGATCAGAATCCGGACCATTCTAGTTGATGCATTGTATCTTTTTTTATGAATACTTGTAAAAAGTTTGCAATAAAAAGAATAAAATACTTGAAATTGAAAGAGATAAAAATATTGTATTTTCATGTCAAACAATTATTGAACTTATTTTATTTTATTTTTCTCTATTTGCAATTGACTAAATGAACAATTGCTGATATAAAACTTTAAATAAATGTGCCCTTTATTACTTTATTTTATTCAGTTTACTATATTGCAACCTTAGATATTCTGACATTTAAAATGAATTATTTAATGACACTTGCTGAAAGTTGCGCCTAAGAAATAAATGAAATATTTAATATAATATTTAAAAGATCTAGAAAAACAATAGAGTTTAGAGTTTACATGTTAAATTGTTAGTAGAGTTTATTTTCAGCTTTAACTATTATTAACTTAGTAATGATTGGCAGGAGCTTTCAGGAGCTTTCAAAGCTGGAAGAAAACTTATAGTCCCAAATTCCAAGTAGAACTTAAAGTACAACTTTATAGGATAGGATACAATATACTTTCTAAAGCTCACTTGAAGCTTTCATGAGCTTTCAAAGCACATGTAACATGGAAAACTGAATTACTATGAACTACACTCACTCAATGATTATAAATGCGCTTAAAGCTTTTCTAGCTAGAATAAAACTCTCATAGTTCCAAGTTCAAAGTAGAACTTATACTTTCAGTAGAAAACAATATACTTTCTAAAGCTCATTTAATTTTTAACGAGCTTTTAAAGCACTTGCAACATTTAAAAGCGGATAACTATGTTGTCTTTTGACACAAGTAGGACTTATAGTACAATTTCTAGGTATAGAAGAATACAATGTACTTTCAAAAGCTCACTTGAAGCTTTCATGTGCTTTCAAAGCACATGTAACATGGAAAACTGAATAACTATGAACTACACTCACTTCGCTTAAAGCTTTCCTAGCTAGAATAAAACTCTCATAGTCCCAAGTTCAAAGTAGAACTTATACTTTCAGTAGGAAACAATATACTTTCTAAAGTTCACTTAAAAATGTAACGAGCTTTCACAGCACTTGCAACATTTAAAAGCGGTATAACTATGTTATCTTTTGACACAACTAGGACTTATAGTACAATTTCTAGGTATAGTAGAATACAATGTACTTTCAAAAGCTCACTTGAAGCTTTCATGAGCTTTCAAAGCACATGTATCATGGAAAACTGAATTACTATGTTATATTACACTCACTCAATGATTATAAATGCGCTTAAAGCTTTCCCAGCTAGAATAAAACTCTCATAGTCCCAAGTTCAAAGTAGAACTTATACTTTCAGTAGGAAACAATATACTTTCTAAAGTTCACTTAAAAATGTAACGAGCTTTCACAGCACTTGCAACATGGAAAAGCGGTTAACTATGTTATCTTTTGACACTATATGCATATTCTTGCATAAATTAAAACATTTCGTATATGTATTATGTCATAAGGTACACAATATACGGGACTTTCTATTCCCACTCCATGTACTTGTTTTTTCCATATTTAGTTTCCAGTTCCATTGCCTTTGGTATCATCCACAGGTCTGGGCTATTACGTCTCTAGTATAACAACCATAACAATAACAAACAGAGGCAACTGTCCACACTTGTTGCCCCATTAGACTCGACTCTCCGAGTGGGGCTCTACTCTCGTGGGGCAACGACACCAGTTCAACTGCCCAAAGGGGGGGCGGCAAGGTGCGGGGCAAAATGTTGCCAGCCGCTTAAATGTGCGATTATGTTGTTCACGTGAGTCCGCCACCTCCTAGCCCCGCAACAAAACACCACATGTGTTTCTGTCTGCTATTTTTTTTTTAACTTGTTTTTCTTTATTTTTATTTTTGGCCACTACCACCCAACAATTTTCCCATATTAAATCATAAAAAACAGACTTTTAGGCTCTATTGTTGTTGTGGGTTTAGTTTTTGTTGTTGTTTGTTTGTCTCTCGCACTTCTGAAAGGAAAACAAACACACAGCAGATTTTAAAGCACTTTTTGCTGGCCAAGATCTTGTGTGGTATTTTTGGTTTTTCTGTATTTTTTTTCTTTTTTTTTTTTGGATAAGTTGCAGATTATTTCTTTATGTCTTGTTGCAAATTGCTGATGTTGCAAGCCATGTGGATGAATTTTTTTTACGGCTCTTTTATGACTGCTAGCTGTGTGATAAGTTGTTGTTGTTGTTATTGTTGCAATACCATTGGAGTCTGTGGGGCGTCTGTAAAAATATTCATTTGTTTATGTGGTAATTTAAGTTAAGTTGTGGATTTCGAAATTCTTTGAAGTAGTCGCAAAGTCGCTGGATTTTGAAAAATATCACGGCCGTTTATCTTGATTTATACCAAATATTGAAGGAGTAGTAAGGGCCATAATCTTAATAATTTAAAAGAATTGTTTTGCTATAAATAAAATCAACTTAAATGCCGAAGGAATGTAGAAAACAAATCAAGACCAAGAAGGAGAAAGTTAAGTTTCAACTAGTATTTATGGGTGAGTGAAGATTGGGAGAACTTATTGTGAAGTTTGGAACTTAAGAAGTCAAATTGTTTTTGATTTTTTGCAGAGAAATTCTAACTTTAAACTTGTATATCTATTTTATTATTTTCAATCTCAAGTCTACAACATTAATTTAGGCAATCCTAAATAAACATTTAACATAAATTTTTTATTAGCGAAAATTCTAACTTTAAACTTGTATATCTATTTAATATCTATTTTCCGGAATCTGCAAAAAATACTACATTTTTATTCGAGCACAAACAATATATTTATTTATAATATATTTTTTTAAAGCATCAAAAATTCTAACATATTAAATATAAGGAAAATTCTTTAACTTGGTTGCCCAATCAATTTAGCTGAAAGGCCTAGCCCAATTGATATTCCTGATTAATATTAGTTGAGTTTTGACGACTATTTTGGCGCTGGTAATCCGTCTAAATAACAAAATCGCTTGCCAGCTATTCAATGGCTGCAAAAGGCCGCCAATTTTTGGCCAGCTTGTGTGCGCTGTGAGCCCGAAAAACTAATCAAACCTCGCGGCCTTTTGGGCCACATAAACTGAAACTGGCCGCAATTTTGCGTGGGGCGTGGAGCAACGCCCCCATAAAACGGAAATGGGGCAACGTGTGCGATGGCGGCGGAGCCGGCAGCATCCAAAAGTCTCATCAATCAAAATCTTAGTGTGATAATTTTGTAGCACGCCACAAGAAATCACAAACATTTCTTTCAACTAAACAGCGGCGGCGGCCATGCCACACGCCACATGCCACTAACCCACATTTCAGTTTTACACTTGGCCGACGCTGACGGTACTAAAGGAAGGGCAAGGCAAAGGGATACGGGACTGCCAAGGCGGGGAGGGGGAAAGCGGGATAGCTGTTTGGACGTTGTCATGCTTTGCTGTTGGCCAAGTTTGTTGTGTCTAAATGAATTTGTTGTTGGCCGAAACGATGACGTTGCCCATGATGAGCCTCAGCGATGATAATGACGTAACGGAGAGACTGTCTGCCTCTGCCTTGAGAGTGGGTGGTTAGGGCGCTGTGCGGTGGGCGGTGGGCGGCGGGCGGCGGGCGGTTGCAGAGTTTATCCTTTGCGAGACGCGTCGCGTTATTTTCAAAAAGGGCCTCGGGCGACCTACTGACAAATCGAAACTTCCGCATGTTGCCTGGAACCCTGGAACCCGGCCCTAATTTGAAAGTTAAGCGTTATAAACACGTTCACTTAACACCGCACCTACCCCCGCTTTGAGCCCCAACAAATATCTGGCCCCGCCGAAAGCTAATGTTGCGCGATTTCGAAACACAAATTGCTGTCATTAAAATCATTTGAATGAGCATAAAAACAATCCGAAAAAGCGGGAAAAACCAGTGAAGAACGGGAATTAAATGAAATCAAATGAAATTCTGTCTGGTTCCATTCAATTAGATTGAGAATAAGCTGAGCTGATTCCAAGCAGCATTATTTGCTCTACTTATTTTATTGTCCTTCAGCAAAAGATTACTGTTTGCATAGATGAATAATAAACAGTTCTTAAGTATAGACAAACAAAAAATTGGTTTAGAAGTATATGGAAAGTTTTGCTCAAACATCATATTCAATTGTTCTCAGCATAAAGAAAGACCTTTTTAAATTGCTTTATCAATTTGCCAAATGTCTGGCAGTTTAATAAGCTTTAAATAGCTTTAAATTTGGTTTATATTTATTGTTTGCAACATTTTTATTTTTATTTAGCTTCTCACTTCTTGCTAGGAACTCATATTTCTTAAGGTTTTGGTTTTATTTATAGGGTGTCCTAACATTATTCTTGGAATTATTCTATCAAAATATCTTGCTAAGCTTATATACTCCTTTGTGGACTCCTGAGAATGTCTAGTCAAAAGTTAGTAT